>CM035413.1:12618268-13103268 GCA_020310875.1 Ceratopteris richardii | reverse complement strand
TGCACGAAATTTGGTGAGCATACTCAGGGTCATTAGGAGATCAAAAAAGCCTTGGGATACACTTACCACATTGTATCAGGCTAGGAATGAGGCTCGTGTTGCTTACCTCCAAAAATAGTCGGAGAGTGAGCACATGAATGAAGGTGATATTTTTGATAAAGATCAAGGATCTGAAGGAACAATTGATTTCTGCTGATGAAGTCCTTCCTGATAGCTCACTTGCGTAGACTGTTCTGAATGATCTTCCCGACTCATATCAGAGTTTTGCTTCTACTCTTCGTTTGATGATGAAAGGCAATCCAAATGCATTAACATTTGAAGAGTTAGTTTTTGTTGTGCTGGAAGAAGATCAGTCCAGGAAGAATAAGTCTATTATGTGTGTTGTAGATCAAGCTTTCCTAGCTAGTCAGAAGGGCAAAGGAAAAATGGAGCTCTTCTGCTAGTAAGCAGAAATCTACTAATTTTGCACAATCGAAGAAGGAAGACAAAGATGAGAAGAAACAGGAAAAAAAATTTGTTTTGTAAATACTGTAAAGAAAATGATCATGTCATTAAGAGCTATCCAAAACTGGCTGCTAAAGAGGCAAAGAAGAAAGAGGCAAGAATGGTTGTTGCAGAGGACTCTACACCAAAATAGAGTCTGCTAATCTTGTGGAGGATGAAGAATGGGCGTTTACTATTGTTTGCAATTTTGACCCATCTTCTCATGAGTAGTGCATGTCTGTAGTAGACTCAGTTGTTTGGTACTTTGATAGTGGGGCGACCAAACATATTACCTCATAGCACAATTTCTTCTCTTCACTCGAGCCTATCCCTACAGGGAATACTCTTACATGCACCAACAACTCCCTCTTAACTTGTTATGGGAGTTGGTAAGATCATTCTGACTACTATTGATGGTAGTTCTTTTATATTGTCAGATGCTTTATTTATGCCATGAATCAAGAAGAATTTGTTATCAGTTTTGGCCTTAGCCAAGATTGGTTTGGTTGTGAAATTTGTTGATGACAGATGTACAATTCATGATCTGTCAAATGGCAACATGATTATTGCTTCTCGCATTTTATCTTGTGGGCTATATAAGCTCATAGATTATGAAAAATTTGTGAATGATTCAGCATGTGCAGTACATGATTCTCAGGCTATGTGAGATGCAAAGCTTTGGCATGCACACTTTGTCCATCTTAATTTTGTTAGTTTGCTATGCCTGCAGAAATCTGAAATGGTGTCCTCTTTGTGCAAACTTGAGGCAACCAATAAACATGTATGTGAAGGCTATATTTTGGGAAAAATGCAGCGTTCCTCATTCCCAAAAGATGGTTCTGTTTGAGCTACATAGAAATTGCATCTTGTTCACAGTGATGTATGTGGTCCTATGCAGACACCCTCTTTTGGAAGCTATCTTTACTTCGTGACTTTCATTGATGATTTTTCTAGGCATGCATGGGTATATCCATTGAAAGCAAAGTTTGAAGTGTTTATGTGCTTCAAACATTTTTTGGTTTTGGCTGAAAATTTGTCAACATGTAAATTAATGGGCACCCTCCATTTTGATCGAGGGGGGGAATATATGTCTTCTGACTTTAATGCATTTATGGCTGAATGTGGGATAAAACATCAGTGTATAGTGTTGTATACACCTCAACAGAATGTAGTTCCTGAATGGAAGAACAGGTCACTCATGGAGATGGCGAGGTGTATGGTCAAGAGTCAGGCTTTACCACATAGTTTCTAGCTTGAGGTTGTCATGTGTGCATCATATGTACTTAACAGGTGTCCCACTAAAGCACTGCAGTCTATCACTCCATATGAGGCTTGGCATGGTCGCAAGCCATTTGTTGCTCATCTACGTGTTTTTGGTTGTCTAACATATGCATTAGTGCCTGAACAACATCGTAGGAAATTGGATGATAAAGTAGTAAACTGTATTTGAAAGCAAAGGCTATCGTTTATATCATCCACAAACCAAATGCATTTTGGTTAGCCGTGATGTTGTTTTTGTGGAAGATGCTATTCAGCCTTTACTTTCACTATATGAAGGAGACATCTATTAGCTCCAAAAACATGTATGATACTTTGCTGCCTCTTTTTATAGGTGGATAATTTAGTGCTAGTCCTAATGAGGCAACTTCTCAGCATTTGTAGGTTTCAAGTGATGATGCAGATCATTCCATTTCTGATGTAGATTTACATGATGCATTTGTTGATGAGAGAGATGATATTCAGGAGTTAGAAACTATGCCAAAATGGCTGGTGCAGACTTTGCATGATAGCAAATTAGATGAACCTCTGTCATATCGTACTCGTTTAGGCTCTCATAGTGCCTCTTTTGCATCATATTGCTATTCTATGGATGCCTTTAGTCTCTGTGATGAGACTAAGTGTGTACCTAAGTCAAGATGACTTAAGGACTTGTGCCAAAGAGACTAAATCTCATTTGCCACACAAGTGTGTATAGTGGGGGATTGACACACGCTTATTTGTCAATCCGATGAAATGACCTAACCAAGTGTATGAGGACATGTGCACACATGATGGGAAATGAAGTGGTTCAGCTTATTCAAATACTTAAAGTGTCTATCGCGATGCCAATTACATTAGTTTTCACTAAATCGAGGATTTCTCCTAGCTCCAAACTTTGAATATGGCCAATAGCAGATTCATTTTGAAGCTCTCGATGAGATGCATCTATTGGAGGTAGTTTCACTCCCGATTCTGACAATTGTGCTTCAAGTTATGACCAAAACAGTGAATGGCGGGAAACACCCACACATAGAAGATCAAAGAGAAGATGAAAATATGCAAGAAAGAAGCAAATTCAAAAATCAGGAGCTCTCCTTCTTCACACTGGCAAAAAGCTTCTCCAAAGAGTCACAATGTGACTTATATACATGTGCCCTAAAAATGTTCCTTTCACACAAGAGACCGACACTTTATTTGCTAAAAGGTGAATTTCCAACTAATTTACAAGGAATATATTACAATGATTTGGGATTATGCATCTAGAGGATTCCTCTAGTGCATTTACATGGCTTGAGAGAATTTCCTAAGACTTTGGAGAAGAACACATATCTGACCCTGTTGTATTGCTTTGAGCCTGTTCATTTCTTGTTATCACATGCTATCAGCGGGAGGATTATTAGCTGCCAATTATTGTCTTGCACTTCTTCATGGATACTTCCTGGCCCTGGTCTGTCCTTCCCATGAAATGTCCTGGTTGTTGATATTCTTTAATTCCATTCCTCAGGACCCGGATGTTTGGCGTTGTTGCTTGATGCGTGCCCCTGTGGGGCTTTGGGCAGAGGGTGGTTCTTTTGCTTTATTATCTTCATTCTTTATTGAGCAGTTTTGGTCTTTGATTTTCTTCTTCTTCTCTTCTTACTTGATTCCCCTTCCACACATCCCTCCTCCTAAACTCTGTCGTCCTCGACAAGCTTTTTGTGGAAATGTGAGTACGTTTGTATGGCGGTTTGCTCTAGTTGATTAAGCAATTTGGTGTGTGTAGCTCAGTGATGAGTAGCACCTCCTTTAATGTCAATCCGGGAAGACATGAGGATGGTATGAAGACCTCGAGCAAGTGACGGCACAAGTGCGTGAGTGAGAAGCACACTAACATGCACACACATACACACACACGCACACACACGGCAAGAACAAAGAGAGTAAGACAATGGAATCACTTCTATTGCCACAAAGTTCTCATACAAGCTCAAAACTACAAGAAGCTAGCCTCAAAATGAGCTCTCTAGCTCTATTTATAGTTTTTGACTAGCTTTGGCCCTGTCCAGACCTAGTGTCCGGCCTAGTTAAAAATTAGGTTCCAGGGCTTATTTGAGGGCTCAAACGAGATCTAAAAATTATGAAAATTGGCAGGCAACTACTTCTAAGGCTCCCCAAGCTCGAGGACTCCTCGGCTTGTACAAAATGGAGCTACAAAAAGGTGAAATGATATTTACAAAGGTTTTTAGTGATGAGAATCACTTTAAAATGATGTAAGGGTTTTGAAAAAAATGAAGGGTTGCCTTCGTGCTAGATCTGCATGTGTGTCCGTACTTGCTTCTTCCCGTGTGCTGTCAACACTCTCCCCCCCCTAGCGTCTGTCGCCTCTGACAGACCTCTGCTCCACTGTTTGATCAATGTAGTTCTGCAGGAGGCCGGTTGCCACTTCTTGTTCCTTGATGCGTAGTCCCCGGATCAAGTCTCTCTGGAGGGCATCCCAATTGACCGCACCCGGCATATCAGGGTGTGGTGTGGTGTAGAGCTCTGAGTGCATGGTTTGTTCACACGCGAATAGATGTAGCAGGTGGGTTGGGCGTGGTGCGAACACTTCGGAGTGTGACTCCCAAAACCCCGTGGTGAACATATCATCAAAGGTTTTCTTGTAGCAGGCAGGGAGATATCTTATTCGTGCATGCCATGCGTAAGCTACCCGAATGCTAGGGGTCGTGCTCATGTCATATAGCAAATCATAATTACCGTTGATGAAGCCCGGGATTGAAGGCTGGATGTTGCGTACATTTCGAAAGGTCTTTAGGACCACTTGCATCATGTCCAAAATTTTGAGCATCATTTGAGCGGCGACATTCGGCATGGGGTGGAGGCGTGGCATCCAATGTCTGATGGTGGCTATCATGTATGATACTGTAGGTGTGCCGGTTGGGGGTGCGATTGCAGGGTAATTGAGCCATTCTTTACAATTTGCGTTGTTCTGAACCTTGATGGCGAAGGCCTTCCATGATCTCCTTCTTTGTACTGGTCCATAACAGGGGTTATACTTCAAATGCATGGGAGCGTGATCCCATGTTCTCAGCATTGCCGGGTATGTTTCCAGTAATCTTTGCCTCCAAGTAGGTTGAAAAATCGCCCCTTTTCTGGCTGCCTCTGGTATATCTTCTGGTTCGAACTGGGTGGCGAAGGTAGGGCACTTGTTGGTGACTCTTTTGATCTCAGCGTTGTAGTCGGCCAACAATACAAAATATGGCTTATATTGTAATTCTGAGCTCGTGATGAGTCGTCTAGGAGCAAGGTGCCTGAAATACTCAGATTGAAGTATAGTTTCTTCAATGGCCTTCATTGCTAGCATCTGAGTCGCTACGCGCTCCTCGTGAGTGTGGCCCATCTTCTCTACCTGCTTCATCCATGCTGACGGGGGTTCCTCATATGTATCCTGGCCTTCCTCCGTAATTCTGCCTCCTGGAAGGGGTTGAGGCTTGTAATTGTCTTCAAATGTCTCCTCCACTGGAATGACTACTGTGTCTTCTTCGATGGTTTGATCAGGTGGAGAGGGAGGTCGTTCATACTGTAACAATTTAATTTTTAGTTCTGCCACCTGTTGCCGTAGCTCAAGTACCTCATTGGTTACTGATAATTCTGGCTCTGGTGAGGTTGCAGCGTTGGCCATCTCTTTAGGTTCTTGTTGGTGTGGTGCAGGCACTTGGGCTTTCTGTAGGTCTTTGACTTGGTCAGCAAGCTGATCATGAGCTTCTAAGAGCGTGGCATAGGTTTCTAATATTTGTTGTATATTCTCTGAGGGGATGGCTTGGAATTTAGCAGGGTCGATGGGTGCCCCTAGAGTATTTTCCATGGCTGCTTCGAGGTTGTCTTGATTTTGTTGCTGTAGTCTTTTGTTTTCTTCTTGAGCAGCCGCTAAATGGCGTCGTAGTAGAGCCATGTTTCGTTGTAGTCTGGCATTGCGGCTCATTTGTTCTCTGAGTTGTTCCTCCATAGCTTTGCCTGACTCTGCATACTTAGCTTCGAGTTCTGTCTTCGAGTGTTGGAGGTCAGCCACCTGATGTTGTAGTGTTGTATTGTCTAGTTCCAAGGCATCTACTCGGGCCTGGAGTTGGGCCGAGAGATTGCACAGCTCGGTGTTATTTTCCTCTAATAGCTTATACTCTTGCTTAAGCTGAGCGGCGGCTTCAACCATGGTGTCTAGTGCATTACTAAATGATGTGGATGCATGGGTAGAGGTGGAACATGCAAAGGGTCGGGAAATGGGGAAGGGAAAAGTGGATGATGTGCCTATGAGTGAAGTGAGTTGTGATGATGGTGGAACAGACGTGGCGGTGGGTGCTCCTGTGGATGGTGAAATGTCCATGGGATCGGACGTGAGAGTGTGTGATTCGTGAACTGTGAACACAAGGATGGTGGGTGGTGTAATAGTGGTGGCAGTGAACGTGGGGAAGTGGGGTTGGGAAAGGGACTTTTTATTATAATTATCCACCTGTTGGAGTATATTTACAAGGTTTGTCCAAAATGACGGTTGTGTGATTTGGGTTGAGCATGAGGCAGTTACAAAGGAAGTGGTGGATAGGGTTTGGGTGTGAGTGAATGGAAAAGGATGGGATGAGGTCTGGCTAGTGGCAAGAGGTTGTCCAAGGGTGGGGAGATGGGAAGGGTGACCCATTATGGTTTGATCGGTGGCCGGATGACCGGTGTGAGGTTCAGAAATTTGGGTGGAAGTGCTGGATGTGGGTAGAGGGAAGGATGTAAAAACGGAGGTGTGTACAAGAGTTTCATGATGGGTGGATATCGGTTGTTCAGAAGGGTTAGGGGGGAAGGGTTCTGAGGGTTGAATGGAAGGTGGCGGTGGAGATGGTACCTGCGTGATTACCTCTTGTTCGTTGGTGGGACTTGGGCTCCTCATGTGAACATCCTCTGAAATTATAGTCGGCAAGGCAGTAGAGACTTCCATTTGAATCATTTTCCCGCGTCGTGGCCGTGTATCAATCCTTCGTTGATCATAGATAGGGTTTTCCTAATAGATCATTGTCCTCAATGCTTCCCCGATCCCACACGTTTCTGCCAATAAATTCAATGATTCCACAAACTGTGAGTCGACATTCTCGGTTTGAAGCATCTGGTTCACTAGAGCTCTGTTCGCCTCTTCTGTCATCTTATGTCTTCTCTGTACCTGCTGGATTGTCTTATACAGTCGTCTGAGTTGTGCTGTGTAGGCAGGGGCCTCCTCTTCACTGTCTTTTGGTTCATTTCCTTGTGCACCTTCCGGAATTTGAGTGTTTGGGTCATGAGGATGTTGTGCCACTTCTTCCCCATGTATTCTGCTCGCCTCGCCCCGTGGCTGTTCTCTTTGGATGGATGCTCCCGGATCAACATTGTCAAGGGAATCTTCACTGTCTGATAGGGGGACCGTGTTGGAAGCAGCCAGAGGCACAGACGACGCGGAAGCATGTAACCATGGAGCAGGGAGCCAGTCGGATCATTTTTCAAACAACTATGTTTTTATTACCTCTTCAAACATCCAACAGTGATTTTCATCACTCTTGTAACATATGTAATATAGACAAAATCCCATTTTCTAATTCATAGCTCCATTTTGTGCAAGCCGAGGAGTCCTCGAGCTTGAGGAGCTTAGGTAGATTGCTCGTACCAATTTTCGTTATTTTTAGACATCGTTTACCCTTCCAAATAGCCTCTAGGACCTATTTTTTAACTAGGCCGGTCACTAGATGTGAAACCGGTCAAAACTAGTCTAGAAACTATAAAAAGAGCTAGAGAGCTCATTTTTGAGGTTGATTCATTTTGGTTAGTGTGAGCCTAGAGCTAGTTTGAGCTTGTAAGAGTGTTCTTGAGTAATAGAGCTAATTTCCCACCTTCCATTGTGTCTTGCTTGTCTCTTCATTGTGTGTGTGTATGTGTGTGTGCATCTTTGTGCTTCTCACCTTCACTCTCACTTCATCTCACATTCACGATCTTCATATCACTCCTATCTCTTCCGCGGATTGACATTAAGGAGGTGGAGCTTCTTAACGTGGTTCTCACCATTGTGCTAGAGCAACACCAAATTTGGCGCCGTTGCCGGGGATCGAGTCTAGGACGAATGTGTGATGGTAAGAGTATAGCAAGAGGTGGCGTTGGAAGGTAAAAATTTCAGTTTTTGTTGTTGTTTTTACTTAGTTTTTAGTGTTTTCACCTCCCCCACACTCCATCTTCATCACCGCATCATCATCTTCATCTCCAAAAAAATCAGAAAATTTACCATATCCACCCATTCACCTCATTTCCCCTCATTTGTGCATGCGAGAGAGCGAGAGAGAGCATTTGTGATTGTGTATGCTTGCATTTTCTTGAGTTTTCTTGCAGGTACAGAGCTTCAGAGCATCAGGAGAGCTTCCAAAAGGTAAAACATGTACTTTCTGTCAGAAATTTCCGAGTAGGGCGGACCATCGCGATGGTCTGCAACTTTCGGATTTTGAGATAGGCGACCACACCACGAGGTAGGCGATCCCTGCGTATACACGAAACCATTGTTGCATTTCAAAAATTCGTTGTTTGGTGGACCATCGCGATTGGCTCGGACCATCGCGATTGTGTCGCACCATCGCGATAGGCTCACGCCATCGCGACGGCTCGGCCGGACCATCGCGATGGTCTCGGACCATCGCGACGGTTCACTTGAGCCATCGCGACGGTCCAATTGGACCATCGCGATTGTTGACCATTTCGGACCATCGCGATTGGCTCACGCCATCGCCACGACGGTGCCACGTGTCACGATAGACCATCGCGACGGTTCATTTTTTTGAACCATCGCGACACTTCGAAAATTCGGACCATCGCGATTGGCTCAAGCCATCGCATCGCGGACCATCGCGACGGTTCGCTCGGACCATCGCGATTGTCCCCCGTTGACCGTTGACTTGTGCCATCGCGATTGTCCGCTTGATCGAGCCATCGCGACGGTTCAAATCTTACGCCATCGCGATTGTCCATCTTCGCGCCATCGCGACGGTTCACTTCGGACCATCGCGATTGCCCAACTTTGACCGTTGACCCAAGACCATCGCGATTGTCCATCTTCGCGCCATCGCGACGGTTCACTTCGGACCATCGCGATTGCCCAACTTTGACCGTTGACCCAAGACCATCGCGATTGTCCGCCTGTTCACGCCATCGCGACGGTTCAATTTTTCGGGCCATCGCGACGGCTCGACTTCACGCCATCGCGACGGTTCACCATTTCGGGCCATCGCGACGGCTCGACTTCACGCCATCGCGACGGTTCACCATTTCGGGCCATCGCGATTGTCCAAATCCCACGCCATCGCGACGGTTCGCTCGGACCATCGCGACGGTCCCAGACCATCGCGATTGTCTCAGACCATCGCGATTGTCCACCCCAAACGCAAATTTTAGGGTTTCATTTTTTGGCCAATTTTGGGGCTATTTTTGAGAAATTTTTGGACCATTAGACTCATAAGAGACCCCTTAGCCTATATTTGAAGGAAAATCTGATTGTCAGTTTTTACCCCCCAGGGCCTGAACGCTCATAACTTTTTCATCCGAAGTCCGTTTTTTGAGCTTAATAGCTCGTTAGAAAGCTCGTGACTCAGTTTTGAGGTTCACTCAGTTTGGGACTAGGAAGCCAGGGGGTACACATTGAAAATTTGGGCAAAAAGAGGAAGGGACTTAAAAGGTGTATATACTCAAGTGTTTGATCATCCTGTGAATTGTTCTAATATTGGATTTTTCCAGGTCTAGCAAGGACAATCGAAGGCAAGCAAGCAAGGCAGTGAGGACATCAGAGCTTGGGAAGCGCAGCTTCTTGGGCAACAGGGCATCAGAGCAACAGAAAAGCCGACTCGAGGTTGGAAGATTACTCAACCCCCTCAGTCAATTCTTAGCTTAGGATAAACGTTAGCATTGTGGATTTAAAACGATAGGAACGCCTCAAGTTCAAGATACTTAATTCTTTCAAGTCCAAGACTAAAGTAAAGGTGTGACGCGAAAACCTAAAGGAAAGAACCTAAGTCTGACGGAACGAGAACTCAAAATTATAACGGAAAGTCGAATTCTTGACGCATACATTAAGACAAGAACTTAAAGACCTTTAAAAAGAAACAAAAAGTAATAACAAAGAATCAGTGACGATCTAAGTGTGTACTTGAGTGAGCAAGGGAGAAAATTAATGAACCTTAGATCGGGCAAACATATAGGTAAGTCAGACAGACGAAGCCTTAGATCATCAGAGGCGAGTGTAAGAACTACTGCTCGATCGTGGGCTCAGCAATTGAATACTAGTTACCCTTACGAGGGCTCAGACACCAGTGGCTCAGAAATGGCATTTAGCACAGAAAGACCAGAACTAGGGTCAAATGTTGCATACTTAGAAAAACCAGAAGGACCCTATAGGACTCAATTAGAGTTTCTCCGAACCAACCGATTAGGTGCTCGCATCTATGAGGATGGTTTGCGAAGGCAAGTGGTGCAACTGCACAACCCTCATCAACCCATCGGATTGGAAAGACCAGTGGTGAAATTTGAGAGAGATGCTTACATAGACAAAGAAGGAACCATGTACGTCCTAAGCACGCAGCCAAATGATACTAATGAATTTGGCACAATTCATTTAGAGACGGAAGCGAAATTTCAAGGAAAAGAACCGTTAGAAGAACCTAGAACTCCTAGAGGGAAATCCGTATTAACAAGAGTACTCATCCCAGAATGGATCCCTCAAGATAACAGGAGCATCGAGTTGTTGGTAAATAAAGAGACCGATGAAGCCTTTTGGAGGTACAGAAAGGAACATCCTAGTGAGGTAGGTATCATCACAATCTATGAGTTCAAGGACCCGGATACACCTGGAAAGGTCGTATACCTGGACGAGACATCAGAAAGAGTCTTTGTGGTGCCTGACCACGCTAGAAACACATACACATGGAGAGGTGAATTGGTATTCCCTCCATCTAGAATGAACATGAATACAAGTCAACAAGGGGCTGGAACATCATCAGCCTTTGGAAATCAAAGAGAAAAGAATAAAGAAAGACCCGAAGTAAGCTTCACTCATCCCGTAGGAAGAGATAGAACAACCACGGATAGACAAAGAGATCATGGAATACTAGGTGGTAGAGATGATTTTCCTCTACCTAGACCACGTGAACTCACAAGAATGTTGAGACCCACACAGTTAGTGAAATCCATGAAAAATTATTTTGATGGGACAGGAGATCCCTATGATCATGTCGCAGAATTCAAGCAAGTACTAAGAGCAGAACAAGTCGAAGACATGTTTACGCAATACAACGCATTTGGACTAACGTTAAAGAATACCGCTTTAACTTGGTTCCAACCTTTGCAACAAAGGCAATTTAGAGATATCCATCACCTTTTAGAGTCATTCATCACTGAATTCTCTAAAAGTGGGATTAGACATGACACGTCGTCGTTGATTCATAGCTTTAAACAGACCCCTCAAGAAACAGTTAGACTCGCAGGACGTAGGTTTAGACAGTATGTTGAACGATGTCCAATGCAAGAGCTACCCTCACAAGCCAAGCAAGTGTCATTGTTCCTAGATGGCTTGTTGAGCGCTAAACTACGCTCCTATGTGTACCTAAAAGAACCCAGGACGCTAGAGCAATGTGTAAGAATTTGCATAGACATTGAGGACAACTTAGGAGACGAGTTGGAACTTTCAAAGGTCTATAAGGACTCAGACTGCTCATCTCTAGCATCCACGAAATTGTCTAGCTCGATAGAGGACCTAGCAGAGAAAGTGGCCCAGAAACTAGGAGTTTCTAGTAAACCTAGGGGGCTTCCAAACAAGCGTTGTTACACCTGTGGTGGTGATCATATGGCAAATGTGTGTCCCAATGCACCACAACCACAAGCCAATCCTAGTGGAAAATACTGTACAATTGAAAGAAGATACACGAATCATACGGCTCAGGACTGACCATACAACAAACAGACCGTAAGACAGAACTACCCGCAAACATACCAGCAGCCAGGTAGGTATCAAGGCCATTACAATGCTCAGCCTTATTACTATAGGCCTCCTCAGAACTACCCATACCAGGCTCAACAGAGACCTCAACCTGTCTTAGCGCAGCAGCCACCACCACCAGCGAATGTTATCACAGTCAAATATGCTGCTGCAGAAGAAAACCTAAGTAGGGCCTTAGTGCCTTCTTCACCTTTGATCACAGAGAGTGATCCAACCTCAAACAGTTTTGACTCTACCCATGTAACTAGTCCACCCGCATATTACACGGAGTCACCAGAACATGTGGAGACATATCATTATGATAGCCCTCCAGTGGAACTTAGTTGGGAGCCCGAACACGCTCATGTGATGTACGCAAACCCAAACCCACGGCCCCAATTGAGACAACAGAGACCACAGGGCCCTAGAGGACCATGCTTCAGGTGCCAAGGAGATCATTTTATAAAGGATTGTCCACATCCTCCCATAGCAGGGCAATCACAGTACTATAACATCCAAGGCTTTTGTGCCGATTGTGGCAAAGAGCATATAATCAAAGATTGTCCTAAGAACCCAGTTAATGCTTCGAATGTGACACCAATCAATGTGATAGGTATTGTGAATAACGCAGATGGATCCAACCCTACATATGTGCCTATCCAAGCTATCACCAGAGCCCAGGCGCTCTTACAAAACCAACAGCTTAATCAAGAGAAAGTAGCCGGAACCAGTGAAGTTGCAGAATCTAGCAGTAAAAAGACAAAATCTTGGAAAGATTCTAGAGAAAGAATTAAGAGAAAATGGAGTAAAAAGATAACTGAGTTGGAAGGAAGTTTAAAGGAATCTAGAGCCAAAATCCAGGAATTAACTTCGCAGGAATTGAATCAAGAGAATCCAGCTCAGGAATCAGGATCAGTTTTAGCGGAACCCATACCAGAGAATCTAGACATGATGTTTCGTGCATATCAGGCTAGATTAAAAGAGGGACCTCAAGTAGCTGAAATGAGTAAGAACTACCCTCGAGCTGATCTGGAAATTGAGAGAACTAAACTTTGCATGAAGATGGTAGAACTAGCACAAGCTTTGTTCGAAGCCTCTAGATATCTTAATTGGAATAACATGGCAAAACCGGAGTTACACTTTCAAGGACTCATGGAGAGGCTAGAATACTTGATAGAGAGCAAAGAGAAAAAGGATCAGCATAGGAACCCTATTGTCCCAGAGACACAGGAAAGGAATGCACCATCCCTGTCTCAAGTACCCAATACAGAAAGTCAAGACAATTTGTCTTCTATACATAGGTACTCACATGAATTTTTGAGAGAGATCCAAGAAGAGAAATGGAGAAAAGAACAAGGAACTCATCCTCCTATTCAAGAAATAGATGATTTGCAGGAGCAATTCCCCCAAGACATTCCCTCTATATATGATGATGTAGAGGAAGAACAACTGAGTGAACACACAGGCTTTGAATCTAATTCTTTACAAGAATTACCTCAGTTCACCGGACCTTGGGAAGCAAAGTCTATTAATATGAGAGCACCCACGATAATAGTGAGGAATGAAGAATCAGTGATCCCTAGGAACACGGAAGTGATCAAGAACACTAAGGTACAGTGTAACCTCACTCTAGAGGAGTTGTTAAAGGTAAAACCAGAATTGTGGAAACATGTAGCAAATCAATTCCCCGAGCTTGCTACTACTCCCTCACGAATAGGATCACATAATAAGGTACCAGAGATACCCGTGGAAAAGATCGGAGATGTAAGCGAAGGAGAGGAAGGTAACACTTATCTTCCGATAACCCATCAGGGCTACACCACGAAAGCCATCTTAGATTCAGGAGCCGGAGTAGCCATTGCTACCACCGCTTTATGGAAACGTTGGGGTAAGCCAACACTCAAACCTACCAGGATGAAGCTACAAATGGCTGACGGACACATAGAAAAACCATTAGGCTTACTAGAAGGAATATCTCTCACCACTTGTGGTGTAGAATTTGAGCATACCTTTGCCATTTGTGATTTTAGTAAAAATCATGCTTATGAGATGATATTGGGACGACCATTCATGCGTCAGTTGCAAATTGTACAAGATTGGGGAACTAATTCGTTGTACTTGCAACATTTAGGAGTGACCACCAAAGTCAATCTTAAAGACTATTCACATAGAGACGTACCCCCAATACAATGGAATACCATCCATAAGACACCAGTAGAGACGGAATCCGTGCACTCATTAGAATCAGATCCTTCTTGGTTGCACGAGGATACTCATTTATGGATGTGTAAAGTCGCAAAACAAGAGGAAGAAAGATTAGAAGCAAGGACCTTAGGTGCAGAACAAAATCCACGAACCCTACAAGATCCAGCTTACGCACCTGTAGTATTCCCTGACGAAGAGTTTGAACCCCATGGTTGGGCAGAGATACTAGCCACCATGGATGTAGCCATCAATGAAGAACAATGGACACCCCACTGTGACGAGGATGGCTATGACATTTCAGTTTTCACGATAGAGCCAATCATGGGCGATGCAATTTTAGAAGAATGTGAACCTAACACTGATGCATTTGAGGATGCCAGTGATTTCGATTTAGAATCAATTATCATGGACCCACCCTTTGCATCAGAGGAAGAATATTTTTTCGAAGTAGAGACTCACCCTCAGAGACACGAGGAAATTACGAATGAGGTGAGATTAGCCACTGAAGTGACTACTAAGAGTGAAGGCAAAAAAAGAAAGAAGAAAGAAACCATGACAGAAAAAGAAGAATCTTTATTTGAAGTACCCGAGAATTTCAAGAAATATGAAATTGAAGATAGAAGAATCATGGTACGAATGCCCAATAGAAAGGCGAATGACGGACAAGTATATGATAACCGAGAGAAAACCAAGAAAGTAATAGTTGCCATAGAAGGAGAAGAAGAAAAATGTACATACATAGGGCATGATTTGACAGCTGAAGAAGAAGAAGAATTAGTCGCCCTATTGCGTGAATATAGAGATGTGTTCGCTTGGAGTTACAAAGATTTGAAAGGAGTAGACCCAGATATATGTTCTCATAGAATCCCTATGACTCCAGAGGCAAAACCTACGAAACAAAAACCATACACGTACAATGATAACTACGCTGCGAAGATTAAAGAGGAGATAGATCGGCTGATAGAAGCAGGATTCATATACGAAATTGAGCATACCGAATGGGTATCCCCCATTGTGGTAGTGCCCAAGAAGAATGGAAAATTGCGTGTGTGTATTAATCTTAAAAAAGTTAATGCCGCCACGATTAGAGACAGTTATCCTCTTCCTATCACAGAACATCTATTGGAAAGAGTCGCGGGCAAGGAAGTTTACAGCTTTCTTGATGGATTTTCAGGCTATAATCAAGTAGCCATTGCTCCAGAAGATCAACACAAGACGGCTTTTGCCACTGAATGGGGCATATTTGCATTTCGTGTAATGCCCTTTGGCTTAACAAATGCACCCGCCACTTTCCAGCGACTCATGTGTCATGTTTTTAAGGAATTCTTACGCAAGAGTTTGGAAGTTTATGTCGATGACATATGTGCTCATTCTAATGTAAGACAGACACATATCCCAGAGTTAAGGCAAATATTTGACAAATGTCGAGAATATCAGGTTTGCTTGAACCCAGAAAAATGCGTTTTCATGGTCAGGCAAGGCAAAATTCTAGGACACATTGTGTCAAAAAATGGAATCTCTACGGATGAAGAAAAGGTGAAGGTAATTGCAGAATTACCTAGACCAACTAATGTGAAAGAGGTACAGGCATTTATGGGCCATTGTGGATATTATAGGAGATTCATACACATGTATGCAATCATAGCCAAGCCATTGTACTCTCTTTTAACTAATTTCGAATGGACAGAAGAATGTGAGAATTCATTCAATGAACTTAAACGACGTTTGTGCTCAGCACCTATATTGACAACCCCAGATTGGAATAAGCCATTCCATGTACATGTGGATGCATCCAATTACGCCATAGGATGTGTGTTAGCACAACCCACGAGTGAAGGTAACATAGATCTCCCCATAGCTTACGCGAGCAGACAATTAAACGCAGCAGAAAGGAATTACACCACCACGGAACGAGAAGGACTAGGGATGATCTACGCAGTAAAGAAGTTCAGGCACTACTTGTTGGCCAACAAATTCAAGTTCTTTACAGATCATCAAGCCTTATTGTACCTAGTCAACAAACCATGTAACACGGGACGATTGATACGTTGGTTTCTATTACTCATGGAGTACGATTTTGAAGTGGTAGTCAGGAAAGGAAAGACACATCTTAGAGCTGACCACCTTTCAAGATTAACATCAGGAGAAGCTCCTCAAGGAGTAATGGATGATCTACCAGATGCATATTTGTTTAATCTTGAGATAGCACCAGAATGGGCTAAGCCTATAGTCCCTATTCTCACTTATGGACCCAAGAATCCTAGGTTAAAGATCAAAGAAGGAGAGATTACCAAATCTCAGAGATACCAAATCTTAGCAGGAAGCATATATAAACAGGATAATCAAAAGATTCTTGCTTGTTGTGTAGATGAATCAGAACATGCGAATTGGTTGCAATTAGCACACATAGGTGCATTAAAGCAACATCATTCAAAACATCAAACATTACAGACTCTGCATAGACTAGGAGTATATTGGCCTTCAATGGAAGCAGATGTCTACAAGTTGTGTAAAGAGTGCTATGTTTGTTGTGGAAGACCACCAGTAGAGCATGCGACATTATATCACGTGTCTCTCACACCAGACTGGAGTGAACCTTTAGTGACATACTTGAGGACGAAAACCTTCCCTCAAGGCATGACCTTAGCTCGACAACGCAGTCTAGAGCAGGAAGCTCAAGATTATTCACTTATTGGCGATAATCTATACAAAAGAGGACGAGATGGATATCTAAGACAATGTGTTCATGAAAGCGATTATCTGAGCATACTAGAGACTGCACATCAAGGTGTTGCAGGAGGTCATTTTGGACCTGATAGGATAATCAAAGCCATCCTCTTCGCAGGATTATGGTGGCCCACTCTTCACATGGACGCTCATACCTATGTTAAGAGATGTGATGAGTGCCAAAGAACTCAGTTTCCTACTCGCAGAGATGAAATGCCATTGAAACCCATGATGGGCGGACGTGCATTTTCTAAGTGGGGTATAGACTTTGTAGGACCCATTAACCCCCCTGCAAAAGGTACACATGCGGAATACATTATTGTTGCCACAGATTATCTTACGAAATGGGTAGAGGCAAAAGCCACGAAAAAGAATGATGCACACACAACTGCAAAATTCTTATTTGAAAATGTCTTTACAAGATATGGATTGCCTATAGAGTTAGTGAGCGATCGAGGCACTCACTTTCTAAACCAAGTCATTGAATATTTGTTACAGGATTTTATGGTGATTCACAAGAAATCCGCACCATATCATCCTCAGGCCAATGGTCAGGCTGAAAGCACTAATAAGATCCTTTGTAATGTACTGACGAAACTCGTGAACAACAAACGTTCAGATTGGGATAAACAGTTACACCATGCTGTTTGGGCATATCGAGTGGCCTACAAGACCGTACTCAATGCAACTCCCTTTCAGATGGTTTTTGGTCAGAATGCTGTGCTTCCTTTGGACTTCTTGATACCGACCCTTAAGGTTGCACAAGAACATCAGTGGACCGGCCATGAATTATCAACAAGAATAATGGACTTGGAACGATTAGGAGAAACCAGGCTAAAGGCAGCAGCAGGAATATATGCAGCGAAGAAGCGACAGAAAGCGTATTTTGATGCACATGTGAAAGATAAAGGTTTAAAAGAAGGAGATTTAGTTCTAGTATATACGCTAAAGCAACACGCACGTAAGTTAGAAAAGCGAGGTTATGGACCTATGATCATTAACAGACTCTCAACAAGTGGAGCAGTACAGTTAGCCACCTTAGAAGGAAACATAATGCCTAATTATATTAGTGGCTGTAGAGTCAGGTTATATCAGGAACCTCTTACGGAGGATATGCTTAGACGACTCACGTTGGCAAAGAAGCGTAAGGAGGAAGAAAATAGAATACGAGCAGAAGCTCAGGCAGAAGCAATAGAACGCATTAAGCGCATGAAGCTAAGAAGACAAGGACTAGGGAGAGAACATTTTAACCATCTGGAGACTACACCCAGATACCCCATGGCCATGTGTCAAGTAAAGTCAACCACTCATCCTAGTATAGTGGACAGGAGACCATTCATTACAGTTAGGCTAGAGCACGGTAATCCTTGCCAAGAGCTCAGGGCTTTAATTGACTCAGGTGCTGCGACTAGTGCTATTAGGTGGTCCCACTATAAGGATTCAGGAATAGAAATGCGGCCAATTGAGGCATACCTCATAGGGCTAGGAGGCATGGAAACCCCTTGCATGGGTGAGGTGGACCTTCCTATCCTCATTAAGGATGTAACCATGACAGCGAAGCTACTAGTGTGCCATGATGACGACCTGATAGAACCCCTAATCCTTGGCCAAGATTGGCTATACGATCACTCAGTGGACCTAAATCTTAGACAAGGCTCCTTACAAATTGGAACCTTAGAACAGAAGCGAGTGATACCGCTTGACTTCCCTAATGGCATTCCGACTGACGGTTGTGACCCTAGACCCTATGAAACACATGCGACGGAAGACCGGAAGATCTTGAGTCATATCAATCACATTACGTCTACACCAACCCACTCGGTCTGGGCTATAGACAGTTGTCAATCAGAAGGACGACAGGAGATCTTCCCTGGGACTTCCTGCAAACTAGAAGAGGCAGCTACCCAACTGCTAGGGCAGATGGACACAATCAGCGGTCAGGTGGGTTGCATCAGCGGCCAAATGAGCACGACACCCTGCGGTGCTCATCCTTCCAAACTTGTTGCGGACTGGCCTAGATTAAAGTTAAAGGACGCATCACTTCCTAATGGGCAGGTCACGCAAGTGTTGGATCTCCCTTCTTTTCCAAAGCAGAGTGTCCAAAGGACCTCTCAAACTCAACCACGAAGGAGTCGACCACAACAGAGGAACCAAGATCGACGACACCACCAGATAAGGCAAAGACGGCAGCAGTATCAACATCATAGAACAAGCGGCACGAGACAAATATGGGTGCCAAAAGGACAGCACCCACAGCCTATCAGCAACACTGCAGAAGAGAGCAGGACAAAGTTTCAACAAAAGCAGAGTCAGCAGACAAAGTCCTCTCGATCTTCTTCTACAAGCATCAATACTCGACAAATTTGGATCGCCAAGAAATATCTTACCCATAGACCCACACCCACGCAGATTTGGGTACCCAAACAATGTATTATATCTCAATCCTCTAGCCATGTAATATATACCCCTCCGACATCCTTTCATCCTTCAATACCACCAAACCCGATATCACTTTCTGTACCTCAGCAGAAACCCACCACCCACTCAAAGACTCTTTGGAAATGGATACCGAAGCCTGTCCAACCGTCTTCCCCTAACCCATTGTATAACTACCCCCCGACTAACATACAACCTTGTAATAAATCACTAACCTTTAAACCTTGTATAAATTCACCCACCATCATCACACATCACTAATGATCTCATCTCATCAAGGAATGTATGCATAATCTGACCACGTAGGTGTCTAGAGACCTGCATTAGCTCTACAAAAAGATCATTGCATCAATCATGTCACAACACTTGGCTACACGGGTTACGCATCGGTTATGGAAAGGGATTGCGGTCTCACTTTAATGGGATCATAATTAATTTCCATGCTAATGTGTTAATCTTTTGTAGCAGATCTTCCTTATTAGCGCAATCAATCATCATGCAAACCGACGAAGGACCATCAGGAGCAGGCCCCAGCGTAGCTGCAGTGCCCCTCAATGTGTTACGAGCAGAATCCCACCCGACTGCTCCACCGCCAGAATTCCAAGGATTTCCAGGGCCCATGCCGATCGACAACCCACCTATGGGCTACACAGAAAAGATACACCGTAACTCTCACTGGTTTCAAGGACTTGCAGGACCCTTGGTAGACGCAGATTTTATATTTGAATCCAATTTGACGTTTGATGACCGCACTTGGGGAAAATACCAATTCTTCTCCAGAGAGTTCGAAGCCCTACAGAACACCCAGGACTTAACTCACGTTTGGGCCAGAGCCGGCTTCACGGAGTATTTCAGTGATCCTCTGCCCAAACCTGACTTTTATAGGTGTTATTATTTAATCACTACTTTGCGGGCCTCAGAGAATAAGGATATCCCAGGAACTTTTATTTTGCCCTCTTTAGTGGATGATCCACCTTACAAAAGGTTTTACCTCTCAAAGGATTTAATCAGAGCTGCCATCAAGATTCATGGCACCCACACGCCCACAGATCGAGAAAGATTAATTCCGGACCCTATGAAACGTGGGGATGTCACTAAGTGGGAGGAGATCTCAGCAATTACACCTGAGCTGTCAAAGCCGCTACGGATATGCATGCAACATTTTGAATTCCCCGCTCAGGACAGATTTACCATGCCACATAAGAGAATATGGTTTGGTTTGTACTTGGCATGTACGGGACCTCAAACGGTTGATCTGGCGAGCTGGATCATTGATCAAATGTATTTGGCACAACAAAGATGGGAACGCAAGAAAGTGCTTAATGGATGTTGTGCGCTCACAAGAATTGTTTATATGTGCTTGGCCTATGATTTGCCAATTGAACGTGCATTAACAGGAGAAGAGCTGAAGGCATTCAAAGGAACGACGAAGAAAGCCAGGAAGCCCAGCCGAGCACTGGCAGGTAAGCGCATGAGAGGCACCATTCCTTGCCTCCAAGTGCCAGAGTCACCATCACCACAACCCTCCCCAGCACAATCACCGACAGAAGCCGCTCCCACAGTGCAACCTATTCGCATAAGGTTGTCTAGACCAGTGGTCACGGAGGGCACTACTAGTACCGTTGCACCTCAGGCAGCTGCAACCACAGAACCCACCACTACGACAGCAGAAGCTCCCACCACTATTGGTGCGGAAGCCTTTTCTTTCCCAATACCACACATGGAGGCAGAACCAATAAACACAACATTCGATTTTGAAATGCCTGATGCATTCTCAAATGAGTTCCAGTTTTCAGAAGGACAGTTCTTTTCTCAAGAATATGAAAGACCGAGTTACCCTACCACCCCGCGGGATCAGCCACAAGGACAGCTCGTGTCGAGCTCTGACGATGAAAGAACAGCCACAGATGACGATGAAGGTGATGACGAAGCCAGCCAGGGCACGCATGATTCCCCAGAACAAGAACAGACAGATGGCCAAGGCCAACAAACCGATGCACACGGTGACACCAGCACGCATGAAGAGGAAACTTACGAAGCGGCAGCATACACACTGGCAATTAAAAAGCTGTATAGAACTATGGAAAAAGTTTGGGCACGCAGAAAAATGACCGAGGAAGAGAGTCAAGCCATAATAGAACAGGAACTGGTCACAGGCGGATTCGAAGACGCATACATCAAAGGATTCCGCGAGTTAGTCAAATCGGTAGGCTCCAACGAAGCACTCAGGTATTTGCAAAGAAAGCCACTACCACAATTTGACCCCCGCAGAATACGACTCCTTTCAAAGCCCGGCGAATACATTCATGTACCAACCGGAGGACAATCTTCTGAACAAGCCAAGGAAGCACGCCTCATCCCCGAAGGTTCTTTGGCCGGAGAAACCATCTTGGTAGATTCCCCACCCCGCGCTACAACTATAGATACCGCAGTAGTCACTGACGTACCGACCACACCAACCGCTCCCCCATCACCGCCTCTTCATCCAGCCTCCCCTCTTCGCCCTCCTTCCCCCAGACCAACATCTTCTTTCGCCGGTGGCGTAGCAGAAACCGTTTTTACGACCATTCAACCCACCATTCCTACACCCATTAGACCTAATATACCCCCTCACACGTCCACCTTTCCATTTAACCCATTCCTCCATCCGGCTTTTCAACCCTCCCCCACAACTCCACGACCCCTTTTTCCATTTCCACCGCCATTAACCTTCTCCCCCGTCTCACCTTCCCGACCCACTGTAACCCCTATGTCCCCTTTCCACCAAGCGGCTCCAGCCAGCCCCCCTGTAAATTATCCCTCAACCTTTGTAAATCCCGTATTTACACCAGCACCAGCACCCAGTGTAACACCCATATTCACGGTCACCGCACTAGACACGTCCACTGACATGGACATCTCACCAACCACTGCACCATCGCTCACTTCACTCACGGCACAAACATTCTTAGGCACATCGCAATTTTCAACAATCACTACATCATCCACCTTCCCATCCCCATCCCCCGTTCCCATTGCATCCACACCAACTGCATCTTCATTTAGCACCCCGTTAATACTATCACCCATTGTAGATAATGCATTCCGACAAATGTTCATGTGTATGACACAAGTACGAGATGAATTCACATCTCTCGGCGACAACTATCAACAGCTGCAGAAGACAACGAATGAACTACAAACGCAGCTTAATTTGTTATCAATTGAGAACGCCTCCCTGAACACCCGCTACCAGGAATTACGCGAGGCATATCACAAATTGGAGCTAGAAAGCGAAGAAAAGACCAAGGAAGCCACTGCTGACTTGGATAATTTATTAAGAGCCCAGACAGTCCGCAATGCAATGCTAACACGAAACATGGGCTTACTCAGGAGACACCTAGCCGCAGCAAAAGAGGAGAACCAGAGACTCCAAGAGCAGAATAGAGAGAATTTTGGAAGCGGCATTGGACCATCCAGAACAACCCTTAAGTCCTAGCAGATTCAAGGCAATCCCATCCGAATCGATGCAGATGTTGCTAGAGGATCACGTGAGACTGCTAGAGGACTATGATCGAATGAACGAAGAGCATCAGAAGTTAAAAGAAGATCACAAGTTACTACAGCTCAGAGAACTGGCACCACAACAACTACCAGTGGCAGCAGAAGTACCAGAACCTGTGGACCCCTCTCCTGAACTCATAGAGGAACTCAACGCACTACGGGCCCAGGTAACCACCCTCCAATCACGCATAGATGTATACGAAGCACCACCACGGCCTGACTCCCCACCGGAGATCCCAGCTGACGACGAGAACATAACCATTCCGGTGGAGGAAACGTTTGAAGAAGCATACGAGCCCATACCCATCCCAGGCGGACAAGTCACGGCCGAAGGCCAGATGACCTATGAACTTCCGACCCCCGCATGGATGAAAACTGTTGAGGAAATAGGAACAACGCACTCAGCTAGAGTTGAGGCCCAGCTACATGCTATGGCCATGATCGAAGAAAGAATTTTGCAATCTCCCTACTTTGCTCAATTGGCCCCACGCAGGTACATATCCGGGCATGAGATTCAATACAAACCATACTTCATGCTAATGGCCGAATATCAGCTGGCCATAGAGAAGCGAACGGGCAAGAAGCCATCACATGCGACTCAATTTGAGCCTGAAGACTTGCCACTGGATGCGCAACAAGGCACTATTTACCAACCAGATTGGCGTACACGTCTTTTACAAGAGTACCCTGAAATGATGAGCACATGGGTTAAGGCACCTTTACATTTAAAGTATAATCCGTGTTGGGGACCAGTGCCACGACGCCGCTCTTGGACTGCCTTCGCTATCAAAGTCCAAAACAATAAGCAGTGCCAAGACTGGTTGAACTACCCATATTTCAGGCCACCTACAGGACCACCGACAATTGGCTACATGATGGCAACGATTCGTCACTGGCTCCCTCGCTTGAGATATATGGACGATATAGCAGCGCATATGACTGTCAAGATATTTGACATGATGCAAATGATATTTAAAGTCTTCCGGCGAGTCAAAGCACCACATGTTAATACCCCGGGCTTTGAGCATGGCAACTTGGATCTCGCATATGACATGAGTACGACGCCATCGCTCCGGGTGTGTTACGCCTGGCATTGCAGAGTCAAGTACTTACCGGCGTGCTACAAGCAGACATTTGAAGAGATGTTCACCACCGGGTTTTGGGAATACCATTCCGAGGTATTCATCAGCAGGCCCACACATTTATTGCAACTTTTTGCCTGTGAGCGAATGGTTTATTCCACGCATTATCAACTCCCGCCACCCGACGAACCGCAACCGATAGACTGGGAGAAACTCGAGGCTGATCTAGCCCGAGGTATTCGTGTATCAGAGCACACCCTCGCTCAAGACCTCCTACAGACTTACATCCGGCAGACCTCACAACAAGGTTCTGTCGAGGACGACAGAAGCGAGAGGGAGGGGGGTGTTGGAAGCAGCCAGAGGCACAGACGACGCGGAAGCATGTAACCATGGAGCAGGGAGCCAGTCGGATCATTTTTCAAACAACTATGTTTTTATTACCTCTTCAAACATCCAACAGTGATTTTCATCACTCTTGTAACATATGTAATATAGACAAAATCCCATTTTCTAATTCATAGCTCCATTTTGTGCAAGCCGAGGAGTCCTCGAGCTTGAGGAGCTTAGGTAGATTGCTCGTACCAATTTTCGTTATTTTTAGACATCGTTTACCCTTCCAAATAGCCTCTAGGACCTATTTTTTAACTAGGCCGGTCACTAGATGTGAAACCGGTCAAAACTAGTCTAGAAACTATAAAAAGAGCTAGAGAGCTCATTTTTGAGGTTGATTCATTTTGGTTAGTGTGAGCCTAGAGCTAGTTTGAGCTTGTAAGAGTGTTCTTGAGTAATAGAGCTAATTTCCCACCTTCCATTGTGTCTTGCTTGTCTCTTCATTGTGTGTGTGTATGTGTGTGTGCATCTTTGTGCTTCTCACCTTCACTCTCACTTCATCTCACATTCACGATCTTCATATCACTCCTATCTCTTCCGCGGATTGACATTAAGGAGGTGGAGCTTCTTAACGTGGTTCTCACCATTGTGCTAGAGCAACACCAAGGTGTTGGAAGCAGCCAGAGGCACAGACGACGCGGAAGCATGTAACCATGGAGCAGGGAGCCAGTCGGATCATTTTTTCAAACAACTATGTTTTTATTACCTCTTCAAACATCCAACAGTGATTTTCATCACTCTTGTAACATATGTAATATAGACAAAATCCCATTTTCTAATTCATAGCTCCATTTTGTGCAAGCCGAGGAGTCCTCGAGCTTGAGGAGCTTAGGTAGAATGCGCGTACCAATTTTCGTTATTTTTAGACATCGTTTACCCTTCCAAATAGCCTCTAGGACCTATTTTTTAACTATGCCGGTCACTAGATGTGAAACCGGTCAAAACTAGTCTAGAAACTATAAAAAGAGCTAGAGAGCTCATTTTTGAGGTTGGTTCATGTTGGCTAGTGTGAGCTTAGAGCTAGTTTGAGCTTGTAAGAGTGTTCTTGAGTAATAGAGCTAATTTCCCACCTTCCATTGTGTCTTGCTTGTCTCTTCATGGTGTGTGTGTATGTGTGTGTGCATCTTTGTGCTTCTCACCTTCACTCTCACTTCATCTCACATTCACGATCTTCATATCACTCCTATCTCTTCCGCGGATTGACATTAAGGAGGTGGAGCTTCTTAACGTGGTTCTCACCATTGTGCTAGAGCAACAGACCGTCTGCAAGAATCTTTCAAAATCGAAGTTTGGATCCTCTGTGAAGGTGGCCATAGTTGCAAACTCTGCATCGGTAGGTAGTGGAGGGGCGGATGGAGCGGGTTGTACCACCTCCCTAGCTTGAACTCCTTGAAGATGGATCGTGAAAGGTGTGACCTGAGCTTCTGGTCGGGGAGAAGCTTCGGTCGTGGCTTCTTGAGGGATCGTTACCTGGGAGAGCGATCCACGCATTCGTTTTGCAGCCTGGCTCCCTGACTTCCGCCCTTTGAACAACTCCAGGTGTGCATACTTTAGGGCCCTTGCAACTGGCACATCATATGCAAGACATCTATAGATAATTCTGGTAAGTGCACAACAACCATGTAAAGTGGGCTTTCTCACTCCACGCTTGCCTGCCTCATACACTTGGTCTAAGATCCATACCGGCATCTTAATGGGCAAGCTTCCAGTCTCTGCTAGATATAGCCCATACCATATTTTCTTGTGAGGTTGAGTGAAACGGTCCTGAGCGGGGAATGGGAAGTGTTGGAGGCACATCCGCAAAGGTATGGCGATGTTGGGGGTGAGGGCGCACATTTCTTTTAGCTTCTTGATTCTATTGCTTTTCATCGACTCAGGTATCAAGGGGTCGCGGTCAGAAGGTACATACGTGCCATACATCTGAAGTGCTTCCCTGATTAAAGTAACATTCAATTCAAACTTCCTCATTTCCTCCAGATTTGACAAGGAGGGCACCCAGAATGTGCCTGAATGATCCTTATCCCCTGTCGGCTTCAGCGTGGCAATTAGGTAGTAGCACCTGAGGAAATCGGGTTTAGGCAGAGCTGCACTAAAATACGTTTGCAATCCTGCTTTTTGCCAGATATCTTGAAGTGGAGCTGCATTTTGCAATGCTTCGAATTCTCGTGAGAAGAACTGGAAGGTCCACCACACTCCTCCACATTCCATCTTGGATTCCCAGATGTGATCCGCGTCTCCCAATTCTCCTGGCATCTCATTGAACCAGTGAGAATGCCCCTTTACTCTTTCGGTTAGGCCATTGGGTGGATCTGGAATAGGAATTCTCCTCACATTCACGAACTCTTGAGGCCGAGCTGTTGGTGGGGCCTCCACTGGCATGGCATCCCAATTGATTGGAGCTCCAGAGCCTGCCTGAGAGCTTGTGCCTGCCGCTGTTGCCATGAGAGTAGATTGCTTATCTGCTGGAAGAAGAAAGGCACATTAGTGTTGCATAGGAAACAAGATGTAATGGTGTTCCCTTCACAATACTAACATGACAATCCCGGAGGTCAGTGGTTAGTGGTGAAGTGTTTGTGATAGGTGTGAGTGGTGATTAAAGGTCAGTGTCATCCTAGATGCATACTTTGGTTATGCAATGGGCTCAGAATGCTCCTGTGTTAGTGTGGACGATACCACTTACAGTAGTTTTCACGAAATTGAGGATTTCTCCTAGCTCCGAACTCCAAATATGGCCAATAGAAAATTTTTTTTGAAGCCCTCGATGAGACGCATCTATTGGAGGTAGTTTCACTAGATTTTGACAACCATGCTTCAAGTTATGACCAAAATAGTGAATGGCGAGAAACACCCACACTCACTCCACAACTTCTAGTAGCTCACACACACACTACTGTAGCTCAAAAATAGTGGGGAGGGCTAGACAACAGTCCTACACACACATTCCAAGCATCACACACACATAGAAGATCAAAGAGAAGATGAAAATCTGGAAGAAAGAAGCAAATTCGAAAATCAGGAGCTCTCCTTCTTCACAATGGCAAAACGTCTCTCCAAAGAGTCACAATGTGACTTATATACATGTGCCATAAAAATGATCCTTTCACACAAGAGACCGGCACTTTATTTGCTAAAAGGTGAATTTCCTACTAATTTACAAGGAATATATTACAATGATTTGAGATTATGCATCTAGAGGACTCCTCTAGTGCATTTACATGGCTTGAGATAATTTCTTAAGACTTTGAAGAAGAAAAAAATGCCCATTAATTTGAAAATTTTGGGGCTCCTCTTTTGTGCCTCTTTGCTCTGCAACACTAAGCCTGTTTCATTTGATGAAGCACAAAATTTTGAACATTGGATGGTTGCAATGCAATTTGAATATAATGCTATCATGAAAAATGATACCTGGTCTTTATGTGACTTGCTTGCTACCAAGAAGGCCATTGGCACTAAGTGGGTATACAAGCTGAAGTGTAAACTTGATGGAACAGTTGACAGGTATAAGGCTAGGCTTGTTGCAAAGGGTTATGCTTAGCAAAGAGGCATTGATTTTTGAGACCTTTGCTCCTACTTGCCAAATGATTACTGTTAAACTATTACTGGGATAATGCTGCCACTGGGTTCTTGGGATGGTCAGGGGTCTGTACTACATAGGCCCTATATTTATTTTCCCAATTCAAACATTCACTGCATTGTGTTCTTCACTACCTTACATTGGCTATTCCAACAGACTTTAACTACTAATTTCATCAACAAGTTACTCAACGTTAACGAAATGTTTGCTGCAACAATATACACAGATTTGCTTATTGACAATTAACTCGCCACCATAGTTAACTTATACTTCACCAATGAACTCCGGACATAGACAAGAACACCACATTAACTCAATACCCAAAATAGTAAGAGAGTAGTACAACCATATGAGTAACTTGTGCTAGAACCAATCCGCAGGCACACCGCCTAGACCCACAGTCCAACGTGTTCTCTCTGCCTCTCGCTTCCACGTGCTCTTTCATTATCAAAGGGTTACAACTATTACACTACATCCTTTTGATGTGCATCCTTTCCAATTACATTTTCCAATAATTATAATTACATTCTGACGGCCTAACACTGGCACGCACGATGGACTCGAACCCAGAATTGAGGTATTACAAAAAAGAGCTAAGAATCCTCAATGATGCCTTGAATATACATAGCACATGCTAATTTAAATGTACAGGATATCTTCTATTTCAAGGACTCTAACATCTCTTGGAGAACATGCGGTTCTACCAAATGAGCATCGATATGCACCGAGCTAGAAGCCATGGCTTGGGAAAGAAAAACTTCACTTTGAGTCTGCAAAAAAGCTTCTTGTAGATAAAAGTCATTGGCCACAGCTGTATCTCTGCGTAACTTGGCATCAGCAATTTCTGCATCAATGCAAGACAGACGATCCTTCTGAATACCAAGTTGCTTTTCTCTTTGATCCAACTCTTGCTGCTTAAACTGCATTATCTTGAAAAAATCATGGCATTCCTTTTGTATGGCCTCAATTTCTTTCTTTAACTTAGCTGTATGTCCAATCTCCTCATCCAATACTTGACCTTTTTTAAACATTTCTTTTGTAACTTTCTTCAGCTCTGCTTCACTGTTGGAACTGAAGGACTCACTAGGCAAGGAAGCTTAAGAAGGGAGTCAGAGAGAAGAGAAAGTACAAGCAGACAGAGCAGTCAACGACGATCTGGCAAGTAGGCCAACATTTTTTCAGGACACTAATGCATATAACAGAGGTGGACACACAAGGAGAAGGAGCAAGTAGGGAGCTCCAAGAAGTGTATGTCAAATCTTCAGAAGAATCCCCTACAAAAACAATGATTTTCATCACTAAAAACCATTGTAAATACCATTTCACATTTTTGTAGCTCCATTTTGTGCAAGCCAAGGAGTCCTTGAGCTTGAGGAGCTTTAGAAGTATCTACCTGTCAGTTTTCACATTTTTTAGACTTCGTTTGAACCTCCAAATAGGGTAGAGAACCTAATTTTTAACTAGGCCGGACACTAGGTCTGGACAAGGCCAAAACCTAGTCAAAAACTATAAATAGAGCTAGAGAGCTCATTTTTGAGGTTAGCTTGTAATTGAAATGAACTTGTAAGAGCTTTTTGAAAGTAATCTAAGAACTCCATTGCTTCTCACTCTTTGTCTCACCTTGTGTGCGCGTGTGTGTGTATGTGTGTGCATGTTAGTGTGCTTCTCACTCACGCACTTGCGCCTTCACTTGCTTGAGGTCATCATACCATCCTCACGTCTTCCCGGATTGACATTAAAGGAGGTGCTACTCATCACTGAGCTACACCAAATTTTGGCGCCGTTGCCGGGGATCGAGCTTTGAGGACGAGCGTGTGATGGTAAGACGTAGATTTGAGACGTTGGCGTTGTAGTAATTTCTTCACTCTTCTTATTTTTCTCTTTCTTACCTCACCACCATCATCACCATCATCATCATCACCACCTCCCACCTCCATCTCCATCATCGCAAAAAAATTTCAGTTTTTTGCTTATACCACCTTCTCCACCTCATTTCCCTCATTCCACTTGTGAGAGAGAGCGAGAGAGCGATATTGTGTGCGTTGTTTTTGCGTGCTTTTTGAGCTTTCTTGCAGGTTCTGGCAGCATCATCATCTCCAGCACTCCGTGCAGGTACGAAACGTCACGAAACTGTCTCTGTGTCGCCGGCCTCTATCGATCGCGATTGACAGAAAAATCGCCCATTCGGTAAAACAAAGTGCACCACCATAATCCACATGATGAGCACATTCTAAATCACTAAAAACAATTAAAAAATTCCGTGTTTCTCTGTCAATCACGACCGACACCGTCGATCGCGATCGACAGCCACGATCGACAGACCCTGTCAATCGCGATCGACAGACCCCACGACCGACTGACTGCCACGTAGGACCCTGTCAATCGCGATTGACATCGTCGATCGCGATCGACAGCCACGACCGACACCTCTGTCAGTCGCGATTGACACCGTCGATTGCGACCGACTGAATTTCAACGATTGATTGACTTTTTCGCGTAGCCACATGTCCATCGCGACAGACACAGCCCCGATCGACTGAATTCACGGTGAAATTTCCGGAAAAAGTGTCGATCGCGATTGACACCATCGATCGTGATTGACAGGACTCACGACCGACTCTGTCGATCGCGATTAACACTGTCAATCGCGACTGACGTGTCGATCGCGATCGACAGGCCCGACGGACACCTCTGTCAATCGCGATTGACAGACCTGTCGATCGCGATTGACAGGCTTTTCGGCCAAAAAATTAGGGTTAATATTTCCAAGTCTTTGGGGGAATTTTGGGCATACTTAGAGAGTCATTAGTGATTTGTGAGGTCCCTACACATGTGTTTTTGAGAAAAATCCTGTGATCCGTTAGCCTGTTTGAACCCTCTTTTAGCACCAGAACCCTGAACTGACATAACTTTCTCATACGAAATCCGTTTGCTGTGATTCTTGTTTTGTTGGAAAGCTCGTTATGTGAAAATTTATATCAAGATTATTAGATAGGGTTTTTGAAGTTGACCATACCCCGAGGTAGGAAAACTGAGGGATCCCTGGGATTATTTTCCATAAAGGCAAAGGATAATTTGGTCTGTGAGTTACATGCATGAAAGTGGTCTATTATGTCATTTGAAGCTAAGTCTTGAGCTAACCGTGGGACTTTTACAGGTCCAGTAAGAGCACTTGAGGGCATTCAAGCAAGAGTAAGTGCAAGCTTGGGAATACGCGTCCTGGGCACACCAGGGCAACAACACAAGGAAAGAAACTCAAGGTTGGAAAATCCTCAACTCCCTTTATCAATTCCTAGCCTAGGCTAAGAACGACTAGTGATAGGAGTAGGCCAGGGCGGCGATAGGCAGCAATCAAGTTGAAGACTACCTATGCACTCAAGTTCAAGATTAAACATATCTCTTCGTGATGCGATAACCTTAAAGGAAAGAATCTAACGAGGAACGATCAACTTACAGTGCGGAAATACACTCAATTATACTTGACGACGTGAGATCAAACAAGATTATAAACACGGCAATCCACTGAAAAAGAATCAAGTAACTGATACAAAAGAACTCAACAACGAGGTTGTACTTGGGCAAATTTGGGCGATTCATTTAGGCTTATGAACCTTAGATCAGGGCGACATCTAGGGAGAGATAGACAAAGCCTTAGGTCTTCAGAGGCTAGTGTCAACCACACTGCTAGGTCTTGGGCCCAGCAGTTGAGCCACCACTCATACTACCCTAGCTCTGAGACTAGTGAATCAGAAATGTCTCAAGGCATGGACCGACCTACGGGAAGTTCAGGAGTGCCATACTTGCACAGGGTGGAAGGCCCCTACAAAACGCAGTTGGAATACCTTAGGTCCAACCGATTAGGTGCTAGCATCTATGAGGACGGCCTAGGAAGATCTGTAGTACAGATTAAAAATCCTGACCAATCCATTGGACTAGAGCACCCTGCTGTCAAGTTTGAAAACGGGGCATACGTGGACAAGGAAGGGACAATATATGTAGTCACCAGTCACCCAGAAAGGACAAATGAATTTGGGAATGTGATCTCAGAAGCGGATTTAGGAGACCTGGAGCAAGGAAACATGGGTGTAGAACCTAGAACCCCCCGAGGCAAATCGGTTCTCACTAGGATTGTCACACCAGAGTGGGTTCCCCAGGACAACAAGAGTATAGATCTGCTTCTGAACCGGGAGACTGACAAAGTCTTTTGGAGGTATAAATCTGATCGGCCAATTGATATAGGAACAATCATGATCTATGAGTTTAAAGATCCAGATAGCCCAGGCAGAGTGACCTACCTAGATCACGCTTCATAGAGGATCTTTGTGGTTACAGAACATGATAGACATGCTTACACTTGGAAGGGTGAATTCGTTTTCCCCCAACTAAGATCGAACGTGTCCTATGGTCACCCTGGAGCTGGAACATCCCAAGCTCATGGAACTCAACGAGACAGAAGTAGAGATAGGCCAGAAGTAAGCTTTGCCAACCCAGGGGGCAGAGAACGAACGAGGACGAAAACAAATAGAGTAGAACCTGAGGTACTTAGAGCTCCCAGGAACCAAAGAAATGCGGATGAGTTCCCTCTACCACGACCTAGAGAGCACACAAGGATTTTGAGACCGACTCAGCTAGTTAAGTCCATGAAGAACTACTTCGATGGCACTGGAGATCCATACGATCATGTGGCGGAGTTTAGGCAAGTCTTGAGAGCTGAACAAGTGGAGGATCTATTCACACAGTACAATGCCTTTGGTCTAACCCTTAGGAACACAACCCTTACGTGTTTCAACCCTTGAATGAGAGACAGTTCAGGAGCATAGACCAACTTCTAGAGGCATTCATTATCGAATTCTCTAAAAGTGGCATAAGACATAACACTTCCTCGCTGATTCACAGCTTCAAGAAAACCCCTCAAGAGACCGTGAGACTTGCTGGAAGAAGATTTAGGCAATACTTGGAGAGGTTCCCTGTCCTTGAGCTACCCACACCAGCTAAGCAAGTGGCTTTATTCTTGGATGGATTGCTAAGTACCAAATTGAGGTCATATGTGTATCTGAAGGACCCTAGGACTATAGAAGAGTGTGTACGCATGTGCATTGACATCGAGGATAACCTAGGGGAGGAGCTAGAGCTTTCCAAAATCTACAAAGACTCAGATAGTGCCTCTAGCCTCTCTTCCTCGCAATCCACATCAATTGAGGAATTAGCAGAGAAAGTAGCTCAGAAACTAGGTGTCTCTAGCAAACAAATCTCAAGGTTTGCCCCTGTGAAAAGATGCTATACTTATGGAGGCGACCATATGGCGAATGTCTATCCCATTATGGCTCAACCCCAAGTTAATCCTAGTAGCCAGTACTGCACCATAGAACGAAGGTACACCAATCACACCGCGCAAGATTGCCCCTACAATAAGCAAACCGTTAGATAGACGTACCCACAACCATACCCTCAACAAGGAAGATACCAGAACCAGTACCCACCTCAGCAGTATGCGAGACCTCAACAAACCTACCAAACCTACCAAAACCAACAAAGGCCTTAGCCTGTGTTAGCACAACAACCCCCTGCCCCAGCTAATGTGATCCCAATAAAATATGCAGCTGTAGAAGAGAACCTGAATAGAGCTATAGTCCATGTAACACCATTGCTTTCTGAAAGTGACCCGAGTGACCATAGCTTTGATTCGACGCATATTGACAGCCCCCAGGCCTACTACATGCAGTCTCCAGAACATGGTGAGTCCTATTACAGTGAAGAGCCAAATGAACCTAGTTGGGAGTCCGATTACACAAATGTCATGTATGCAAACCCCAACCCTAGACCTCAACTTAGGCAAGTAAGACCCCCATTCCCTAGAGGACCATGCTACAGATGTCAGGGAGATCATCTTATTCGTGATTGCCCCTTGCCTCCACCTACACAACCCCAATCAGTGACGATCCAGGGCTTTTGCCAGGATTGTGGAAAGGAGCATCTCTTACGAGATTGTCCAAAGAATCCGAGCAATATGCCAAAAATCACTCCCATTAACATTATTGGGTTAGTAGTAGACTCTACAGGAAGTGTGACATCCACTGCACTAGTACAGGTGGTCACTAGAGCCCAAGCCTCACAGCAGAACCTAGGTGTAGGCCAGGAAAAGATCCCCGAGGTGAGTGAAATAGAGAGCATGACAAAGAAAAGGACTAGAGCTTTGAGAGATAGTCGTGAAAGAATGAAAAGACAATGGGCAAAAAAGATGAGTGAACTCGAGGAAAGCCTGAGAGAAACAAAGGCCAGGATAACTGAACTCACAGCTCAAACTCCCTCTCACACTGCCCCATCTCCATCACCTCCACCATTCCCAACTCCATCCGAACCGCCACCTTCCAACCCGCCTCACCTAAACCCACCACCCCCAAGAGTCGGATCAGTCCTAGCAGATCCCACTCCCGAGGACCTAAACATGATGCTTAAAGCATATCAGGCCAGGATCCAAGAAGGGCCAAACGTAACTAATCATGAAAAGTGTTACCCTAGAGCAGAACTAGAGCTAGAACAAACCAAAATTTGTGCTAAGATGGTGGAATTGGCTCAGACCATGTTTGAAGCCAGTCGCCTATTTAACATCTCTAGTTCAGCGAAGACACAGTTGCACTTTGATGGACTGTTAGAAAGAATAGAGAAGCTGATTGCACAATCAGAAAAGGAACCCACCTCTCAACATAAGGACAAGGCAAGTGAAGGAGAAAGTCTTCCTGCACAGGAAGCCTATGTGCCTAACTCTACGGAGCCAGACACATCATCTTCTATGAATCGATTCACACCAGAATTCCTACGTGAGATTCAAGAAGACAAATGGGCTAAAGAAAGTGAAGTCCCTCCTCCAATTGAACTTGTGGATGATGCACATGACCAATTCCCCCAAGACATACCATCCATTTATGAGGAGCAGGAGAGCACCCACTCTCAGGAAAGATTAGACTTTGAGTCTAACTCTCTACAAGAATTACCCCACTTCACAGGCCCATGGGAAGCTAAGTCCACCTGTATGAGAGCACCCACGGTCATGGTAAGAAATGAGGACTCAGTCATACCTAGGAACACAGAGGTAGTGAAAAACACTAAAGTACAATGCAACCTCACCTTAGAAGAGCTACTCAAAGTAAGGCCAGAGCTATGGAAACATGTGGCCAAACAAGTACAAGAGATAGCAAAACCTCGTTCCCAGGTAGGATCCCAGAGAACAGTGCCAGAAATACCATTGGACAAGATAGGAGACATGAGTGAGGGCGAAGAGGGAAACACATATCTTCCTATCACCCATCAAGGATACACCACCAAGGCCATTTTAGACTCAGGCGCAGGTGTTGCAATTGCTACCACTGCCCTATGGAAGCGTTGGGGCAAGCCAGCACTCAGGCCCACAAGGATGAAATTGCAAATGGCTGATGGTCACATAGAGAGACCCCTAGGGTTGTTAGAAGGAATAACTCTCACCATGTGTGGTGTCGAGTTCGAGCATACATTTGCCATATGTGACTTTAGCAAGAACCATGCCTATGAGATGATTTTGGGAAGACCATTTATGCGACAGTTGCAAGTGGTACAGGACTGGGGAACCAACTCCTTGTACCTACAACACTTAGGTGTTACGACCAAAGTGAATCTTAAAGATTACTCTCATAGAGATGTCCCTCCTATCCAATGGAATCCTGTCCATAGAGCCAAAGATGATACAGAATCGGTGCATTCCATAGGGTCAGGATCCTCATGGATGCATGAAGACACCCATTTATGGATGTGCAAAGTAGCAGTAGAAGAAGAGAAGAGAGAAAAAGCTAGAGAGATAGGTGCAAAAGAAACCCATAGATCCATTCAAGACCCAGCCTATGCACCTGTAGTCTTTCCTGACGAAGAATTTGAACCCCACGGCTGGGTAGAGATCTTAGCAACAATGGATGTAGCCATCAATGAAGAACAATGGACACCCCACTGTGATGAGGATGGCTATGACATTTCAGTTTTCTCCATAGAGCCAATCATGGGAGAGGCAGTGTTAGAAGAATGCGAACCTAGCCCCGATGCATTTGAGGATGCGAGTGACTCCGATCTAGAGTCAATTATTATGGACCCACCTTTTGCATCAGATGAAGAATACTTCTATGAAGTGGAATTTCAACCCCAGAGGCACGGAGAGCTTACAAACGATGTAAGGCTAGCCACACATGTAACCCCTAAGGAAGAAGGAAAGAAAAGGAAGAAGAAAGAAGTCACACCAGAAGAGGAAGAATCTTTGTTTGAGGTCCCAGAAAATTTTAAGAAGTATGAAATAGACGACAGGAGAGTCATGATTAGAATGCCTAAACGAGAGGTGCAATCGGGGGAGGCCTATGATAACAAAGAAACCACCAAGAAAATAGTGGTAGCCATAGAAGAAGGGGAAGAGAGATGCATGTACATAGGCCATGACCTGACAGAAGAGGAAGAACAAGAGCTAATAGCCTTGCTAAGAGAATACAGAGATGTATTCGCTTGGAGTTACAAGGATTTAAAAGGAGTGGACCCTGACATATGCTCACACACCATCCCCATGACCGCAGATGCCAAACCCTCTAAGCAAAAGCCATACACATATAATGATAATTATGCTGCTAAGATCAAAGAGGAGATAGATAGACTGGTCGAAGCTGGATTCATCTATGAAATTGAGCACACTGAGTGGGTATCCCCCATCGTAGTGGTGCCCAAGAAAAATAGAAAGCTGCGTGTATGCATTAACTTAAAGAAGGTCAATGCAGCCACAATTCGAGATAACTATGCGCTTCCTATCACAGAGCATCTCTTAGAAAGAGTAGCAGGCAAGGAAGTGTACAGCTTCCTTGATGGATTTTCGGGCTACAATCAAGTAGCCATAGCTCTAGAAGATCAGCATAAGACTACTTTTGCCACCGAATGGGGCATTTTTGCCTTTAGAGTAATGCCATTTGGGCTTACCAATGCACCCGCTACCTTCCAGAGGATGATGTGCTATGTATTTAAGGAGTTCCTGAGGAAGAATTTAGAAGTCTATATTGATGATCTTTGTGCTCATTCCAACATTAGACAAACCCATATTCCTGAACTCAAACAAATCTTTGACAAATGTAGAGAATATCAAGTCTGCCTGAACCCAGAAAAATGCGTTTTTATGGTCAGGCAAGGCAAGATTCTAGGACACATAGTGTCAAAGAATGGCATATCCACTGATGAAGAGAAAGTGAGAGCCATCGCCGAGTTACCTAGACCAAAGAATGTCAAGGAAGTACAAGCTTTCATGGGGCATTGTGGTTATTATTGACGGTTTATACACATGTATGCCATCATAGCAAAGCCTCTGTACGAACTTTTGACTAACCTTGAGTGGACTGATGAATGTGAGAATTCCTTCAATGAGCTTAAACAACGATTATGTTCAACACCAATCTTAACCACACCAGATTGGAATAAGCCTTTCCATGTTCATGTGGATGCATCCAATTATGCTATTGGGTGTGTACTCGCGCAGCCTACCGGTGAAGGTAATATGGATCTTCCAATTGCCTACACTAGTAGACAATTGAATGCAGCTGAGCGAAACTATACCACCACCGAACGAGAAGGACTAGGCATGGTATATGCAGATAAAAAGTTTAGACATTATTTGCTTGCAAATAAGTTCAAATTTTTTACTGATCACCAAGCTCTACTGTACCTGGTAAACAAGCCATGCAATACAGGAAGATTAGTGAGATGGTTTCTCTTGCTAATGGAATATGATTTCGAGGTTGTGGTAAGAAAAGGGAAAACTCATTTGAGAGCAGATCATCTCTCTAGGCTCACTTCTGGAGAAGCTCCACAAGGAGTGTCAGATGACCTTCCTGATGCTTACTTGTTTAATTTGGAAGTGATGCCGCAATGGGCTAAGCCATTAGTGCCAGTATTGACATATGGGCCTAACCACCCAGTAATAGCCACACAGGATAGGGAGGTAGTAAAAGCCCAGAAGTACCACATCATGGCTGGAAGTATGTACAAGCACACAAATCAAGGGATCTTGGCATGTTGTGTGGAAGAGGATGAGTACGATGAGTGGTTGCAATTCGCACATGTAGGTGCATTAGAGCAACACTACTCAAAACAACGAACCCTACAGACCCTGAGGAGACTAGGAGTGCATTGGCCGACTATGGAGGCTGATGTCCAAAAGTTGTGCAAGGAATGCCCAATCTGTTGCACTAAACCACCTGTGGAACATGCCACTCTTTATCAAGTGTCCATAGTGCCAGATTGGAGTGAACCACTAGTATCCTTCCTGAGGACAAAAACATTCCCTCCAGACATGACTCTGGCTCGGAAAAGAAGTCTAGAACAAGAAGCCCTAGATTACTCACTCATTGGTGATAATCTATACAAACGTGGTAAAGATGGTTACCTGAGACTTTGTGTTCATGAGAGTGAATATCTAAAGATTTTGGAAACTGCTCACCAAGGTGTAGCAGGAGGACACTTTGGACCAAATCGGGTGATCAAGGCAATATTATTTGTAGGCTTCTGGTGGCCGACCCTTCACATGGATGCACATACCTATGTGAAATGGTGTGATGTTTGTCAGAGAACTCAGTATCCTATACGCAAAGATGAGATGCAATTGAAACCTATGATGGGTGGACGTGCATTCTCTAAGTGGGGAATAGACTTTGTAGGCCCTATTAATCCCCCAGCCAAGGGTTCACATGCTGAATATATCATTGTGGCCACGGATTATCTCACCAAGTGGGTGGAGGTAAAAGCTACGACAAAGAACGACGCTCAGACAACTGCTAAATTCTTGTTTGAGAATGTATTCACAAGATACGGGCTACCTATAGAGCTAATAAGTGATAGAGGCACTCACTTCTTGAACGAAGTGATTGAAAATCTACTCCAAGAATTCTTGGTAGTTCATAAGAAGTCTGCCCCCTATCACCCTCAAGCTAATGGCCAGGCTGAGAGCACCAATAAGATCTTATGCAATGTATTGACGAAATTAGTGAACAATAAACGCTCCGATTGGGACAAATAGCTACACCATGCTGTTTGGGCATACCGAGTCGCCTACAAAACGGTACTCCAAGCCACCCCCTTTCAGATGGTGTTTGGCCAAAATGCAGTACTACCATTGGACTTCTTAATACCTACATTGAAAGTAGCACACGAGCATGAATGGACGGGTCATGAACTCTCCTCTAGACTTTTTGACCTTGAACGATTAGGAGAAACAAGACTGAGAGCGGCTGCAGGGATATATGCTGCTAAGAAACGACAGAAGGCATACTTTGATGCCCACGTGAAGGATAAAGGCTTGAAGGCTGGAGACCTAGTACTAGTCTACACTTTGAAACAACATGCAAGGAAACTAGAGAAGAGAGGCTACGGACCCATGATCATTAATAGAATCTCAACAAGTGGAGCAGTACAACTAGCCACATTAGACGGCGATGTTCTCCCGAGCTACATAAGCGGGTGCAGGGTCAAGTTATATCAGGAACCTCTGACGGAAGAGATGCTAAGTCGACTCAACACTACTAAGAAACGCAAAGAAGAAGAAAAGCGAATTCGAGAAGAAGCCCAAGCAGAAGCATTGGAACGCATCAGGAGAATGAAGTTGAGAAGACAGAATAGGGAGCAACCTAGGATGGATGCCTATGTAGATCAAGGATATCATGTGGCTATGTGTGAAGTTTCAGGTATCAGCGCTCAAAGGATAATTGATCGACGTCCTTTCATAACCTTAGAGATAGGACAAAGAAAGGGTGCAAGGACTGTAAGAGCCTTGATTGACTCAGGTGTAGCCACTAGTGCTGTTAAATTGTCTTACTGTCAAGAGTCAAAATTAACTATCAATCCTATAGAAGCATATCTCATAGGATTGGGAGGTGTGGAAACCCCTTGCATGGGCGAGGTGGAACTTCCCCTCTACATTCAAGACGAAGTAATGACAGTCAAAGTACTAGTGTGTCAAGATGAGGACCTCACTGAACCTCTTGTCTTGGGTCAGGACTGGATCTATGATCATGCAGTCAACCTAAACCTAAGGAGTGGACTTCTTCAGGTATGGGTAAATCATAGTCGAACTACAGTTGAATTGGAAAATGAGGCACTCAAGGAACTAGGTAAGGCACGAGCTCCTGGTCCTTCCAGGGACGCACAAGAAGTTGACAATGCTATTCTTGTCCAAAACTGTATGATGCAGAAAGAGGATTGTCTCAACAACGGAGTCAAAGATAAGACGACACTCCCTTCTGTTTCAAAGGCCAGAGGGATGTAGCAACCAAAGGCAGATCAAATACAGAAGAAGCAGAGCACTACCTATACTGGAGGCCAAAAAAAGGAGCAAAGCAGATTGTTTCAGCCGTTGAAACAAGTATGGAGGCGAAAAGGCGAACACTCTGCTCCGACCAGGCCAACCCCACGGCCAAAACCTCTTGTTAGTAGTCAACAACACGACACTAATAAGAAGCCCTTCATTAATTCTTCTGCGAAAGTGACATCTATTTGGGTACCCAAGAAGTCAATGAAGGCCAGCCCACAATCACAACAAATCTGGGTGCCTAAGGCTTGCTTGCGGGCTCAAATAGCTACACCAAGGCCACAACCAGTACAACATGTTTCACTCACCCGAACATCTGAAGCCCAATTTTACACATCACGCACGGACACATATTTTTCCATGAGCACAAGTAGAATCACTTGTAAATGGGTCCCTAAAAAGCCCCATTTTCAAGTAGATACCCCTATCACACTGTCCAGAGTCTCCACAAAATCAATACCAAAACCCATCCACTGCATTTGGCAACCTAAAACTTGTCATAAACCACCGGACCCCAGTTGTAAATCCTTGTCCACCTACTAAATACGTCTCTCTCACACTACATCATTCCGTTTAGTTCTTAGGCCTACCCAATACCTAACTACACACACAAGCACCGAGCACTTACTAACCCCCCTAAACTCTCCCGAACCTCATGTTAATGTTGTAATGGGGACAAAAAAGTTCTATCTTGTCCTTTACAATGTTAACACATATTTCTATATTCTCACAGAATCAAGAGGCAAGAAGTAACATGGCAGATACGGCAGGAACTAGCTCTCAGGCAGGCACCAGCCCCCAAGTCGTGGACATTGAAAGTCTCCCAGTTGAAGAGGAATTGAAGGAACACCTTGTGGCATTAAGGGCATTACATGCCATACCGGTTCAGAACCCTCCACAAGGGCACACTATGCCAGTCAGTAAAAACTCTCATTGGTTCAGTGATGTGGCAGGAACCCTAGGTGAAGGCACTTATATGTGGGAGGCCGAGATAGAATTCAATGGGCGCTGGGGCAGATATCACTTTTTCACTAGGGAATTTGAGAGACTGCAGAATAATGAAGGACTGAAACCTATATGGAAGAAGGCAGGAATCTACGAGTACTTCAAGTTCCAATTGCCAAAGCCAGATTTTCTAAGATGCTCTTATTTTATTAGCACCCTTACTCCGAGCAAAGACAAAAAGGGATACAGCTCCTTTGTCCTCCCATCTCTCACAAGGGGCAATGAGCTCAAGCGTTTTCAGATTAACTATCAACTTGGTAAGGGAAGCTCTAGACATGAAAGGTGTGCATATTCCTACGGAGAAAGAGACTATGGTCCCCGACAATATGAAGAATAGGAATCTGACAAAGTTAAAAGACATGGTGGCAATGACGCCTACAATCACCATTCATTTGCGAATGGTCATGCAACACTTTGCATTTCCCGCCCAAGAGAGGTTCACAATGCCACCTAAAAAGATATGGTTTATTTTATACCTGGCTGATGCTTTTGATTTGACAATCAACATGCCTCACTGGATTATCGACCAAATCCACTTGGCTCATCAAAGGTGGTATAAAAAACAAAAGTCTGTACTGTACGGATGTTGTGCTCTGACCAGGATTGTGTACAGATGTCTCGCGTATGATGTACCAGTGCAAAGGGCACTCATTTGGACCAGGGTACAAGAGTTTCAGCGCCAATTATCCTCCGCAGGACCACCATCCAAGAAAATGAGAGGCGCCGTTCAGATGCACTGCGCACAACCCCGCGGTGCGACATTGACACTAGAGACAACTCCACGATTTCCAAGGCGGGTACAACCCTTCACTATTAGATTACCAAGACACAGCACTGATGGACCAAATCTAGTGTTTCTACCTATACCAACCGACCTAGAGTTCCCTCACGGATTCACTTTAGAAGACCTAACTGATGAGGAGGTAGCCAGAATCATAGAAGCTATTAACGCGGAAGTCGAGGTAGAGCAAGCTAGTGGACAACAAACTACTACAGACCAACCCCATCCCAGACAACCAGATGTCGTCGATGTGGAGGGTGAAGAAGAAGAAGGACAAGAGGAGGAACAAGATGGACAATCCGAGGAAGAAGAGCAGGAATATGATCAGGAAGCTATGCAGGTACTTGAAGGTTCCCCAGCTCATACAAAGGCCTTGAAGAAGCTCTATGATACCATGAACAGAGTTCAAGAGCAACATAGACTGTCCCTAGCAGCAGGCAAGGCCCTCATGAATCAGATCCTTGAGGAGGAAGGCGTAGACGAGCAATACCGCACCACTCTTGACATGATATCTGAGGCTTCAGGAGTACCTGAGACGGTGCATACCGCCCTTGCACAAGCACGAAGAACGGAGCGAAGATACGGTAGACGTCCCCCTCGATCAGGAAAGTAGATGAATGTACTAGTATCAGAACCACAAGGCACATCCACAACCACAGGCACCGCACACAATGTCCACGATACTGAGGAAACCCATGTATCAAGTGCACCTCCGTCACCCCCGTTGCCACCCCTGCCTCCAAATCCACCACATTCACCTCCCACAACCAGTGTAACCACTACTGTCACCACCTCCGAGTCCACTACCCATACCGAAGCACAGACCGTCACACAACCCACACACCCTATCTCCACTTCCTTTGTCTATACGGCCACTGAAACAGTAGTTCCAACTACTGCCACAGAAAATCTCAACCCCCCGATCACACTCCCCGACAGTTCATATTCACAATTGCACACACCACTTTACACTTTCACCACTATCACTGCACCCACAATTCCAATATTCACAGTCACTCCCACTACCGCATCCACCGTTGATTTTATGGACATCTCACCCACCTCAGCACCCCTCCCTCCCCCCATACCCCCAACATCTCCCATCCCCCCACCTCCCACATCACCATTTTCCAGCACCGTATCCACACTTCCATTTCCCTTCCCCTTTCCCTTCCCTTCTGCATTCAACACCCTTCCCGCATCCACCCCTATTAATAATGTATTTAATAATATGTATCAGTGTATGTCGCAACTGCAACAGCACTACCAACATCTTGATAACCAACATACACGACTCTTTTGAAGCCATAAGGAACTTCAACTCCGATTCATTGATCTCGAAAGGGAAAAGCGGTTACTACAACAACAGCATGCCACTTTACAGGAACAACATGAACAATTAGTAGCCAATCCACCCCAGTCAGATGCAGAGGAAAGAAAACATATGGATGAATTGCTATACTCCCAGATAACGGAGAATCTCAAACTTAGACGCAACCTGGCCCTCCTACGAAAACACATGTCTACAGCTCTCGAAGAGAATAAACGGCTGCAGAAACAGAATGAAGAGAACTTGGAAGCAGCCATGGAGGGTTCCCCGCAAGAAATCGACCCAGAGAAATTCAAGGCCATTCCCTCAGAGAATATGAAAACTGTGTTAGAAACCCATGCCAACCTCCTGGAGGCCCATGCAGCGTTAGAACGAGAAAGGGATGATCTACTTAAGCAACTGGCAACTCAGCAGGAGTCACCAAGCAAAGCCACAGCCACAGACGACACATCCGAAGAAGTCACAAAACTCAGGGCACAACTTGAAGAATTACGCAGCAAAGTCATGCAATACGAACGTCAACCCTCTCCCCTTGTCGAGCCCGAGCCTGAAGATCTAGTGCCAATCAAGATAGAGGAAACTTTCGAAGACCCGTATGTTCCCATGCCTGCACCAGGGGGCAAGCAAACAGAAGAGGGCATGGACACCATAGAGATAGAGACTCCTGAATGGATGCAAAGGTTAGAGAAAGTGGCCACAACCCATGATGATAGAGTGGCAGTTCAAATAGCATCTATGTCACACTTGGAAGAAGTAGTCATAAAATCGGATTACTTTAGGAATCTCTCCCATCATAGGTGGATCGGCACATCTGACGATTTGTATGTTCCTTTCTGTGTCCTAATGGCGGATTACGATGCGGAAATCAAGAGCCACACATCAAAAGAACCAACCTCGGCTACACAGTTTGCACCGGATGACATCCCAGCGAGTGCCAAGCAGGGCAATATTCATCAACCGATGTGGAGAATTCGTCTACTGGAAACCTACCCAGAAATGGTTAGAACATGGAATAACATGCCTTTGTACATCAAATACAACCCATGCTACTGCCTTGTGTTTCAAAGAAGGTCATGGCCAGAATACACAAAAACGGTGCTGACAAACAAAGGATGTGAGAAATGGCTCAATTATGTTTACTTAGCACCACCCAAAGGCCAACCTACCATAGGATACATGATCTCGACGATTTGGCATTGGGGGGTCAGGTTTAAAAATGTGCCAGACGTCATGGCCCAAATGTGCTTGAAAATTTTTGAACTCATGTTGGTCACCTTCAGGACTTTCAAGAATGTAAAGGAACCTCATCTGTCAGCCCTTGGATTTAATGAAGGTAATTAGGACCTCGTCTACGACATGAGTGCAACACCATCTATTAATGTTGTATATGCATGGCACGCACGCATCAAGTATCTACCAGCCTGCTTCAAACAGACGTTTGAAGAAATGTTTGTCACGGGGTTTTGGGAATATCATTCAAACAGACGTTTGAAGAAATGTTTGTCACGGGGTTCTGGGAATATCATTCAGAGATATTCATTCCCAGACCATCACATTTATTGCAGTTGTTTGCAGTGGAACAAGCTCTTCATTCAGAAAAGTTACGTATACCACATCCAGGGTTCCCGGGCCGGTAGATTGGGATGCTTTACTCACGGACTTGGCCAAAGGGTTGCGGATTGCAGAACATCACTTAGCACAAGACGTTGTTGAGTACTACATCCAACGACCCACCCAACAAGGGTCTGTCAGGAACGACAGACGCGAGAGATGGGGGGGTGTTGGAACTGAAGGACTCACTAGGCAAGGAAGCTTAAGAAGGGAGTCAGAGAGAAGAGAAAGTACAAGCAGACAGAGCAGTCAACGACGATCTGGCAAGTAGGCCAACATTTTTTCAGGACACTAATGCATATAAAAGAGGTGGACACACAAGGAGATGGAGCAAGTAGGGAGCTCCAAGAAGTGTATGTCAAATCTTCAAAAGAATCCCCTACAAAAACAGTGATTTTCATCACTAAAAACCATTGTAAATACCATTTCACATTTTTGTAGCTCCATTTTGTGAAAGCCAAGGAGTCCTTGAGCTTGAGGAGCTTTAGAAGTATCTACCTGTTAGTTTTCACATTTTTTAGACTTTGTTTGAACCTCCAAATAGGGTAGAGAACCTAATTTTTAACTAGGCCAGACACTAGGTCTGGACAAGGCCAAAACCTAGTCAAAAACTATAAATAGAGCTAGAGAGCTCATTTTTGAGGTTAGCTTGTAATTGAAATGAACTTGTAAGAGCTTTTTGAAAGTAATCTAAGAACTCCATTGCTTCTCACTCTTTGTCTCACCTTGTGTGCGCGTGTGTGTGTATGTGTGTGCATGTTAGTGTGCTTCTCACTCACGCACTTGCGCCTTCACTTGCTCGAGGTCATCATACCATCCTCACGTCTTCCCGGATTGACATTAAAGGAGGTGCTACTCATCACTGAGCTACATTCACCTTGTAGCACCTTGTCACACAATACCAGATAGGCCTGTCTAGCAACTACTAATTTGGTGCGAGTGTTGGCTAACTCACAACCGAGAGCTTTGATGGCATCATCTTTATCTATCACTTGTTGGAATACAATGTCATATAGGACATTGTCCATGGTACAATTGGTCCATATAACTCATTAAGTAAAGCTGGTATAGAATCTGCTTCTAGTCTTTGTACACATTAGAGCATGGGCAGCATGGATAAGTCGTGATCCTCCCATCCCAGCGACCCAAGATCGATTCCCCCATCCAGCAACGATGCAACAATGTGAAAAACGCAAATCGATGTTTTTGTTTATATGCTTTTGTTTTTAATTAAACTCAACAAACGGCAATGGAAAGCGAACGAACGATCACGTGAGTTCTAGCTTTTGGATTCAATAGCGATCGCTATTTTATGCTTTTAAGGATTGCTTTATTGTGGGTGCTTTTCAAGAGTACACAAAACTATATAAGGAGAGTATTGGCCTCATTATATTCATCCTTCACCTAACTTTTAACACAGGCCTTGAGCTTGTACCTCAATAGAGGTGGTGTTGCTTCTAGCACATGGGGCAGCCATGGTGCTAACTTGAAGCATGTTGAGGAGCAGCTATGGAGTTCTTCTTGGAGATTCTTCTTGGAGAAGATGAAGGGTGTGCTCACACTCTAGATCATGGAGAGGAGGTTATCTCTTGTTCATGGAAAGAAGACTTGGTCATTAGCAGCTTGATGGTGAGGATCGGCCATCTACATGTTGTAGTTGAAGATTATCTTCTACATGAAGATTTTGGGCTACTTCAAAGACATATGATGGTGTTTAACATAAGATTTACATCTTATGTTAAGTATTCAGGTACATATTCTCTTTATGCACATAGGTACTACTTGAATTTTATGGAGGCACTAGCATCCATATCAGGAGGAGTCCTATTCAGCATAGGTACAAGAGAATCAGTACGTATATGCTTTATGCATATTTGGATGAGGTGTTTGAGAAGGTGTGTTCACATGAATTTGAGGATTTCCGGCAGCAAACTTGTTAGCATTCTTTGCTACTTTTTAAATATGTGATATTTTCACACACGTATCTGACTTAGGGTCTTCCATAGCCTAAGGATAGATGAGGGTTTGTTGATTATCAGTTTCACACTGATCCTTCCTCTTTCAGTCACTCATATTCACTCTTCTATAACCTATTGGGTCACACATCTCATGTATATTCAGATTTTTGCCCATACATGTGAATATGTTTGTTACGTTTGTACATTCACTCTTCCATCTATTTCTCATCACATAGAGTGGTTGAGAGCTTTGCTTCCACATTGTACATTGAACATTGGTATATATGATACTATGAGTAAGCGATGGCTTACATAACACCTTACACATTTTGTGTATTCTTTCTCTATCTTTGTCTCATCATTTGTATGATTAAGTGTGGTATGTTCATGGTTTGTCAATATAAGAAGATTGCTAGATTCTATGTTGTATATGCTGGACCTATGGAACCATGGACCTGTGATATGAGCTATGGGCCTACCTCATTTCCAACATTTGGTATCAGAGCTCTAAGGTTTTGGTTTCAGAACTTTAGGTCTTTGGCATCAATGCATTCAAGCTCATTCAGATTCCCAGGTTTTCCAGACTTCCAAGTTTAAGACATATGATCTAAGAGCATCTTCTAACATTTGACATACACACTTAATCTAGATGAGTAGAGATTTGAGAATTAGACAATTCAGTTACATGTGTATTCATCAGCGTGGAGTATGAAGTTGATGATCTATTAGCAGTTGAATATCTTTGGAAGAGTATGCAAATACTTTACAAAAGTATTATTTGAAGATTATCTTTGGAAGAGTATGCAAATACTTTACAAAAGTATTATTTGAAGACCAAGACTTGATGAAGAGAAGGCTACTTCAAATTCAAGGAAGAACAATGGTTTAGAGAAGATGAAGGAATCAGATCAACATCAAATCACAGGTATCCATTTCTACTATTAGATTATCATTCACAGGTCATATCTTAGAAGAGTAGTTATGAAGAGATTTGAAGGTTTCAAGGAATGCTGTTATACGCTTTTATCATTTGAAAGTTAAAGGCTACATCAAAACAGGTATCTAGAGGTTTTTCTAGAGAGTTTTGAGAGATCTCTTTCATGGCAAGAAGGCTCATCTAAGAAGACAAATTTGAAGATGGGATGAGTTTTTTATTTTTCAGCCAATTTTCTATTGTGAATTGGTTGGATATCCAAGTACAGAATGTAATCTAGGTATCTAGAGAAGTAAATCTAGAAGGCTAATTCATCATTCAGACAAAATATTGGTGAATTTAGTTGTTTCAGACATTTGAAACAGAATTTTGATTCAGAGATATGAGGAGATGATAACACATGTTTCTATATTCACTTCCATTTGTATACCATGTTTGTTTTCTCTTACTGTTAGCACTAGAGGAAGAGAAAAGTTCATTTGAAGAGGTCAAGAGTGTTTGCAACTTCAAGATGAAGAGAACAAAAGGTATGGAAGAGAAGTTTGAAGATGTCAACATCATCATAAGGTGGAAGAAAGATGTAGAAAAAGAAAGTCCATCATTTCCAAAAGAAAAGTAAGGCTTCCTTTTCTCATATATTTTCCATATACTTTTCCTATTTTATCCTCTACATCCAAAGGCAAGTCTACGAGAACATCTTGTGTTAAAGAAGAGGCAGTTTCTTGTTTTGCATTACACTTGGTCATGATTTAGTAGATTTGACAAAGAATTGCATTAAGAGAAAGAAAAGTAGCAGATATAACTTTTGACTCATATATGTATGAGTTATGTTTTAGTTGAAGATTTTAAGCAGGCAGCTTATATGTTCCCTCAAAGAATTCTTGGAGTGTCAATACAGAGCTACTTGGTATATAACAAGTTGCAGAGAAGTATATTTCTTCTTTATTCAACTCTTAAGGTAAAAGAGTTTTTTGTAGCAGATGTTGAAGACTTGGGTTGAGGTTTTATGTTTGGAAAAGTTTACCTCATATTCAATATATTCAGTATTTTTAGGAAACTTCCAAAGATTTAGGATTGTTGATGTACAAGTCAATGAAGAATCTACTTTCTATGATTGTCTAGATTTTTGGATACATGCTTGTATTCGAAAAGGTGTTCCATCAAATCCTACACTTGATTGAGAAGTGGAGTTAGCCAAAAGAAAATCAAGCAGGTACTATCACATTTCACCCGGGTAGAATATGAAAGTTATGAAGTATCAACTTGCAGCTTTTGGAGTTCTCAAGGTGAGAAATTTTGTCCACTTATGTTTCAAGTAGAAGTTATAGATTCTTGGAAAGGATTTGTTTGTAGAAAAGTTTTACAATTTTTTGAGAAGCATGGACACTTAGAGACATTCAAATAATAAATCAAACATTCAGTCATGAAGGTTTGATGAGAGCAGATTCTACACAAGAGAGATCATTGATCTTGGATAGATCTTGTATGATCTTGAGTATTTATGAGTCAATTGTCTATCCTTGTTCGTGTAAGATTCTTAGCATTGAAAGAAGTAAGTCAAAGATTCAGATTCTATCAGATTTGTGATAGAAGAAGATAGTTGTTATGTTACAGAAGGTTATGAATCCTAAAGTGCTTTCAGCAAGGTTTTATTATGTTAGGATCAACTAACCTTATTCTACAATTTTGGGAAGCTAAGGAATGACATGGAAAGCTATTGGCATGTGCACAATGCTAATAAAAAGGGTTCAAAGATTTTGTTTCAGATATAGGTATTTGATCACTAAAGATCAGATTTATTGAAAGAAGGAAGACGTTCCAGATTTCATAAAGTCTGATATATTTGAAGAATTTTGGATACTAGTGTTAAGTCATCCAAGGGGGTGATGAAACATGAAGACTTATTTTCAGCCATATGTAAAAGAATGCGGATTCATACTTATAGGTATCCTATATCAGGTATTCCTATATTTCCTTTGTCAGGTTCTCTTTATGTTCCAGCTTTAAAAGAAGAAGGAAGAAGAAGAATATTTGGAGAAAGTTCATGTTAGGATGTTCCTGTTCAGGAGAAGGTTCCAGAGTTCTATTGAAGAGAAGCTTGATGTTTCAGAAAGGTATGTTTTAGAAGTGCGCACATATATGTTTATACCAAGTTTTGAAGGAAAGAGGTATGAAGGTTTACAGATAAACAAGGATGATGACATGATGACATCATAGATATGATCTTTTGAAGAGACTCATGAGTTGATTTCAGTTCATTTCAACTAAGTTGAGTTGATTTGACTTGAGTAAAATTAGAGATGAACCAGCAGTGTTCATAATACACTAAGTTATGAGTTGACAGTCACATTCCTGATTTTGTTTAGTGTATTTACATAATGCAGCAGAAGTATGTTGAGAAATCTTTTTGGAAGGTAAATGCAAATATGTAAACAGGATATAGCAGGTTCTAAGACAGTTCATGCTATATTTGTTGTCAAGCAGTGATTGCTTGATGTGTACACTATTGGATATCTAGTTTGCATATTTTCTCAAGTATTATGGTTCATATTCAACAAGTTTAGATTTTTTGAAGGAAAGTCAAAATTCAGTTTTGAAGAAGACTTTTGAAGAAAAGGTTTGAAGGTCAGTTCTGAAGTGTGGGAGTACGAGCTTGAAGCTTTAATAGTTTCGAGCTTTTGATAGTTTGCAGATCCAGTTCAGTTTGTACCAATATGACATTACAGGGGGGATTGTTGGAATACAATGTCATATAGGACATTGTCCATGGTAAAATTGATCCATATAACTCATTAAGTACAGCTGGTATAGAATCTGCTTCTAGTCCATGTACACATTAGAGCGTGGGCAGCGTGGATAAGTCGTGATCCTCCCATCCCAGCGACCCTAGATCGATTCCCCCATCCAGCAACAGTGTAGCAATGCGAAAAATGCAAATTGATGTTTTTGTTTATATGCTTTTGTTTTTAATTAAACTCAACAAACGACAACGGAAAGCGAGCGAGCGATCACGTGAGTTCTAGCTTTTGGAGTCAATAGCGATCGCTGTTTTATGCTTTTAAGGATTGCTTTATTGTGGGTACTTTTCAAGAGTACACAAAACTATATAAGGAGAGTATTGGCCTCATTATATTCATTCTTCACCTAACTTTCAACACAAGCCTTGAGCTTGGACCTCAATAGAGGTGGTGTTTCTTCTAGCACATGGTGCAGCCATGGTGCTAACTTGAAGCATGTTGAGGAGCAGCTATGGAGTTCTTCTTGGAGATTCTTCTTGGAAAAGATGAAGGGTGTGCTCACACTCTAGATCATGGAGAGGAGGTTATCTCTTGTTCATGGAAAGAAGACTTGGTCATTAGTAGCTTGATGGTGAGGATCGGCCATCTACATGTTGTAGTTGAAGATTGTCTTCTACATGAAGATTTCGGGCTACTTTAAAGACATTGGATGGTGTTTAACATAAGATTTACATCTTATGTTAAGTATTCAGGTACATATTCTCTTTATGCACACATGTACTACTTGAATTTTATGGAGGCAGTAGCATCATTATCAGGAGGAGTCCTATCCGGCATAGGTACAAGAGAATCAGTATGTATATGCTTTATGCATATTTGGATGAGGTGTTTGAGAAGGTGTGTTCACATGAGTTTGAGGATTTCTGGTAGCAAACTTGTTAGCATTCTTTGCTACTTTTTAAGTATGTGATCTTTTCACACACGTATCTGACTTAGGGTCTTCCATAGCCTAAGGATAGATGAGGGTTTGTTGATTATCAGTTTCACACTGATCCTTCCTCTTTCAGTCACTCATATTCACTCTTCTATAACCTATTGGGTCACACATCTCATGTATATTCAGATTTCTACCCATACATCTGAATATGTTTGTTACGTTTGTACATTCACTCTTCCATCTATTTCTCATCACATAGAGAGGTTGAGAGTTTTGCTCCCACATTGTACATTGAACATTGGTATATATGATACTATGAGTAAGCGATGGCTTATGTAACACCTTACACATGTCATCTATTCTTTCTCTATCTTTGTCTCATCATTTATATGATTAAGTGTGGTATGTTCATGGTTTGTCAATATAAGAAGATTGCTAGATTCTATGTTGTATATGCTGGACCTATGGAACCATGGACCTTTGATATAAGCTATGGGCCTACCTCATTTCCAACATCACTGTCTGTTTGAGTAGGGCAATCTCTGCATCTTTGGCTCTAATAATCTGATCCTTCACTGTTACATGTTCCTATAATAGACATGCATTGGCTTTGACTTCCAAAATCTCTTTCGGCAGGGGACCGATGTCGGCTTCCAACATATCCACTTTTGCTTGATATTCAGTGCAGAGAGACTGTTGAACATCATGCAGTTGAGTAGGGAGTTGCTTGGGTAAGTGCAGGAGGAAGTCACCAATCTGGGCTAATTGGGCAAACACATCGGTACTAAAAAAGTTGATAATTGTTGAGAGGGTTTAACAGAGATTGTGGCTAAAGAGGAAGGTGGAGAGTAATCAGGAGAAGAGGGAATAGGGTGAGAGTGGGATACTGCCACCGAACGATTAGGAGATGAAGGGCGTATAGGAGGACTAAGAGGTAAGGGAACCCGAGAAGGTGAAGGAGAAGGGGTTACCAGGTGTGCGGTATGGGTATCATCAACCGTAACCTTCAATGAGGATGGAGGTGCATTGGAGTCCACATTATCCAATTGGGCTTCGTGATGAACAAGGGACTCAATGATATGCGCCTATGCGGTTTGATGAAGGGTTTCCACCACTATGCCCTGCGGGATGTAGGGAACCTCCTTATGTTGTTGATCGGCCGTCTCGGTGTGTTAAGCATCTTCCATAACTGTATCTTTGACAGTTTGATCTTTAGCTGAGGGTGGAGTTGAAGATGCATGCAAGGACGAGGCTATGTCTTGAAGGAGTACCTTAGTGGAAGAAACCTGGGCTCGCCTCTGAGAAGGTCTAACTTTCCTACGTTTCTCCTAGAAAAACTCAAAAAGATCTTCATCGTCATCATCAAAGCCCATGACCTGCACAAATTTTCTGGCAATAGAAGGGTATTCGTCGGAGGATTCGGAACAAGGTGAATGACAGGGAGGAGATAGGAAAGAAGGTGAGTTACACAGGTACAAGGACAATCGCCTTTGGCTAACTATCACATAATGGCTTGAAACTCACGATGGATGCATCGAAAGAAAAATAACACCCAGTTAACACATTCTCGAGCAGCAGCATCAATCAAGGAATAGAATCGGTAGATATACCATAAGTACGTTTCTGGAGATTGAGGGCAATCACCAAAAATTGAAGGGTCGAACATTCTGGCTCAGGTCAGCACAGGATGGCGAGCTCGTTGGAGGACTGGCAAGGAAATAACTGCTTCATCATTTCCATTGGGAGCAGAGGAACCTCAATACATCCATCTTGGGGGTTCATATAATACAATTGTTCCACAATTATGCAAAATCGATGACTATACATGGCCAATTTACGATGTGCAAATATTGAAGTATTAGTCAGGGGACATCCACTGGTTAGAAAAATCATAAGGGTATCATAATACAAAGGTGCCACAGGTAGCACCTGGGAATTATCCTGACCCGAATCAATCGCATAAATGGCTAGAGTGGTATCATCAATACCACTGGGGAGCTCACCGAAATTAAGTCGAGACAGGAAATCAGCGAGAGCATGCACAGATCCCAAGCGATGTACAACCTCATAATAAAATTCTTGTAGCAACAACACCCACCGGGCTAATCTGCCCCCTAAATGTTGCTGGCGTACAAGATAGACTAGAGCCGCATGATCCACATGGAAGGTAAATGTGCGTCCCAACAAATAGTGCCGGAACTTTTTCACCGAATAAACTAAACCAAGGCATTCGTGTTCAGTCACATAATAATTCTGTTCAACAGTAGCTAATCATTGATTGACATAATAAATAGGGCAAAATCACTTGTCCTGTTGCTGCATTAACACACTGCCTATTGCAATGTCAGACGCATCCACGAAGACATGGAGCGGGAGTTGCCAGTTCGGTGCTTGCAGAATAGGAGCCTGTGTTGAGAGCGTTTTCAGGTGATCAAATGCAAGTTGGCATTCTTGCATCCATGCAAACTGTCGAGGATTGCTAGTAATCAGACGATTAAGTGGTATAGCCACATGAGGGGAAGGTGCAAGGGGAATCTCATTTGTCTAAGGAATCTCATAACTTCCTTTGGTGTCGTAGAGGAAGGTGCATTCAACACTACGCTCACTTTATCAGGGTCCACTTGAATGCCCTGTTGTGAAATAATATGACCAAGTAGTTTGCCACAAGAAACTGAAAAGACGGATTTGTTGGGATTAAGCAAAGGTGTAACTCCCGACACTTAAAAAAGAAGCAACGTAGGTGATAGAGGTGAGTTGATGCATCATCAGATAACAAAAAATCATCCAAATACACTCGCATAAATGTAGTTAAGTAGGGAGAAAATATTTCCTGCGTGCATCATAGAAAGGTGCCGGGAGCATTGCGGAGACCAAACCACATCATCGTACAAGCATATACACCCCAATTTGTAATAAACACATTCTTGGGAATATCCATTTCAGCCATGCGTACCTGATTGTAGCCACTATAACCATCCAAAAAAGAATACATTTCTCGTTCGGCAACATCATCTAGCATGGTATCCAAGAAGGGAAGTGGAAATGGATCAGGCACCATCACTACATTCAACTTTCGGTAATCCACACAAATGTGTAATTGCTTGTTTTTCTTTTGGATAATGACAATAGGAGAGATCCATTCAGCATGCTCAATGGGAACAATGAAGCCTACTTTCAATAGTCGATCCAATTCAGCTTTCACTTGTGCAACATAATTGGGATTCATTCAGTAACTTGGTTGTTTAATTGGTTGCACATCCGGTTTCAGCATCACACGGTGTTGGTAGATACGAGGGTCCAATCCTCTCATGTCGTGATAATCCCATGCGAATACATCAACAAATTCCTTCAGTAGTTGTAGTAAATTGTCTTGAAAAGTTTTTGGTAAACTAGCCTTAAGCTTGACCGGATGCGGATTAGCCTCATCTCCAAAATTACAAGTGATTAGTTGATCTTCCGGTACATAAAACTATCGGGGCATGGAGATATCCTCAGGCGGATGGAGTAATGGTTGAAGATTAGTGGCATCCAAAACCTGATCCGTAATTGGTTCCACTCCTTCTATAAGGGGAACGATTGTACAAGCGATTAGAGTCCAATTATCCATGATGGCTTGTAAATCAATGGTACCCAATGCTAACAAATCTTGGTTAGCATTTAGAAAAGCTTCTTTTTCATCATCTGAAAGACCATCCAATATCTGCATGGGTTCGGCCACGTAAGGTCGAGCATCAAGGTCACAAGGCTTCATATCATCCAAGGGTACCACATATTTCCGGTGATTGCTTTTGAAAATAAGTTCATGTGCAGACCAATCCTGTAACACTTTTGCTTGTTTCAACTAGGGCCTCCCGAATAGTGAGTTGTAATCCAGACTTGATTCAGGTAATTCTGAAACAACAAAAGTCATTTTGAACACTGCTTCTTGTAGGGTAATGGGTATATCATGCACCAAAAACCCACTAGATGTACCCTAGATTTATCCGCCATTCTTACAAAAAACTGGATGGTTTTGATCTGAGTCCATCCTAACTTTTTATAGAGTGGGATTGTAGAAATATTAACACCTGAGCCTCCGTCAATTAATACTTGTGTAATTTTGTGGTTTTTATACCATACCGTAATTAAAGGAATAGCATGGTCCACTGTAGAATCAAGTTCTAGACTGATGGTTGTTGTACCAGGTGTGCATGAAGATCCTAGACTGATTTGTTGCTGAAATTTTTGTCGCATACCAGGGACCAATGCTAAAAGTTGCCCCAACGGTATCGTAATAGATGCTTTTGATAAAATATTCCACATAGAATCAAGATTCGACATACCTGGTATTAAGTCTGGTGTGTCTTTTGGTGGCAATAGGACCGGATTCCTATCTTTTGGTGGTGTATTCTGTACTATTGGCTGGATCACCGGTACCAGATTAGGAAAAAAAAGTTGGTTCTTGACTTGCCCACGTGCTACCTTTAGTAAAAATTCTCAGTTGTTCTCGAATGCCTGGCTCAAAAATCTCAAAAACTGGTTGTAACTTCTTACCAAACCGTGTTTGAACTGCTGCTACTTGGGTATCTATCGTTGAGATGTATACGATGTTTGCCATTGGATGTTGTCGTTCTTTTCTTCGCTTATCATATTCGGATGCATCTCTGCAATATCTGTGGATATGTCCAATTTTGCCACAAAAATGGCATCTTGGTGGTGGAAGAGATGCACCTTCACCCGATTGGCCCGAATTCCAATGGGTTTGTTCAAAATTGTTTGGCTGTGGTCCTCTATAGGTTTTATAACTTTGATAAGAGGTATTTCTCAAATGCGGTGGTGGCCTCTTGTCCCTGCTCCTGTATTATGGCATTTACGGTCGGTTTGGTCTGCACTTTGGCATTATATGAACAAGTTTTGGTGGAATGACTCGCCGTATTACAAATAGCACAGTACATTTGATTTAGTGCACACGTTGAAGTGATATGTCCCGGGTTCTTACATTTGGTGCAATATACTTGTTTTAATGGGTCATCGTTTGTACTCTTGGAAGCCTTAACCAATCCAAATCTTCAGTAAAACCACCAACCTTATGCTCCAACTGTAATGCCATGGCAATGTCTGCATCCAAGGTCATGCCGCCCACACATCATATAATCATAACTTGTTTGAGTTGGGGCCTTAATCCATTAATGAACCATTGGGAAATCACATCATCCGGTAGATTAGCATGCACCGACGGAAGCTACCGTAGATGAGTGTGAAACAATGTTGCATACTCTGATTTGGTTTTTGTCTATTATTTTGTAAATAATCAAAGATTTCAGAAGCGTTTTTCTTTAATCGAAAACATTGTAAAAAGGAATTCTTAACATCATCATATTGATCGAAATGATTAATATCATATTCAGTTAACAAGTGAGCAGCTTCATTAACAAGGGAAGGGTAGATTGAAACACTATAGCCTTATATGCCAGATCCGCTCGATAGTTGAGTACAACATAATTAATTTCAAAAGTATGAACATGAGCATCAAGAAGATCACCTGGAAATCCACCAAATTTTGTATATGTAACTTCGGTAGGTACCAGCCATGGGGGTATGATCTGCTGCTGCTGTTGTTGTTGATGTTGTTGTTGGTGGTGTTGCTACTGATGTTGTTTTTGTGTACTACTCATGTTGTCCAAATCAAGAGGAAGTATCACTTTGGAATTACTTGAACAAGTTGATCCTGATTGCTGCTGTGTCGTATAGCCACTTTGCAAATTCTTCGATCATATGATATCATTGAGTCGATCACGCATGTCTAAACTCAACTACCATTCCTCACATTTCATATCTAAGATGAACTTTTCACCAGAACTTTCATCCACCAATATCCTAGTTTCACCGAAATCAAAACCAGGAATTGGGTCGTCATCAAAATTCACCAAATTGTCACCAGAATCAGCGACTACTCCACTGACCGTACTTTCAACAAATGAGATCGGTTGAACTTCTAGTATACGCTATAGTACTTGAACAAGAAAATACTGAGGTGCCACTCCACTAGCCCATATATTCCGCTTTCCTTCCGACGATTGTCCTTCACCACTACCACCGAAGGGCATTCCCAATGCGCTAGGAACTTTCCAGGGATGCTGATCACTTTTGTACTTCGGGTAAGATTCTCAAGAACAAGTTAAGGCATATATCATAGGATTCTTTCTTTTAATCTTAATCTGCTCTCAGATTGGCTACTCCATGCCCCATGGTTGGTGCCAGTGTTAAACTATTACTGGGATAATGTTTCCAGTGGGTTCTTCGGATGGTCAGGGGTCTGTACTACAAAGGCCCTATATTTATTTTCCAAATTCAAACATTCACTGCACTGTGTTCTTCACTACCTTACAATGATTATTCCAACAGACTTTGACTAATAATTTCATCAACAAGTTACTCAACGTTAATGAAATGTTCACTGCAATGACATACATAGATTTCCTTACTAACAATTAACTCACCACCAAAATTAACTTATACTTCACCAATGAATGCAGGACATAGACAAGATCATCACATTAAGTCAGTACCCAAAAAAGTAAGAGATTAGTACAACCATATGAGTAACTTGCACTGAAACCAATCCGCAAGCACACGGCCTAGACCCACAGTCCGGTGTGTTCTCTCTGCTTCTTGCTTCCACATGCTCTTTCATTATCAAACAGTTACAACTATTACGCTACATCCTTTCGATGTGTGTCCTTTCCAATTACATTTTCCAATAATTATAATTACATTCCGACGGCCTAACACTATTGTTCGTAGCATCTCTGCACTTGCAGCTCATCATGGTTGGAATGTACATAAGTTGGACATTAAAATAGCATTTCTGAATGGTGAGTTGCATGAAGAAGTGTATGTTTTTCAGCCCCGTGGCATTGTGCAAAAAGGGCATAAAAACCAAGTGTGCGGGTTAAAGAAGGCATTATATGGTTTCAAGCAAGCACCACTTGCTTGGTATGAAAAGATACATGCCTATCTAATTTCACATGGTTTTGAGAACAATCCAACTGAAAGCACCTTATACGTTAAGCATGCTAATGATGTACTTCTTATCATTGTTGTGTATGTTGATGCCATGCTACTCACTGGTCCACATGAGAAGAATATTGCTGATGTTAAGGCTTATTTGCATGCCTCATTTGAGATGTATGATTTGGGGGCATTTGCATCATTATTTGTGTATTCAGTTTATCCACGTTGATGGTGGAATGGCTTTGTGTACAAACAAAATATATTGACACATTATTGCAATGTTTTGGCCTTGAAGACTATAAACCTATTGCCACTCCTATGTAGATAGGTTTATGATTGAGTCTTCATGATGTTGGAGATGCATTTGATGTTGTTCTCTATCAGCAGGCTGTTAGATGCCTGATTTACTTATGCATTACTCGACCAGATATTCAGTTTCCTGTCTCAAAGATGAGCAAGTTTATGCATTGCCCAAGAGTCAAGCATTGGCAGGTAGTTAAGCACATCTTTTGCTACTTGAGTGGTATCGGCTACTTGGATTGTTTTATCCCAAGGGGGGATCACTATTGCCAGATTTACATGCTTTTTTTGACTCTGACTGGGCTAGTTGCTATGACACTCATGTGTCCACTAGTGGTTTTTGCTTCATGCTTGGTAGCTCATGCATATCTTGGTTGAGCAAGAAGTAGCCTTCTGTGGCCGCTTCTAGTTGTGAGGCTAAGTATAGGGAAGATTTCGCAGCGACTATTGAGTGTGTGTGGCCCAGATGCCTTATGCTGATTTGGGCGTTGGTCAGTCTTCTGCCACCACCATCTTCATTGACAGTCAGAATGCATTGGAAATTGCAAGGAACCCTGTGTTCCATGCTTGCACTAAGCACATTGAGGTGCATTATCATTATGTCAGGGAGATATTCTCTGCTGGAGAGATCAGCTTGGCATATGTGCCCACACAGGAGAACATTGTAGACTTTTTCACGAAGGCTCTATCTAGGGAGAAGTTTGATGCTTTCCACAAAGCTTTGGGCTTACTTCCTTTTGTGGATTGAGTCCACATATCTTGGCACTTCCTTATACATGAGTGCTAGATCCTTGTTCACCGCATCACTCCCAGGGGGGATTTGTTGATATATTTAGGTAGTGATGTATGTGAACACACTAGGATCATTGGGGCAATTTTTCCCCTCTTTAGGAGGTTTTTTTTCCCCAGCTTGTATATATGCCTATAACCCTAATGGGTTACTTATCTTTGTACATTCTAGTGGTAATACATTCAATATTGTGTGTTGTGCTCCAAGCTTCTTCTTCTTCCTTGTGTTGTTCGCGTGCTTCCGCAGACATCTAACTCCAACACAAGCATGGATTCCACTAAAGTTGATATTTCATGCTCCTTTGTTTGGGTCCTCTTGGGTTCATGTGGAACTGATCCCACTTTGTGTAGATGATGGTGCATGATTGTGGAGAGATTTATTAACTAATTGATTTTTCTTTTATTCATGTTGCAAGTTCTTCTTTTGGTCAATGAGTCTTTATTTCCACTACGCTGATCTTTTCTTAATTGCCATGCATGTTCTCTCTTACTTCAGCTCTCACTCTTATCAATTGTGTTTTCTATGATTCTTAGGTTTTGTTCATCATTTTTATCTGATAGGCTGAATACTTTAGATTTTTTTTTGGCCTTCTCTATGTTGAGCTTTATCTTTAGTCACTGCATGCACTAAACTGATGTATCATAGCCTATATATGTTGATTCTATCATCTCTATGATGTTTATCTAAGTGGTTTCTCCTTTGTTAGGATTTTTAGGGAAATCCTACAAGACATACTCTTTGCCATGATCTTTAAAAAATCCACACACTAGGTTTGCAGTTCAAAGGATGAGGACAACCACAAATAAATTGATCCCCATTACATATGTAATAAGTTCCTCTCATAGGTGACAGATCATGAGTTCCTTCCATTGGGATGATTTTACTCCATTATTTGGTGCCTATCGATGATCTACAAAGAAGCTTAGTTCATAGGCCACCAATCGAGCATTAAGTTTGAAAGTCATTTTAATAAAAATTTTCGAGTCCATTTCAAAAAACCCTGTAAAAAACACCTCTTCAAAGGTTTGCATATACCGACTTGAAGGAAACATTAAGTGTGAGGATATGGCCATGATAGTAAGTCGACTAGGCGTGATAGAGAGTTAGACGTCTGCGGAAGCACGCGAACAGCACAAGGAAGAAGAAGAAGCTTGGAGCACAACACACAAGACTGAATGTATTACTAGAGAATGTACAAAGATGAATAGCCCATTAGGGCAATAGGCGTATATACAAGCCGGGGGAAAAAAACCTCCTAACGAGGGAAAAAAGTGCCCCGGCGGTCCTAGAGTGTTCACACACATCACTACCTAAATATATCAACAAATACCCCCTGGGAGTGATGCGGTGAACAAGGAGCTGGCACTCATGTATAAGGAAGTGCCGAGCTATGTGGAAATCACTCCACAAAAGGAAGTAAGCCCAAAGCTTTGCGAAAAGCTTCAAACTTCTCCCTAGGCAGAGCCTTCGTGAAAAGGTCTGCAATGTTCTCCTGCGTGGGCACATATGCCAAGCTGATCTCCCCAGCAGAGAACCTCTCCCTGACATAGTGATAATGCACCTCAATGTGCTTAGTGCGAGCATGGAACACAGGGTTCCTCGCAACTGCCAATGCGCTCTGACTGTCAGTGAAGATGGTGGTGGCAGAAGACTGGCCAACACCCAAATCAGCCATAAGGCGTCTGAGCCACACACACTCAACTCAGCCTCACAGCTGGAAGTGGCCACAGTAGGCTGCTTCTTGCTCAACCAAGATATACATGAGCTACCAAGCATGAAGCAAAAACCACTGGTGGACACACGAGTGTCATAGCAACCAGCCCAATCTGAGTCAGAAAAAGCATGCAAATCTGGCGGTAGTGATCCCCCCTTGGGATAAAACAACCCAAGTAGCCGAGTACCACTCAAGTAGCGAAAGATGCGCTTAACCGCTTTCCAATGCGTGACTCCTGGGCAATGCATAAACCTGCTCATCTGTGAGACAGCAAACTGAATATCTGGCCGAGTAATGCATAAGTAAATCAAGCATCCAATAGCCTGCTGATAGAGAACAGCATCAAATGCATCTCCAGCATCATGAAGACTCAATCGTAAACCTGTCTCCATAGGAGTGGCAATAGGCTTACAGTCTTCAAGGCCAAAACGCTGCAATAATGTGTCAATATATTTCGTTTGACACAAAGCCATTCCACCATCAACGTGCATAAATTGAATGCCCAAATAGTGATGCAAATGCCCCAAATCAGACATCTCAAATGAGGCATGCAAATCAGCCTTAAAATCAGCAATATGTGTCTCAATAGGACCAGTGAGCAGCATGTCATCAACATAGACAACAATTATCAGAAGCACATCATTAGCACGTTTAACATATAAGGTGCTTTCAGTTGGACTGTTCTCAAAACCATGTGCAATCAAATAGGCATGTATCTTCTCATACCAAGCACGTGGTGCTTGCTTTAAACCATATAACGCCTTCTTTAACCTGCACACCTGGTTTTCATGCCCTTTCTGCACAAAGCCACGGGGCTGAAAAACATACACTTCTTCATGCAAGTCACCATTCAGAAATGCTGTTTTAATGTCCAACTGATGTACATTCCAACCATGATGGGCTGCAAGTGCACAAATGCTCCGAACAGTAGTCATACGGCATGTAGGTGCAAAGGTCTCATCAAAATCAATGCCTCTTTCCTGCGCATAACCTTTTGCAACAAGTCTAGCCTTATACCTGTCAACTGTACCATCAGGTTTACGCTTCAGCTTGTATACCCACTTAGTGCCAATGGCCTTCTTGCCAAGAGGCAAGTCACATAAAGACCATGTACCATTCTTCATTATAGCATCATATTCAGATTGCATAGCAGCCATCCAATTTTCTGAATTTTGTGCTTCATCAAAAGAAACAGGCTCATTCTCATCACAGAGACTAGATGCAGCCATAGCATAGCAATCTGATGCAAAGGAGGTACTATGAGAGCCTGAACGAGTACGATATGACAAAGGTGCATCTAATTTGCTGTCACGCAAAGTCTGCACCAGCCATTTTGGCATAGTTTTTGCCTGTTCAATATCAGCTCTCTCATCAACAAGTGCATCATGTAAATCTGCATCAGAAATGGAATGATCTGCATCATCATATGAAACCTGCAAAGGTTGAGAAGTTGCCTCATTAGGACCAGCGCTAGTCTGTCCACCTGTAAAAAGAGGCATCAAAGTATCATACATGTCTTTGGAGCTAACAGATGTCTCCTTAGTACATGAAAGCAATGGCTGAATAGCATCTTCCACAAAGACAACATCACGGCTAACCAGAATGCGTTTAGTCTGTGGATGATACAGACGATAGCCTTTACTTTCAGAACTGTACCCAACAAAAATACATTTTACTGCCTTATCATCCAATTTTCTGCGATGTTGTTCAGGCACTAATGCATATGCCAAACAACCAAAAACACGCAGATGAGCAACAGATGGCTTGCGGTCATGCCAAGCCTCATATGGAGTGATAGACTACAACGCTTTGGTGGGACACCTGTTCAGTACATATGCTGCACACATGACAGCCTCAAGCCAGAAACTATGTGGTAAAGCCTGACTTTTGACCATGCACCTCGCCATCTCCATGAGTGACCTGTTCTTTCGTTCAGCAACTCCATTCTGTTGAGGTGTATACGGCACTGTACACTGGTGTTTTATCCCACGTTCAGCCAGAAATGCATTAAAATCTGAAGACATATATTCCCCCCCTCGATCAGAACGGAGGGTGCCCATTTTACATGCTGACAGATTTTCAGCCAAAACCAAAAACTGTTTGAAGCACATGAACACTTCGGACTTTTCTTTGAGTGGATATACCCATGCATGCCTGGAAAAATCATCAATGAAAGTCACGAAGTAAAGGTAATTTCCAAAAGAGGGTGTCTGCATAGGACCACAGACATCACTATGTACAAGCTGCAATTTCTGCGTAGCCCGAACTGAACCATCTTTTGGAAAGGAAGAACGCTGCATTTTGCCCAAAATACAGCCTTCACAAACATGTTTTCCAGGTGCCTCAAGTTTGGGCAAAGAGGACACCATTTCAGATTTCTGCAGGCGTAACAAACTAGCAAAATTCAGATGACCAAAGCGTGCATGCCAAAGCTTTGCATCTGACATAGCCTGAGAATCATGAATTGCACATGCCGAATCATTCACAGATCTTTCATAGTCTATGAGCTTATACAGCCCACGACATAAAATGCCAGAAGCAATAATCACATCGCCATTTGAGAGATCATGGACTGTACACCTGTCATCAACAAATTTCACAACCAAGCCAATCTTGGCTAATGCAGAAACTGATAACAGATTCTTTTTGATCCCTGGCACAAATAAAGCATCTGATAAAGTGAAAGAACTACCATCAGCAGTAGTCAGAATGATCTTACCAACTCCCATAACAGGATAAGAGGAGTTATTGGCGCATGTGACAGTATTCCCTGTAGGAGCAGGCTCAAGTGAAGAGAAGAAACTGCGCTGCGAGGTAATATGTTTGGTCGCCCCACTGTCAAAGTACCAAACATCTGAGTCTACTGCAGACATGCACTGATCATGAGAAGATGGGTCAAAACTGCAGACAGTAGTAAACGCCCATTCTTCTTCCTGCACAAGATTTGCAGACTCTGTTTTTGGTGTAGAGGCCTCTGCAACAACCATTCCAGCCTCTTTCTTCTTTGCCTCTTTAGCAGCCAGTTTTGGATAGTTCTTTATGATATGATCATTGCCTTTACAGTACTTACAAAACAATTTCTGCTTTTCTGATTTTTTCTCATCTTTGTCTTGGTTCTTTGAATGTGCAGCATTTGCAGATTTCTGCTTACTAGTAGAAGAGCTCCATTTTCCTTTGCCTTTCTGACTAGCCAGGAAATCTTGATCTGCAACACGCATAATGGACCTGTTCTGCCTGGACTGACCTTCCTGCAATAGAACAGAGACTAATTCCTCAAATGACAAGGCATTCGGATTGCCTTTCATCATCAACCGAAGAGTAGAGGCAAAACTCTGATATGAATCAGGAAGACCATTCAGAACGGTCTGCACAAGTGAGCTATCTGGTATAACCTCATCAGCAGAAATCAATTGTTCCTTCAGGTCTTTGATCTTTGTAAGAAAACTGTCCATAGAATCACCTTCATTCATGTGCTCACTCTCCAACTGTTTTCGGAGGTAAGCAACACGAGCCTCATTCCTAGCCTGGTACAAAGTGGTAAGTGTATCCCAAGCATCCTTTGCTGTTCTGCAAGAGCGAATGTGAGGAATAATGGCACGTTTGACAGACAAAGCTATCAATGCATGTGCCTGGGCATCTCTGCCATCCCAACGAATCTGCTCTGCAGTAGGTGCAACAGAAACAGCAGTACGAACAGGAATCTGCGGAATATCATCTTCGACACCATCTTCATCAGCTCCAACACCTGTATTTGCAGTACCTGTCGTTACAGGTGTAACAGGACGTCTTTCAACACCCTGCACAATGTTCCACAATCCTTTTGCAACCAGTACATGTCGCATCATATAAGCCCATAATGGGTAGTTGGTACCATCCAACTTATCCTCAACAGCCAACATACGGAATACATCACTGCTTTCAGCCATGGCCGGTGACTAAAATACCTTGATGCAGAAAATTGACTGTATCTCAAAAAGTTGAACAGAACTGCCCAGACGAGTTCTGGTAGACCTGTAGCAGACTTCGAGACGCTTAAACTGGCGAACAGAAACTGGTATATACCTTTGGCACAAAAGGACGAAATAGCCTGCACAAGCACTGCGATAGTGCGTTCGGAGGCCGAAACGAGCTCAGATCGCGATTTCGGCACCACATAGCAAAGCTGTTTTGATCTCGGAAACACCCTGAGTATGCTCACCAAATTTTGTGCGAATCTGAGACTGCAAACGGAGGAGTGTCGACGGCGCCCTAGAAGAAGCAATGACCTGCTCTGATACCAATTGTTGGAGTTAGACGTCTGCGGAAGCACGCGAACAGCACAAGGAAGAAGAAGAAGCTTGGAGCACAACACACAAGACTGAATGTATTACTAGAGAATGTACAAAGATGAATAGCCCATTAGGGCAATAGGCGTATATACAAGTCGGGGGAAAAAAACCTCCTAACGAGGGAAAAAAGTGCCCCGGCGGTCCTAGAGTGTTCACACACATCACTACCTAAATATATCAACAATAGAGAGATAAAAAATTAAGGCATTTGTGCCTTGGTTAATGCCGATAAAGTTCAAGAAAGTGTATTGAGCATGTTTGAAGACTTTCAACACTGTGAATAGCATGCTCAACACTTTATTGGTCACCTTTATTGCTAGATCTAGGACTGTAGCATATCAGGATAGCCAAAATTCTATGATGTGTACCATGTATTCTTCGGTGGGTAAATAGTTATGAGGTGGGCTTGGTAATAATGGATAGTTCAGCCAATAATTATTGAGTGTGCCTTGGTTCTATTCTTCTCAAAATATTAGCTATTGTTGGGTGTCCATGGCTGTCTCGATCATCTGTTTTACTATTGGCTTTAATTGCACCACATTCACATTAAGCCATGTTTTGGGTATGTCTGGCTCTTCACATGTTTGTACATCCTTGCCCTTTTCAATATGTACTGTCTCATTATGCAGTTGGTGAATTTGTAAGTGAATCTGATGCTCTTCTTCTTTATGTGTAGTAGACTTTGTAGCACTTCCTTGAAATGTTATATTGAGCGGAGAAGGTTCTGCTACTACATTTAGGTGTAAATGGTTCTCGTTCCCTGATTTCTTCATGTGTTGGTTCTTTCTTTGGAATCTTCATGGTAGACTGACTTCCAAGATGGATTTCTGCGACTTGAAACTTTGTTGTGTCATTCATTTTCAAAGTATGTACCTCCTTTTCTATTGGCCCTTCTTTTTGTTCATCTTCAGATGTAGCATCCCAAACTTGATCCCACATTGTGCTTTCTACTTCCAATGAATCCTTGACTTGATTTATTTCATCCCAATTACCATCATCATTTAATTCACCCCAGATATCAATGTTCATAGTTGATGGTTCATGTTCTTCTTGGATTTTAGATGAAGAGCTAGAATTGACTAACCCTGGTTCTCTATATTGGTGTAACTTGGTTAGTCTCTTTCTTGGCATAGATGCAGTATGATCTTGGTGGTAATAATGCGCTTGAACTGGCAAATTGATCTCCCCTTCCATGAACTTGTGAGTTTCCTCCATGGCGTATTGCAATTGTACTTTAGTAATAGGAGTGGCCTGTTCTATTTTGGTTCTAGGGAGTACATTTGTTCGCTTTGATGGTGGAGTTGTTTTTTCCCCTTTTAGTACCTCCCTCAGTCTTTTTGCTCCTCGCATCACTGGTTGTGAGCTTGTGCCTACTTCTTCTGTTATCCTCACTCCTTTCTTCTTCTTTGGTACCGTTGTTGGCTTCACATACTTAGCCATTTTAGCAGATGATGGCATTCCTTTAAGGTATTCTCTAAAATGCCTAATGTGTGGTACATCAATATTGTCAGAGCCCTACTTCCATTCCAAAACTTTTTATGACCCCATTGCTTCTTGGCTTCAAATAATCGTTCTTGAATGTAGGACATCAAGTTTACTTAGTTGCCTATTTTCTTGGTGGCATGAGATAGTAATTGGACTATTATCTTCTCTGGTGCCGTATATCTGTGCATATTAGGAAAGAAAAAATGTTGATGCACCAATCTGACTTCTTGTTCAATATCAATACAAATAATATCCACGAATGTTCCGGTTTTAGTGCCATGGCTTTCTTCCTTGAGATCTGTGATCCCATCCTTGATCCATCCAAATGCTTCTTCAATGAGCTCATGTATGAATTGTATTGTTACCCATTCACCTTCTGCATCAAGAACTTTTTCTTTTGGCACTGATGGTTTGTCCAAGGCTGGATGAAGGGTGTTCATGACTTGAGTATATCTCTGGAAATCTAGCTTGTAGATTGGTAACTCAAAATACTTACGAATGCCATCTTTTTTCATCACATCCATTGTTGATGGAAGCTCAAAAAGGACCTTCAAGTCTTGGGACATCACCGGAAATTGATGGTCTGCATCCATGATCTTAATAGCCACCAAGAAAAAATGGTCACCCACTGGTTGGTCTTCTCGGAACCAATGACCTTTGGCCTTTGTCACACTCTTCATTGGAAATTCAAGCACTTCTTCCCATTGCTTTAAAGTCTTTAGAAGCCATTTGCACTCGTAATGTAGTAGAGAATCATTTCAATAGAGAAACCAATTCCGCATGTTTATATGTAGTTCATTAATACATCATTCTTCACCGCTCCGTACCCCCTTGCATAAGTAGAGACAAGTAAGGTACCTTACCATTACTTTTATTAATTTTAAATCTTGAAAGAAGACAAGAGATTAGTTGATAGCCAAAGCATTTTTTTATTTACAACGTATGGTCATTCCTATGATAGCAGAAGCTAAGTCTATTCCTGTTATGGAAATGTGTACCTGTTGGAAGCAGCCAGAGGCACAGACGACGCGGAAGCATGTAACCATGGAGCAGGGAGCCAGTCGGATCATTTTTTCAAACAACTATGTTTTTATTACCTCTTCAAACATCCAACAGTGATTTTCATCACTCTTGTAACATATGTAATATAGACAAAATCCCATTTTCTAATTCATAGCTCCATTTTGTGCAAGCCGAGGAGTCCTCGAGCTTGAGGAGCTTAGGTAGAATGCGCGTACCAATTTTCGTTATTTTTAGACATCGTTTACCCTTCCAAATAGCCTCTAGGACCTATTTTTTAACTATGCCGGTCACTAGATGTGAAACCGGTCAAAACTAGTCTAGAAACTATAAAAAGAGCTAGAGAGCTCATTTTTGAGGTTGGTTCAGGTTGGCTAGTGTGAGCTTAGAGCTAGTTTGAGCTTGTAAGAGTGTTCTTGAGTAATAGAGCTATTTTCCCACCTTCCATTGTGTCTTGCTTGTCTCTTCATTGTGTGTGTGTATGTGTGTGTGCATCTTCGTGCTTCTCACCTTCACTCTCACTTCATCTCACATTCACGATCTTCATATCACTCCTATCTCTTCCGCGGATTGACATTAAGGAGGTGGAGCTTCTTAACGTGGTTCTCACCATTGTGCTAGAGCAACACCAAATTTGGCGCCGTTGCCGGGGATCGAGTCTAGGACGAATGTGTGATGGTAAGAGTATAGCAAGAAGTGGCGTTGGAAGGTAAAAATCTCAGTTTTGTTGTTGTTTTTACTTAGTTTTTAGTGTTTTTCACCTTCCCCACACTCCATATTAATCACCACATCATCATCTTCATCTCCAAAAAAATCAGAAAATTTACCATATCCACCCATTCACCTCATCTCCCCTCATTTGTGCATGCGAGAGAGCGAGAGAGAGTTTTTGTGCTTGTGTGTACCTCTGTTTTCTTGAGTTTTCTTGCAGGTACGGTGATCCAGAGCATCAGGAAAGCTTGGAAAAGGTAAAATTTCACTCTCTGTCCAAGATCTGCCGAGTGTGGCGGACCATCGCGATGGTCCGCAACCTTCGGAATTTTTTGTAGGCGACCACACCACGAGGTAGGCGATCCTTGTGCAACCACGAATCCACAGGCGCATCTCAGAAAATCACATTTTGGTGGACCATCGCGATTGGCTCGGACCATCGCGATTGTGTCGCACCATCGCGATAGGCTCACGCCATCGCGACGGCTCGGCCGAACCATCACGACGGTCTCGGACCATCGCGACGGTTCACTTGAGCCATCGCGACAGTCCACTTGGACCATCGCGATTGTTCAGTTGACCCCGGACCATCGCGATTGGCTCACGCCATCGCCACGATAGTGCCACGTGGCACGATAGACCATCGCGACGGTTCATTTTTTGGACCATCGCGACACTTCGAAAATTCGGACCATCGCGATTGTCCCCCGTTGACCGTTGACTTGTGCCATCGCGATTGTCCGCTTGATCGAGCCATCGCGACGGCTCGACTTCACGCCATCGCGACGGTTCACCATTTCGGGCCATCGCGACGGCTCGACTTCACGCCATCGCGACGGTTCAATCTTACGCCATCGCGATTGTCCATCTTCGCGCCATCGCGACGGTTCACTCCAGACCATCGCGATTGTCCAACTTTGACCGTTGACTTGTGCCATCGCGATTGTCCGCTTGATCGAGCCATCGCGACGGCTCGACTTCACGCCATCGCGACGGTTCAATTTTTCGGGCCATCGCGATTGTCCAAATCCCACGCCATCGCGACGGTTCACCATTTCGGGCCATCGCGACGGTCCCAGACCATCGCGATTGTGCACCCACATCGCAAATTTTAGGGTTTCATTTTTTGGCCAATTTTGGGGCTATTTTTGAGAAATTTTTGGACCATTAGACTCATAAGAGACCCCTTAGCCTATATTTGAAGGAAAATCTGATTGTCAGTTTTTACCCCCCAGGGCCTGAACGCTCATAACTTTTTCATCCGAAGTCCGTTTTTTGAGCTTAATAGCTCGTTAGAAAGCTCGTGACGAGTACTACGTGACCTCAACTGTTTTTTTCATAAAGAATACATCTAATTTTGGATAAGCTATTTTGAGGTTCACTCAGTTTGGAACTAGGAAGCCAGGGGGTACACATTGAAAATTTGGGCAAAAAGAGGAAGGGACTTAAAAGGTGTATATACTCAAGTGTTTGATCATCCTGTGAATTGGTCTAATATTGGAATTTTCCAGGTCTAGCAAAGGCAATCAAAGGCAAGCAAGCAAGGCAGTGAAGACATCAGAGCTTGGGAAGCGCAGCTTCTTGGGCAACAGGGCATCAGAGCAACAGAAAAGCCGACTCGAGGTTGGAAGATTACTCAACCCCCTCAGTCAATTCTTAGTTTAGGATAAACGTTAGCATTGTGGATTTAAAACGATAGGAACGCCTCAAGTTCAAGATACTTAATTCTTTCAAGTCCAAGACTAAAGTAAAGGTGTGACGCGAAAACCTAAAGGAAAGAACCTAAGTCTGACGGAACGAGAACTCAAAATTGTAACGGAAAGTCGAATTCCTGGCGCATACATTAAGACAAGAACTTAACGACCTTTAAAAAGAAACAAAAAGTAATAACAAAGAATCAGTGGCGATCTAAGTGTGTAATTGAGTGAGCAAGGGAGAAAATTAATGAACCTTAGATCAGGCAAACATATAGGTAAATCAGACCGACGAAGCCTTAGATCATCAGAGGCGAGTGTAAGAACTACTGCTCGATCGTGGGCTCAGCAATTGAATACTAGTTACCCTTACGAGGGCTCAGACACCAGTGGCTCAGAAATGGCATTTAGCACAGAAAGACCAGAACTAGGGTCAAATGTTGCATACTTAGAAAAACCAGAAGGACCCTATAGGACTCAATTAGAGTTTCTCCGAACCAACCGATTAGGTGCTCGCATCTATGAGGATGGTTTGCGAAGGCAAGTGGTGCAACTGCACAACCCTGATCAACCCATCGGATTGGAAAGACCAGTGGTGAAATTTGAGAGAGATGCTTACATAGACAAAGTAGGAACCATGTACGTCCTAAGTACGCAGCCAAATGATACTAATGAGTTTGGCACAATTCATTTAGAGACGGAAGCGAAATTTCAAGGAAAAGAACCGTTAGAAGAACCTAGAACACCTAGAGGGAAATCCGTATTAACAAGAGTACTCATCCCAGAGTGGATCCCTCAAGATAACAGGAGCATCGAGTTGTTTGTAAATAAAGAGACGAATGAAGCCTTTTGGAGGTACAGAAAGGAACATCCTGGTGAGATAGGCATCATTACAATTTATGAATTCAAGGACCCGGATACACCTGGAAAGGTTGTATACCTGGATGAGACTTCAGAAAGAGTCTTTGTGGTGCCTGACCACGCTAAAAGCACGTACACATGGAGAGGTGAATTGGTATTCCCTCCATCTAGAAGGAACATAAATACAAGTCAACAAGGGGCAGGAACATCATCAGCCCTTGGAAATCAAAGAGAGGGAAATAAAGAAAGACCCGAAGTGAGCTTCACTCATCCCATAGGGAGAGATAGAACAACCACGGATAGACAAAGAGATCATGGAATACCAGGTGGTAGAGATGATTTTCCTCTACCTAGACCACGTGAACACACAAGAATATTGAGACCCACACAGTTAGTGAAATCCATGAAAAATTATTTTGATGGGACAGGAGATCCCTATGACCATGTCGCAGAATTCAAGCAAGTACTAAGAGCCGAACAAGTCGAAGACATGTTCACGCAATACAACGCCTTTGGGCTAACATTAAAGAATACGGCTTTGACTTGGTTCCAACCATTGCAACAAAGGCAATTTAGGGACATCCATCACTTTTTAGAGTCATTCATCACTGAATTCTCTAAAAGTGGGATTAGACATGACACGTCTTCGTTGATTCATAGCTTTAAACAGACCCCTCAGGAAACAGTTAGACTCGCAGGACGTAGGTTTAGACAATATGTTGAACGATGTCCAATGCAAGAGCTACCCTCACAAGCCAAGCAAGTGTCATTGTTCCTAGATGGCTTGTTGAGCTCTAAACTACGCTCCTATGTGTACTTGAAAGAACCCAGAACGCTAGAGCAATGTGTAAGAATTTGCATAGACATTGAGGACAACTTAGGAGACGAGTTGGAACTTTCAAAGGTCTATAAGGACTCAGACTGTTCATCTCTAGCATCCACGAAATTGTCTAGCTCGATAGAGGACCTAGCAGAGAAAGTGGCCCAGAAACTAGGAGTTTCTAGTAAACCTAGGGGGCTTCCAAACAAGCGTTGTTACACCTGTGGCGGTGATCATATGGCAAATGTGTGTCCCAATGCACCACAACCTCAAGCCAATCCTAGTGGCCAATACTGTACGATTGAAAGAAGATACACGAGCCATACGGCTCAAGACTGCCCATACAACAAACAGACTGTGAGACAGAACTACCCGCAAGCATACCAGCAGCCAGGTAGGTATCAAGGCCATTACAATGCTCAGACTTATTACTATAGGCCTCCTCAGAACTACCCATACCAGGCTCAACAGAGACCTCAACCTGTCTTAGCTCAGCAGCCACCACCACCAGCGAATGTTATCTCAGTCAAATATGCTGCTGCAGAAGAGAACCTAAGTAGGGCCTTAGTGCCTTCTTCACCTTTGATCACAGAGAGTGATCCAACCTCAAACAGTTTTGACTCTACGCATGTAGATAGTCCACCCGCATATTACACGGAGTCACCAGAACATGTGGAGACATATCATTACGATAGTCCACCAGTAGAACCTAGTTGGGAGCCAGACTATGCTAATGTGATGTACGCAAACCCAAACCCACGGCCCCAATTGAGACAACAGAGACCACAGGGCCCTAGAGGACCATGCTTTAGGTGCCAAGGAGATCATTTTATAAAAGATTGCCCACATCCTCCGATAGCAGGACAATCACAGTACTATAACATCCAAGGCTTCTGTGCCGATTGTGGCAAAGAGCATATAATCAAAGATTGTCCTAAGAACCCTGTTAATGCTTCGAATGTGACACCAATCAATGTGATAGGTATTGTAAATAACGCAGATGGATCCAACCCTACATATGTGCCTATCCAAGCTATCACCAGAGCCCAGGCGCTCTTACAAAACCAACAGCTTAATCAAGAGAAAGTAGCCGGAACCAGTGAAGTTGCAGAATCTAGCAGTAAAAAGACAAAATCTTGGAAAGATTCTAGAGAAAGAATTAAGAGAAAATGGAGTAAAAAGATAACTGAGTTGGAAGGAAGTTTAAAGGAATCTAGAGCCAAAATCCAGGAATTAACTTCGCAGGAATTGAATCAAGAGAATCCAGCTCAGAAATCAGGATCAGTTTTAGCGGAACCCATACCAGAACATCTAGACATGATGTTTCGTGCATATCAGGCTAGATTAAAAGAGGGACCTCAAGTAGCTGAAATGAGTAAGAACTACCCTCGAGCTGATCTGGAAATTGAGAGAACTAAACTTTGCATGAAGATGGTAGAATTAGCACAAGCTTTGTTCGAAGCCTCTAGATATCTTAATTGGACTAACATGGCAAAACCGGAGTTACACTTCCAAGGACTAATGGAGAGGCTAGAATATTTGATTGAAAGCAAAGAGAAAAAGGATCAGCATAGGAACCCTATTGTCCCAGAGACACAGGAAAGGAATGCACCATCCCTGTCTCAAGTACCCAATACAGAAAGTCAAGACAATTTGTCTTCTATACATAGGTACTCACATGAATTTTTGAGAGAGATCCAAGAAGAGAAATGGAGAAAAGAACAAGGAACTCATCCTCCTATTCAAGAAATAGATGATTTGCAGGAGCAATTCCCCCAAGACATTCCCTCTATATATGATGATGTAGAGGAAGAACAACTGAGTGAACACACAGGCTTTGAATCTAATTCTTTACAAGAATTACCTCAGTTCACCGGACCTTGGGAAGCAAAGTCTATTAATATGAGATCACCCACGATAATAGTGAGGAATGAAGAATCAGTAATCCCTAGAAACACAGAAGTGATCAAGAACACTAAGGTACAGTGTAACCTCACTCTAGAGGAGTTGTTAAAGGTAAAACCAGAATTGTGGAAACATGTAGCAAATCAATTCCCCGAGCTCGCTACTACTCCCTCACAAATAGGATCACATAAGAAGGTACCAGAGATACCCGTGGAAAAGATTGGAGACGTAAGCGAAGGAGAGGAAGGTAACACTTATCTTCCAATAACCCATCAGGGCTACACCACGAAAGCCATCTTAGATTCAAGAGCCGGAGTAGCCATCGCTACTACCGCTTTATGGAAACGTTGGGGTAAGCCAGCACTCAAACCTACCAGAATGAAGCTACAAATGGCTGACGGACACATAGAAAAACCATTAGGCTTACTAGAAGGAATATCTCTCACCACTTGTGGTGTAGAATTTGATCATACCTTTGTCATTTGTGATTTTAGTAAAAACCATGCATATGAGATGATATTGGGACGACCATTCATGCGTCAGTTGCAAATTGTACAAGATTGGGGAACTAATTCGTTGTACTTGCAACATTTAGGAGTGACTACCAAAGTCAATCTTAAAGACTATTCACATAGGGATGTACCCCCAATACAATGGAATACCATCCATAAGACACAAGTAGAAACAGAGTCCGTGCACTCATTAGAATCAGATCCTTCTTGGTTGCACGAGGATACTCATTTATGGATGTGTAAAGTTGCAAAACAAGAGGAAGAAAGATTAGAAGCAAGGACCTTAGGTGCAGAACAACATCCACGAACCCTTCAAGATCCAGCTTACGCACCTGTAATATTCCCTGACGAAGAATTTGAACCCCATGGTTGGGCAGAGATACTAGCAACCATGGATGTAGCCATCAATGAAGAACAATGGACACCCCACTGTGACGAGGATGGCTATGACATTTCCGTTTTCAAGATAGAACCAATCATGTGCGATGCAATTTTAGAAGAATGTGAACCCAACACTGATGCATTTGAGGATGCAAGCGATTTTGATTTAGAATCAATTATCATGGACCCACCCTTTGCATCAGAGGAAGAATATTTTGACGAAGTAGAGACTCACCCTCAGAGACACGAGGAAGTTATGAATGACGTGAGAATAGCCACTCAAGTGACTACTAAGAATGAAGGCAAGAAAAGAAAGAAGAAAGAAACCATGTCAGAAAAAGAAGAATCCTTGTTTGAAGTACCCGAGAACTTCAAGAAATATGAAATCGAAGATAGAAGAATCATGGTACGAATGCCCAATAGAAAGGTGAATGATGGACAAGTATATGATAACCGAGAGAAAACCAAAAAAATAATAGTAGCCATAGAAGGAGAAGAAGAAAAATGTACATACATAGGGCATGATTTGACGACTGAAGAAGAAGATGAGTTAGTTGCCCTATTGCGTGAATATAGAGATGTGTTTGCTTGGAGTTACAAAGACCTAAAAGGAGTAGACCCAGATATATGCTCTCATAGAATCCCTATGACTCCAGAGGCAAAACCTACGAAACAGAAACCTTACACGTACAATGATAACTACGCTGCGAAGATTAAAGAGGAGATAGATCGCTTGATAGAAGCAGGATTCATTTATGAAATTGAGCATACCGAATGGGTATCCCCCATTGTGGTAGTACCCAAGAAGAATGGGAAATTGCGTGTGTGTATTAACCTTAAAAAAGTTAATGCCGCCACAATTAGAGACAGTTATCCTCTTCCTATCACAGAACATCTATTGGAAAGAGTTGCGGGCAAGGAAGTTTACAGCTTTCTTGATGGATTTTTGGGCTATAATCAAGTAGCCATTGCTCCAGAAGATCAACACAAGACGGCTTTTGCCACTGAATGGGGCATATTTGCATTTCGTGTAATGCCATTTGGCTTAACAAATGCACCCGCCACTTTCCAGCGACTCATGTGTCATGTTTTTAAGGAATTCTTACGCAAGAATTTGGAAGTTTATGTCGATGACATATGCGCTCATTCTAATGTAAGACAAACGCATATCCCAGAGTTAAGACAAATATTTGACAAATGTCGAGAATATCAGGTTTGTTTGAACCCAGAAAAATGCGTTTTCATGGTCAGACAAGGTAAAATTCTAGGACACATTGTGTCAAAAAATGGAATCTCTACGGATGAAGAAAAGGTGAAGGTAATTGCGGAATTACCTAGACCAACTAATGTGAAAGAGGTACAGGCATTTATGGGCCATTGCGGTTATTATAGGAGATTCATACACATGTATGCAATCATAGCTAAGCCCTTGTACTCTCTTTTAACCAATTTTGAGTGGACAGAGGATTGTGAAAATTCATTTAATGAACTTAAACGACGTTTGTGCTCAGCACCTATATTGACTACCCCAGATTGGAGTAAGCCATTCCATGTGCATGTGGATGCATCCAACTACGCCATAGGATGTGTGTTAGCACAACCCACGAGTGAAGGTAACATAGATCTCCCCATAGCTTACGCGAGCAGACAATTGAATGCAGCAGAAAGAAATTACACCACTACGGAACGAGAAGGATTAGGGATGATCTACGCAGTAAAGAAGTTCAGGCACTACTTGTTGGCCAACAAATTCAAGTTCTTTACAGATCATCAAGCCCTATTGTACCTAGTCAACAAACCATGTAACACGGGACGATTGATACGTTGGTTTCTATTACTCATGGAGTATGATTTTGAAGTGGTAGTGAGGAAAGGAAAGACACATCTTAGAGCTGACCACCTTTCAAGATTAACATCAGGAGAAGCTCCTCAAGGAGTAATGGATGATTTACCAGATGCATATTTGTTCAATCTTGAGATAGCACCAGAATGGGCTAAGTCTATAGTCCCTATTCTCACATACGGACCCAAGAACCCTAGGATAAAGATCAAAGAAGGAGAGATTACCAAGTCTCAGAGATACCAAATCTTAGCAGGAAGCATATATAAACAGGATAATCAAAAGATTCTTGCTTGCTGTGTAGATGAATCAGAACATGCGAATTGGTTGCAATTAGCACACATAGGTGCATTAAAGCAACATCATTCAAAACATCGAACACTACAGACTCTGCAAAGACTAGGAGTATATTGGCCTACGATGGAAGCAGATGTCTACAGGTTGTGTAAGGAATGCCATGTTTATTGTGAAAGACCACCAGTAGAGCATGCTACTTTATATCATGTGTCTCTCACACCAGACTGGAGTGAACCTTTAGTGACATACTTGAGGACGAACACATTCCCTCAAGGCATGACCTTAGCTCGACAATGTAGTCTGGAGCAGGAAGCTCAAGATTATTCACTGATTGGTGATAATCTATACAAAAGAGGACGAGATGGATATCTAAGACAATGTGTTCATGAAAGCGATTATCTGAGCATACTAGAGACTGTACACCAAGGTGTCACAGGAGGTCATTTTGGACCCGATAGGATAATCAAAGCCATCCTCTTTGCAGGATTATGGTGGCCCACTCTTCACATGGATGCTCATACCTATGTTAAGAGATGTGATGTGTGCCAAAGAACTCAATTTCCTACTCGCAGAGATGAAATGCCATTGAAACCCATGATGGGCGGACGTGCATTTTCTAAGTGGGGTATAGACTTTGTAGGACCCATTAACCCCCCTGCAAAAGGTACACATGCGGAATATATTATTGTTGCCACAGATTATCTTACGAAATGGGTAGAGGCAAAAGCCACGAAAAAGAATGATGCACACACAACTGCAAAATTCTTATTTGAAAATGTCTTTACAAGATATGGATTGCCTATAGAGTTAGTGAGCGATCGAGGCACTCACTTTCTAAACCAAGTCATTGAATATTTGTTACAGGATTTTATGGTGATCCACAAGAAATCTGCACCATATCATCCTCAGGCCAATGGTCAGGCTGAAAGCACTAATAAGATCCTTTGTAATGTACTGACGAAACTCGTGAACAACAAACGTTCAGATTGGGACAAACAGTTACACCACGCTGTTTGGGCATATCGAGTGGCCTACAAGACCGTACTCAATGCAACTCCCTTTCAGATGGTTTTTGGTCAGAATGCTGTGCTTCCTTTGGACTTCTTGATACCGACCCTTAAGGTTGCACAAGAACATCAGTGGACCGGCCATGAATTATCAACAAGAATAATGGACTTGGAACGATTAGGAGAAACCAGGCTAAAGGCAGCAGCAGGAATATATGCAGCGAAGAAGTGACAGAAAGCATATTTTGACGCACATGTGAAGGATAAAGGCCTAAAAGAAGGAGATTTAGTTCTAGTATATACGCTGAAACAACACGCACGGAAGTTAGAAAAGCGAGGTTATGGACCTATGATCATTAACAGACTCTCGACAAGTGGAGCAGTACAGTTAGCCACCTTAGAAGGAAACATAATGCCTAATTATATTAGTGGCTGTAGAGTCAGGTTATATCAGGAACCTCTTACGGAGGATATGCTTAGACGACTCACGTTGGCAAAGAAGCGTAAGGAGGAAGAAAATAGAATACGAGCGGAAGCTCAGGCTGAAGCAATAGAACGCATTAAGCGCATGAAGCTAAGAAGACAAGGACTAGGGAGAGAACATTATAACCCTCTGGAAACTACACCCAGATACCCCATGGCCATGTGTCAAGTAAAGTCAACCACCCATCCTAGTATAGTGGACAGGAGACCATTCATTACAGTTAGGCTAGAGCACGGTAACCCTTGCCAAGAGCTCAGGGCTTTAATTGATTCAGGTGCTGCGACTAGTGTGATTAGATGGTCCCACTATAAGGATTCAGGAATAGAAATGCGGCCAATTGAGGCATACCTCATAGGGCTAGGAGGCATGGAAACCCCTTGCATGGGTGAGGTGGACCTTCCTATCCTCATTAAGGATGTGACCATGACAGCGAATCTACTAGTGTGCCATGATGACGACCTGATAGAACCCCTAATCCTTGGCCAAGATTGGCTATACGATCACTCAGTGGACCTAAATCTTAGACAAGGCTCCTTACAGATTGGGACCTTAGAACAGAAGCGAGTGATACCGCTTGACTTCCCTAATGGCATTCCGACTGGGGTTTGTAACCCTAGACCCTATGCAATACATGCGATGGAAGACCGGAAGATCTTGAGTCAGATCAATCACGTTACGTCTACACCAACCCGCTCGGTCTTGGCTATAGACAGTTGTCAATCAGAAGGACGACAGGAGATCTTCCCTGGGACTTCCTGCAAACTAGAAGAGGCAGCTACCCAACCGCTAGGGCAGATGGACACAATCAGCGGTCAGGTGGGCTGCATCAGCGGCCAAATGAGCACGACACCCTGCGGTGCTCATCCTTCCAAACTTGTTGCGGACTGGCCTAGATTAAAGTTAAAGAACGCATCACTTCCTAATGGGCAGGTCACGCAAGTGTTGGATCTCCCTTCTTTTCCAAAGCAGAGTGTCCAAAGGACCTCTCAAACTCAACCACGAAGGAGTCGACCACAACAGAGGAACCAAGATCGACGACACCACCAGATAAGGCAAAGACGGCAGCAGTATCAACATCATAGAACAAGCGGCACGAGACAAATATGGGTGCCAAAAGGACAGCAACCACAGCCTATCAGCAACACTGCAGAAGAGAGCAGGACAAAGTTTCAACAAAAGCAGAGTCAGCAGACAAAGTCCTCTCGATCTTCTTCTACAAGCATCAATACTCGACAAATTTGGATCGCCAAGAAATATCTTACCCATAGACCCACACCCACGCAGATTTGGGTACCCAAACAATGTATTATATCTCAACCCTCAAGCCATGTAATATATACCCCTCAGAAACCTTTTCATCCTTCAAAACCACCAAACCCGATACCGCTTTTTGTTCCTCAGCAGAAACCCACCACCCACTCAAAGACTCTTTGGAAATGGATACCGAAGCCTGTCCAACCGTCTTCACCTAACCCATTGTCTAACTACCCCCCGACTAACATACAACCTTGTGATAAATCACTAACCTTTAAACCTTGTATAAATTCACCCACCATCATCACACGTCACTCATAATCTAATCTCATCCAGGAATGTATGCATAATCTGAAACGTGTAGGTGTCTAGAGACCTGCACTAGTGCTGCAAGAAGCATTACATCCATCACATCACAGCACTTGGCTACACGGGTTACGCATCAGTTATGGAAAGGGATTGCGGTCTCACTTTATTGGGATCATAATTAATTTCCATGCTAATGTGTTAATCTTTTGTAGCAGATCTTTCTCATAGCGCACCAGTCATTATGCAAACCGACGAAGGACCATCAGGAGCAGGCCCCAGCGTAGCTGCAGTGCCCCTCAATGTGTTACGAGCAGAATCCCACCCGACTGCTCCACCGCCAGAATTCCAAGGATTTCCAGGGCCCATGCCGATCGACAACCCACCTATGGGCTACACAGAAAAGATACACCGTAACTCTCACTGGTTTCAAGGACTTGCAGGACCCTTGGCGGACGCAGATTTTATATTTGAATCCAATTTGACGTTTGATGACCGCACTTGGGGAAAATACCAATTCTTCTCCAGAGAGTTCGAAGCCCTACAGAACACCCAGGACTTAACTCACGTTTGGGCCAGAGCCGGCTTCACGGAGTATTTCAGTGATCCTCTGCCCAAACCCGACTTTTATAGGTGTTATTATTTAATCACTACGTTGCGGGCCTCAGAGAATAAGGATATCCCAGGAACTTTTATTTTGCCCTCCTTAGTGGATGATCCACCTTACAAAAGGTTTTACCTCTCAAAGGATTTAATCAGAGCTGCCATCAAGATTCATGGCACCCACACGCCCACAGATCGAGAAAGATTAATTCCGGACCCTATGAAACGTGGGGATGTCACCAAGTGGGAGGAGATCTCAGCAATTACACCTGAGCTGTCAAAGCCGCTACGGATATGCATGCAACATTTTGCATTCCCCGCTCAGGACAGATTTACCATGCCACATAAGAGAATATGGTTTGGTTTGTACTTGGCATGTACGGGACCTCAAACGGTTGATCTGGCGAGCTGGATCATTGATCAAATGTATTTGGCACAACAAAGATGGGAACGCAAGAAAGTGCTTAATGGATGTTGTGCGCTCACAAGAATTGTTTATATGTGCTTGGCCTATGATTTGCCAATTGAACGTGCATTAACAGGAGAAGAGCTGAAGGCATTCAAAGGAACGACGAAGAAAGCCAGGAAGCCCAGCCGAGCACGGGCAGGTAAGCGCATGAGAGGCACCATTCCTTGCCTCCAAGTGCCAGAGTCACCATCACCACAACCCTCCCCAGCACAATCACCGACAGAAGCCGCTCCCACAGTGCAACCTATTCGCATAAGGTTGTCTAGACCAGTGGTCACGGAGGGCACTACTAGTACCGTTGCACCTCAGGCAGCTGCAACCACAGAACCCACCACCACGACAGCAGAAGCTCCCACCACTATTGGTGCGGAAGCCTTTTCTTTCCCATTACCACACATGGAGGCAGAACCAATAAACACAACATTCGATTTTGAGATGCCGGATGCATTCTCAAATGAGTTCCAGTTTTCAGAAGGACAGTTCTTTTCTCAAGAATATGAAAGACCTAGCTACCCTGCCACACCTAGGGATCAGCCACAAGGACAGGTCGTATCCAGCTCTGAAGATGAAAGAACAGCCACAGATGACGATGAAGGTGATGACGAAGCCAGCCAAGGCACTCACGATTCCCAAGAGCATGAGCAGACAGATGGCCAAGGCCCACAAACGGACACACATGGTGATACAAGTACCCATGAAGAGGAAACTTACGAAGCAGCAGCGTACACACTGGCCATTAAAAAGCTGTATAGAACTATGGAAAAAGTTTGGGCACGCAAAAAAATGAGCGAGGAAGAGAGTCAAGCCATAATAGAACAGGAACTGGTCACAGGCGGATTCGAAGACGCATACATCAAAGGATTCCGCGAGTTAGTCAAATCAGTAGGCTCCAACGAAGCACTCAGGTACTTGCAAAGAAAGCCACTACCACAATTTGACCCCCGCAGAATACGACTCCTTTCAAAGCCCGGCGAATACATTCGTGTACCAATCGGAGGACAATCTTCTGAACAAGCCAGGGAGGCACGCCTCATCCCCGAAAGTTCTTTGGCCGGAGAAACCATCTTGGTAGATTCCCCACCCCGCGCTACAACTATATATGCCTCAGTAGTCACCGAAGTACCGACCACACCAACCGCTCCCCCATCACCGCCTGTCCATCCAGCCTCCCCTCTTCGCCCTCCTTCCCCCAGACCAACATCTTCTTTCGTCGGTGGCGTAGCAGAAACCGTCTTTACGACCATTCAACCCACCATTCCTATACCCATTAGACCTAGTATACCCCCTCACACGTCCACCTTTCCATTTAACCCATTCCTCCATCCGGCTTTTCAACCCTCCCCCACAACTCCACGACCCCTTTTTCCATTTCCACCGCCATTAACCTTCTCCCCCGTCTCACCTTCCCGACCCACTGTAACCCCTATGTCCCCTTTCCACCAAGCGGCTCCAGCCAGCCCCCCTGTAAATTATTCCTCAACCTTTGTAAATCCCGTATTTACACCAGCACCAGCACCCAGTGTAACACCCATATTCACGGTCACCGCACTAGATACGTCCACCGACATGGACATCTCACCACCCACTGCACCATCGCTCACTTCACTCACGGCACAAACATTCTTAGGCACATCGCAATTTTCAACAATCACTACATCATCCACCTTCCCATCCCCATCCCCCGTTCCCATTGCATCCACACCAACTGCATCTTCATTTAGCACCCCGTTAATACTATCACCCATTGTAGATAATGCATTCCGACAAATGTTCATGTGTATGACGCAAGTAAGGGATGAATTCACATCTCTTGGCGATAATTATCAGCAGCTGCAGAGGACAACCAATGACTTACAGTCGCAGCTTAATTTATTGTCTATAGAGAATGCCTCCCTGAACACCCGCTACCAGGAATTACGCGAGGCATATCACAAATTGGAGCTAGAAAGAGAAGAAAAGACCAAGGAAGCCACTGCTGACTTGGATAATTTATTAAGAGCCCAGACAGTCCGCAATGCAACGCTAACACGAAACATGGGCTTACTAAGAAGACACCTAGCCGCAGCAAAAGAGGAGAACCAGAGACTCCAAGAACAGAATAGAGAGAATTTAGAAGCGGCATTGGACCATCCAGAACAACCATTAAGTCCTAGCAGATTCAAGGCAATCCCATCCGAATCGATGCGGATGTTGCTAGATGACCATGTTCGACTGCTAGAGGACTATGATCGAATGAACGAAGAGCATCAGAAGCTAAAAGAAGATCACAAGTTACTACAGCTCAGAGAACTGGCACCACAACAACTACCAGTGGCAGCAGAAGTACCAGAACCTGTGGACCCCTCTCCTGAACTCATAGAGGAACTCAACGCACTACGGGCCCAGGTAACCACTCTCCAATCACGCATAGATGTATACGAAGCACCACCACGGCCTGACTCCCCACCGGAGATCCCAGCTGACGACGAGAACATAACCATTCCGGTGGAGGAAACATTTGAAGAAGCGTACGAGCCACAACCCATCCCAGGCGGACGCGTCACGGCCGAAGGTCAGATGACATACGAACTTCCGACCCCCGCATGGATGAAAACTGTTGAGGAAATAGGAACAACGCACTCAGCTAGAGTCGAGGCCCAGCTACATGCAATGGCCATGATCGAAGAAAGAATTTTGCAATCTCCCTACTTTGCTCAATTGGCCCCACGCAGGTACATATCTGGGCATGAACTTCAATACAAACCATACTTCATGCTAATGGCCGAATACCAGCTGGCCATAGAGAAGCGAACTGGCAAGAAGCCCTCACATGCAACTCAATTTGAGCCTGAAGACTTGCCACTGGATGCGCAACAAGGCACTATTTATCAACCAGATTGGCGTACACGTCTTTTACAAGAGTACCCTGAAATGATGAGCACATGGGTTAAGGCACCTTTACATTTAAAGTACAATCCGTGCTGGGGACCAGTGCCACGACGCCGCTCCTGGACTGCCTTTGCTATCAAAGTACAAAACAATAAGCAGTGCCAAGACTGGCTGAACTACCCATATTTCAGGCCACCTACAGGACCACCGACAATTGGCTACATGATGGCAACGATTCGTCACTGGCTCCCTCGCTTGAGATATATGGACGATATAGCAGCGCATATGACTGTCAAGATATTTGACATGATGCAAATGATATTTAAAGTCTTCCGGCGAGTCAAAGCACCACATGTTAATACCCCGGGCTTTGAGCATGGCAACTTGGATCTCGCATATGACATGAGTACGACGCCATCGCTCCGGGTGTGTTATGCCTGGCATTGCAGAGTCAAGTACTTACCGGCGTGCTACAAGCAGACATTCGAAGAAATGTTCACAACCGGCTTTTGGGAATACCACTCTGAAGTATTCATCAGCAGGCCGACTCACTTATTGCAATTATTTGCCTGCGAACAGTTGGTGTATTCCACGCATTACAGACTCCCACCATCCGACGAACCGCAACCAATAGATTGGGAGAAACTCGAGGCTGATCTGGCCCGAGGCATTCGAGTATCTGAGCACACCCTCGCTCACGACCTCCTACAAAACTACATCCGGCAGACCGCACAACAAGGTTCTGTCAGGGACGACAGAAGCGAGAGGGAGGGGGGTGTTGGAAGCAGCCAGAGGCACAGACGACGGGGAAGCATGTAACCATGGAGCAGGGAGCCAGTCGGATCATTTTTTCAAACAACTATGTTTTTATTACCTCTTCAAACATCCAACAGTGATTTTCATCACTCTTGTAACATATGTAATATAGACAAAATCCCATTTTCTAATTCATAGCTCCATTTTGTGCAAGCCGAGGAGTCCTCGAGCTTGAGGAGCTTAGGTAGAATGCGCGTACCAATTTTCGTTATTTTTAGACATCGTTTACCCTTCCAAATAGCCTCTAGGACCTATTTTTTAACTATGCCGGTCACTAGATGTGAAACCGGTCAAAACTAGTCTAGAAACTATAAAAAGAGCTAGAGAGCTCATTTTTGAGGTTGGTTCAGGTTGGCTAGTGTGAGCTTAGAGCTAGTTTGAGCTTGTAAGAGTGTTCTTGAGTAATAGAGCTATTTTCCCACCTTCCATTGTGTCTTGCTTGTCTCTTCATTGTGTGTGTGTATGTGTGTGTGCATCTTCGTGCTTCTCACCTTCACTCTCACTTCATCTCACATTCACGATCTTCATATCACTCCTATCTCTTCCGCGGATTGACATTAAGGAGGTGGAGCTTCTTAACGTGGTTCTCACCATTGTGCTAGAGCAACAGCCTAGGTAGTTCTGCAATGGCTCTCACTTTCTCTTCATCAGTGGATATGCCATTCTTTGACACTATGTGTCCTAGAATCTTGCCTTGCCTGACCATGAAAGCACACTTTTTTGGGTTCAGGCAGACTTGATATTCTCTACATTTGTCAAGGATTTGCCTGACTTCAGGTATATGTGTTTGTCTAACATTGGAATGGGCACATAGATCATCAACATAGACTTCCAAATTCTTCCTCAAGAACTCTTTAAACACGTGGCACATCAATCTTTGGAAGGTTGCAAGAGCATTGGTAAGCCCGAGTGGCATTACCCAAAAAGAAAATATGCTTGTGTACCTAAGCCAAAAGGACTTAAGGACTTGTGCCAAAGAGACTAAACCTCATTTGCAACACAAGTGCATATAGTGGGAAATTGACACACACTTACTTGTCAATCCGATCAAACGACCTAACCAAGTGTATGAGGACATGTGCACACATGATGGAGAATGAAGTGGTTCAGCTTACATGTTTGAGAAAAGACTAATCCACCTCTCTAACTCACAGAAGTACTGAAAGTGTCTGCCACGATACCTTTTACAGTAGTTTTTAAGTAAATCGAGGATTTCTCCTAGCTCCGTACTCCGAATATAGTCAATAGATACTCATTTCGAAGCCCTTGACGAGACACATCTATAGAGTGATTTCACTTGATTCTGACAATTGTGATTCTAGTTATGACCAAAATAGTGAATGGTGGGAAACGCCCACACTCATTCCACAACTCCTACAAGCTCACACACACACTAGAATAGCTCAAAAACTATGGGGAGGGATAGACAACAGTCTTACACACACATTCCAAGCATTACACACACATAGAAGATCAAAGTGAAGATGGAAATCTGCAAGAAAGATGCAAATTCGAAATTCAGGATCTCTCCTTCTTCACAATGGCAAAAAGTCTCTACAAAGAGTCACAAAGTGACTTATATACATGTGCCCTAAATTTGGTCCTTTCACACAAGAGACCGGCACTTCATTCTTAAAAGTGAAATTCCTACTAATTTACAAGGGATATTTTACAAAAAGTTAGGATTATGCAACTAGAGGACTCCTCTAGTGCATTTACATGGTTTGAGGGAATTCTTTAAGACCTTGAAGAAGAAAAATTATGCCCATTAATTGGAAAATTTTGGGCTCTTCTCTTGTGCTTCTTTGCTCTACAACACTCTCCCCCTCTTTGTCTCTGTCGTCCCTTGACAGGCTTTACTTCTTGTCTTCAGCTTGTTTAAGAGTTCTGAATACACGCACCCAACGGTCGAGGCAGCAACAGGGACTGTTAGAGAATTTGTTATTTTGTCTGAGGTATGTCCTTTGCTTCTGTTTGCCCCTTGGTATTCCTTATCACATACCTAGGTTGTTGTATTTAGTTGGGCTGCCATGCACGTCACCAGTGACTAAGAGTGTGTTGTTCTTAGTCACCCTCTTCAACTTTTCAGCCTCTGCCTCTTTCTAACTTTTGGTCTTCTGATTTGTTTTTGTCTTCACATATCTGACCTACTGTATTGCTTTGAGCCTGTTTACTTTGTTGACAACGCACGCTATCATTGGGAGGATTATTACATGCCAAGTATTGTCTTGCATTTCTTCATGGATAGTTCCTCGCCCTGGTCCGTCCTTCCCATGAAATGTCCTGGTTCTGATTGTTCTTTAATTCCACTCCTCAGGGCCTGGATGTTTCGTGTTGTTGCCTGATGCGTGCCCCTGTAGGGCTCTGGGTAGAGTGTGGTTCTTTCACTTTATGATCTTCATTCTTTATTGAGCAGTTTTTGACTTTGATCTTCTTCTTCTTTTCTTCTTGCTTGATTCCCCTTCCACACGTCCCTCCTCCTGAACGCTGTCGTCCCGGACAGGCTTTTTGTGGTGACATGAATATGTTTGTATGGTTGCTTGCTCTCTTTGATTCAGCAAGTTAGCGTGATATATCATAAATTCTTTCCACTGGCGTGACTTCACTCCATCCTCTGGTGCTTGTCGGTGATCCGTAAGAAAGCTGGTTTCATAAGCTACCAGACGTGCATTCACGTTTGAAGTCATCTTGACAAAAATTTCCAAATCTATTTCGAAGAAGCCGGTGAAAAATGCTTCTTTGAAAGTTTGCATGTATGTTGACGACAAGAACATAAGTCTTGAATAATACGCCATCAAAGTTAAGCGGCTCGGAATAGTAGAGAGATAAAAAACGAGCGCTTCGGATCCTTGTGTAATGCCGATGAAATTCAAAAAGGTGTATTTTGCATGCTGGAAGACTTTAATTATAGTTAATAGCATGCTAAAAATCTTATTGGTCATTTTAACTGCTAATTCCAGGACAGTCGCATATCGTGAAATCCGAATTTCCATTGTTTTTACCATGTACTCTTCCATCGGTAGGTAGCTATGTGGTGGACTAGGTAATAACGGATAATTCAACCATTGATTATTGATGCTTCCGTGGCACTGACCTTCCCAAAATTGCGACCAAGAGTGTCTGCGAGGTACGGGACAAAATGCTGGATTGACCTGTAGCGCGTATGGTGATGCTTCCCATTGTACCCGCAATGTAGGATTCTTTTCCAAAATGTTGCGTCTCCATATGGGATCAGCTTTTTTGAATTCTTCCTGAGTATACTTGAATGTATCTTGGTTGAACTAGAGGTTGTGGTTCCGATCCTTATTCATTGTAGTCTTTATATATTGTCGCGTTTGTTCTTTAAGTAGTCCATATGGTACATTGAAGGGCTTCAAAATTTGATCCAAGTTTTTGCTTTCTATTTGGGCCTCCTTCATGACTTGGATTATCTGATCTTCGAATTCAGCAGTAAGCTGGGACACCAGTAGTGCCCTTTCCAGTCGGCTTACTTCTGCAATGTCCTGAGTATTATTTTCAATTTGAACCTCCTGTTACTCCCTTTGTGGCGAATGATATAAGGGGGGAGAGAGAGGATGTACCTCAGTCTCCTCATTAGCCTCTACAGATTTTAGAACTACTGGTGTCCCCTGAATTGTCTTCTGCTCTAACTGCTCTTGTAGTTGCTTAATCATCTCATCTTTTTGCTTGATTTCTGCATTAGCCTTAGCAATAGTGTCCTTGTGTTTGAGAAGTTCTTTAGCAACAATATCCAGATGATCTGTGTCTTCCTTACATTGCATGAGATATCAATTTTTGGCCTTTTTCCACTTAGTCCTTAGAGCTGCGGTATCATCCATGTACCTCTTTTCCCATTCGGCAATGGTGGTCTACTCTTGCTTGAGCTGGTCTTCATACTTAGCTATCTTGTCTTCCAATTCTTTGATATCCTTTTCTGATCTTTCCTAAACTTCTACGGGCTGATCACTTAGAAGAGCTGTCATAAGCTCCTTATTTTGGTTCCTTAGGTTTTCTGCCTCTTCCATGTATACTTTTATTTGTGATTCGAGTAGTTTACTCCGGGCGTTCATTCGTGCCTTCTCAACCTTGTTGGCTTCATATTTCTTTGTTAATTCCTGGAGTTGTTCTTTCAATCCGTCATTTTTCATCTCTAGAGTTTTGTACTGTGTTTTGATTGCTTGAACTTCATTGTCTTTTTGTAACATCTGCTCCTTCGCTACTGTTAACTCAGTTGAAAGATTCTTACCAATTTCTTGAAGTTTATGCTTGTCCTACATTGCTTGATCATATTCTTCATCAGCCTCAAGCATTAATTGTTGTGTGTCCATGGCAGTTCTAATCATATCTTGCACTACAGGCTTGAGCTGAGCGATGTCAACATTTAACCATGTTCTTGGTATGCTTGGAGCTTCTCCGGTTTGCACATCTTTTCCTTGCACGACATGGACGGTTTGGTTGTAGGGTTGTCTAATTTGTAATTGTATGTTTGGTTCTTTTCCTTCTTCATCCAAGTCGATAACTTTTGTGGCACTCCCTTGAAATGTGACATCCATCGGGGAGGGTTCTGCCACTACCCTTATTGGTGTGAAGGGTTCTGCTTCTTCGACTATCCCTTCTTGAGGCTCTTTCTTTTGTATCTTGATTGATACCTCTCTTATAGGTGTTGTCTCCTTGATATGAATTTTGGAAGTCTCATTGATTTTTATCACATGTGTCCCTTCTTGGTTGTCTTCCTTGCTTGCGGTGTTCTACTCTGGATGGTCAGCTGTGTCATCCACTTTTGGGCCCTCTTCTTCGTCATTATAGTTGACAGTATGCAATTCTTCCCATTGGCCATCATCCTTTGATTCACTTTGAATATCCACATTTAATAACGATGTGTCGGGTTCTTCTAGTGCATCGGAAGATGAGCTTGAATTTTCCAACCCTAATTCCCTGTAGCGGTGTACTTTTGTGAGCTTCTTTTTGGCCTCGATTTCTTGTTGGGCCTGCTGATAATGGTGCCCTTGTACTGGTAAATTGACTTGCCCTTCTATATATTGATGTGTATCCTCAAGGGTTGAGTTAACTCTTCCTCTGTAATCGGCATTTGCTCTTCAATTCTTGTCTTTGGAAGTATGTGCATTCTTTTTATGGCTAGAACTTCCTCTTCCACTTGCTTTACTTACCTTAATCTCTTCGTGCCTCTCATTCTGGGTTGAGAACTAGTTTCTGCCTCTTCCACAATCTTGGCTCCTCTTTTCTTTTTAGGAACTGTGGCGATTTTGGCATACTTAGCGATGGCAGTCGAAGATGGCATTTCCTACAGGTGCTCTTTAATGCCTAAAGCATGGTAAATCAATATTGTCAGAGCGACGTTGCCATTGAGGAACTTCTTATTATTCCATTGCTTCTTTGCTTCGAATAGTCTTTCTTGTATGTAAGGAGTCAGATTAATTTGATTTCCAATCTGCTTGATTGCATGTGAGAGCAATTGAACAATTATCTTTTGCGGAGCCGTGTATCAATGCATATTTGGGAAGCAGAAGTGCTAATGGACGAGTCTGACTTCCTCTTCTATATCAATTTTGTTGATGTCCATGAAGGTTCTTGTCTTTGCCCTGCGGCTCTCCTCTTTTAATACTGTGTGGCCATCTTTTTCCCATCCAAAAGCTTCCTTGATCAAGTCATGTGTAAATTGGATGACTACCCATTCACCTACTTTATCCATCACTCTAGCCTCTGGCACCAATGGATCATGCAGTGATGGCTGTAATGTATTCATGACTTGAGTGCATCTTTGGAACTCGGGCTTATAGATTGACAGTTCAAAATATTTGTGTATGCCCGCTTTCTTCATGATGTCTATCGTAGACGGGAGTTCATGCACTACTCTGAAATCCTAGGACATGATAAAAAATTGATGATCCTTATCCATGATTTTGATAGTCGCCAGGAAGAGATACTCCCCAGCCGGTTGTTCTTCTCGAAACCAATGTCCCTTTGCTTTAGTGATACTCTGGAGAGGAAATTCCAATACTTCCTCTTGAATCGTTGCTTCCGAATCTTCAAAAGCCATCTACACTTGTAAGGAAAAGTGCATTACCTTAAATGGAAAGCATATCAATTATGCAGTGCATGGCAGTGATACGTTGTCGTTCCGTCACTCCGTTTCCCTTGGTTCTAAAAGTGAGATCTCTTACCATATCTTTTTTTTTTCGAAAGACAACAATTATTAGTATAGCCAAAGCAATTATTTATTTACATAGTATGTCCATTCTTAAGAGAGTTGAAACTATGATCTAATCCTCATTGGAGATTGTGCATCACTAACTTTATTATGCACATCAAGTGCCGAATGCTTGGCCTTGTATTGTGGCCCTACCATGCATACTTGAGGTGCATTTGATACTTCATGAGTGCAATTGGGATCCTTGTTGTTGTGGATGTCCATTCCTTTCGGTTGCTTTGGCTTCCAAATCCACTTTGGCGTCCATTTGATAGTCCATGTCTTCTCTCTGGTTCTTGGAGCTTCATGTATTTCTTTTGATGTTCTAGCACTTGAGTTTGTTCTCTTCATGTTTTTATGATGAATCTCTCTTGGATGCATTGGTTGGATGTCTCGATGTAATGCATCCGTATGTTTGTTTACCTCTTGCTTGGCTGCTTGTTTGACCTTCTTGGGAATCCATATCTATTGTTGTGCCCTCTGAGCTCCAATTAAAGGCTTAGGGAGCCACACTTGCAAGAGTCTTTTGGTTTCAAATTTCTGTGGAGCTGGTTTCTTGTTCTCGTTTGTCTCTTGATGAGTTGGTGTTGACGTCTCTCATTTCTGCACTTGATTCTTGCATACCCATTTGAATTTGATCGTTCCTTGATGCGAGTATCTGACTGTTGTTTTCCATATTGGTGGTCCTTTCGCCTTGTGAGAAACTCCATTAGAGGTGGTCCTCTTAGTGTCTGACCATTCAATAAATGAATGGGATGATTTCACCTCTTCCTTGGGCACAGTAGGGTTTGAGCTTTCTGCTGCTTCTTGATTGGTTTTTGAGGCATTGTAGCTGGAATCCTGTTCCCTTAGCACTTCTCTGCGGTCGTCTGCACTCTTGACGGCTTTAGCTTGTTGCAAAAGCTTCTCTCGTAATAGGCTAAAAATTTCCTTGTGCCCTATCTTGGCTGAAATATAACCTTGAGCTAGGTTAATACTGACTTCATTCTCATGGATCCAATCCTATCCTAGGATCAAATCTTCGATTAAATCTTCATCTCTGCACACTAAGACTCATTGTTCCATGGAAGAATTTCCTAGGTGGAGGGATACATTAGTTACTCCCATGCATTCTATGATTTGACCTCCAATTCCTATCATTTGGGCCTTTGTGGGGCTCGTAATCATTTGAAGATCTTTTATGAGCGTATTACATAAGCAACTAAGTCTTGCTCCTGAGTCTATCAAGGCATTGATCAATTTGTACTCCGTCTTGCCAATCCCTAGGTTTAAATAAGGTTGTGACATGTAGGAATTTGTCGTGTCAGGTTTATGGATTTGGTAATTAGCCATGGGGACAGGCTCTTCTCCTTGGAGATATCGTTCATCTCTTTGCCTAATCCATTCTTTCCTTCTCTTAATGTGTTCTAGGGCTTCTTGTTGAGCCTCCTCTCTAATCCGTTCTTCCTCTTTTTTCCTATTTTGAGCACCTACTAAACGTGCTAACATTTGATCCGTCAATGGCTCCATAAATCGTTTCACTCTGCATCCACTTATGTAGTTAGGAAGAATGTCTCCATCTAAAGTGGCTAGATTAACTGCTCCACTAGTAGAGATCTTATTGATGATTAGAGGTCCATATTCGCGGTTTTGTAACTTCTTGGCATGTTGCTTTAAGGTGTAAAACAGGACTAAGTCTCTTTCTTTTAAGTCCTTTGTCTTTTATATGTGCATCATAATGTGCCTTTTGTCTTCTCTTGGCTGCATAGATTCCTGCTACTGCTTGTAACCTGGTTTCATGCAACTTCTCGATTTGGTCTAGTTGTTGGGATAATTCATGTCCGTTCCATTCATACTATTGGGCTACTCTCAAAGTTGGGATTAAAAAATCAATTGACAAAATTTCTTTCTGGCCGTACACTAAATTGAATGGGGTAGTTCCGATAGCAGTTTCGTATGCAACTCGGAAGGCCCAAATTGCATGGTGCAATTGTTTGTCCCAATCAGACCTCCCATTATTGACAATCTTTGTCAATACCGTGCATAATACCTTATTGGAACTTTCCGCTTGACCATTGGCTTGGGGATGGTATGGGACTGATTTTTTGTGGATCACTAAAAATTCATTCATTAGGGATTCTATTACTTCATTCAAGAAGTGCGTTCCTCGGTCACTCACAATCTCAATTGGTAATCCAAAACGAGTGAATATATGGTCAAAAAGGAACTTAGCAGTGGTTTAAGCATTGTTCTTTCTAGTAGCTTTTGCCTCCACCCATTTTATCAAGTAATCTATGGCCACTATGATATATTCGGCATGTGATCCTTTGGTCGGTGGGTTAATGGGTCCTATGAAGTCAATACCCCATTTAGAGAATGCTCTCACACAAACCATAGGTCTCAATGGCATGTCATCTCTCTGAATTGGGTATTTAGCCCTTTGGCATGTTTCGCAACTCCGCACATATGTTTGCACATCCATATGTAAAGTTGGCCACCACAAGCCCACAAAGAGGATCATTTTTTTGGTTCTCTCGGCTGAAAATGACCTCCTGCCGCACCTGCATGCGCCATCTCTAATATGGGTAAATACTCTCCTTCATGAACACATAATCATAATTGCTTGTCTTTTCCTCTTCTAAACAAGTTTCTTCCTTTGAGAACATAATCCTTGCTCATCTCCTCTAGGGATCGTTTTCTTGCCAAGCTAACTCCTTCCTCATGTTCTCTTGTCTTTAGGAATTTTACCAATGTTTCGCTCCAATTGGGTGCTATCGTTGAGAAAGGTATGGACGTATGATCCTCTGGGATTGTCTCCTGGCATTCTGCACAATTACTTACGTAATCATGGACATCCTTATGCATGTCAGGCTAGTATACTCCTAATCGTTTTAATTCCCTAAGGGTTCCATGAGTTCCGTGGTGTGTTCTCCATTTGTTCACATGTGCTTGTTTGATTAGCTTCATTTGTTCGTCCTCCTCAACACATCTTGACAATACCCCATTGGGTTCCTTATAGTACACACTTCCTGCAATAATATGCAAGTTCCTTGATTGTAAGATTTCCTTTTAACTTTCCTTATTAATTGAGTGTTGTGGACCATGAGTGAGTATAGGAATTATTTTCTCTGCCCACTTTGGACAAACTTCCAGATTAAACAAATAAGTGTCTGGCAGATCATCGGGTACTCCATTGGGTGGTTCTTCCTGTGTTAACCTTGAGAGGTGATCTGCTCTTACATGGGTATTTCCTTTTTTTACTATCACTTCAAAGTCGAACTCCATTAATAGTAGGAACTATCTTACCAATCTTCCCGTGTTACAGGGCTTATTGACTAGGTACAATAAAGCCTGATGGTCTATGAAGAACTTGAATTTGTTGGCTAATAGATAGTGTCTGAATTTCTTAACTGCATTCGGTAGTGGTATAATTCCTTTCAGCTTGATTTAGTTTTCTGCTTGCATAGGCAATTGGATGATCTAATTTTCCTTCATCGGCCGGTTGGGCTAATATACATCCTATTGCATAATTAGATGCATCAACGTGAATATGAAAAGGCTTGTTCCAATTTGGTGTTTTCAGAATTGGAGCCGTGTTAAGCCTCTTCTTTAACTCATTGAATGCCTTCTCACATTCCTCTGTCCAAGTGAACTGAGTTAAGAGACCATACAGGGGTTTGGCGATTATGGCATACATGTGGATAAATCGATGGTACTAACCACAATGTCCCATAAATGCTTGCACCTCTTTCGCATTCTTTGGTCTAGGAAGCTCTAAGATGACCTTAATCTTGTCCTCATCTGTGGATATTCCATTTTTGGAGACTATGTGTCCTAGGATCTTCCCTTGTCTTACCATGAAAACACACTTCTCTGGATTTAAAGAGACTCCGTACTGTCTGCATTTATTAAATATCTTCATCAACTAAGGAATATGATCTTGTCTTTGATTGGAGTATGTACATAGGTCATCTACATATACTTCAATACTCTTTTTCAGGAATTCCTTGAAAACATGACACATCAATCGTTGGAAAGTAGCCGGTGCATTAGTGAGTCCAAAAGGCATCACTCGAAAAGCATAGACTCCCCATTCGGTTGCCAATGCGGTCTTATGTTGATCCTCAGTAGCAATAGCTACTTGATTGTATTCGAAGAATCCATCTAAGAAGCTATATACCTCTTTTCCTGCTACTCTTTCCAATAGATGGTCCGTAATGGGTAATGGGTAGCTATCATGTATGGTGGCTTCATTCACTTTCTTCAAGTTAATGCACACTCTCAATTTTCCGTTTTTCTTAGGCACAACTACTAATGGCGATATCCGCTCGGTGTGTTCTACCTCATATATGAATCCTGCTGCTAGTAGCTTGTCTATTTCTTCCTTAATTTTAGCAGCATAGATCTCATTGTATGTATATGGCCATTGTTTCGATGGTTTTGCATCTGCCATCATTGGTATCCTATGAGAACAAATTGAGGGTTCCACGCCCTTGAGATCCTTATATGTCCATGCGAACACGTCTCGATATTCTTGGATCAGTTGTATGAGTTCTTCTTCCTCCTCTACTGATACATCTTTGCCTATCTATGTGCATCTTTCTTCTCCATCTTCCATTATTACTATAATCTTTTTTGTTTGTTCTTTGTTGTCATATGCTTCACCGTCTCGAGCCTCTTGTTTAGGCATTCGAATGGCTACCTTTCTCTCTTCTACTTTGTATCTTTTAAAATGTTAAGGAACTTCAAACAGATCTAGGTCTGGTCCAATTTTACTCATTCCATCTTCCTATTCTTGTACTCTAGGAGCGGCTTCTATTGCCAAGATCTTTGTCGGTTCCTGTCTCTCTTTGGTTTGAATGGTGTCTAGATAGCTCTCTTCGGAATCAAATTCTGGTTCCATTTCTATGCTCTCATATTCCACTTTCCACTCTTTTTCCAAGATTTCCCCTTCTTCTACTTCTTGAAGGAAAACCATATAAAGATTTACATCATAGCCTTCTTCATCTATGCACTCATTCATTGTCAAGACTTCCTCGTTTACACACACGTCTAAGGTTGCTAAGATTTCCATCCATCCATGCAGTTCAAAGGTTTCATCAGGAAAGATTTGAGGCATGTACCTCGAATCCTCTACAGGTCGGTAGTTAGGATGTCCTATTGGCCACATCTGTCTTTTGTGGTCTTCTTTCTTGGCTTCCTTACAAATCCATAACTGGGCATCCTCGTGCATCCATGATTGATCACTTGATTCAGCACTATGAATAGATAGGTCATCTTCCTCCTTGTGTATGGGATTCCATTGTAGTGGGGGACATCTCTATAGGAAAATGTGTGCAAGTTTATTTTGGTGGTATTTCCTTGATGTTGCAGGTATAATGAATCTCTTCCCCAGTCTTGCACTACCTGCATTTGTCTCATGAAGGGTCGTCCTAATATCATTTCGTAATTATTAGCCTTTTCAAACTTACAAATGGCTAGTGTGTGTTCAAATTCAACTCCCACAGAAAAGGCAAGAACAGCTGGTCTAATTGGGGGTATTCCAGGCTGCCCTCCTACTGGTAGTCATGGTCTTACTGGTGGTCGGTACTGATTGCCTACTCCTGGGTGGGTCTGATTGTGTGTTTGCACTCCTGGAGTTGCAAATTGTACATGAGTACGGTTTGGAACACTCTGTTGGTTAGTTTGTCCTGACATGGTGTGGTCTGTCTCTTGTTGATTTCCAAAGGGGTTCTACGAAGTAGTTGCCTGATCTCTCTGAGGGAATACATGCAAACCCATGTATTTCAGTCGAGCTCTGTCCAAGGCACCAACCAACCAATATATTCTCTAATTTTTGTCTAGGTATGTGATTCTAGTTTCATCTTCTGGATCCTTCAGCTCATAAAATGTCATTGGGCTTTCTTCTCTTCCTGGAGCCGGTGAGTCTCTTTGAAGTAATAAGTCTGATCCATGGATCATATAAACTTCCAACAAGTAGTCCTCTTGAGGTATCAAGTCTCCTCTCAAGACTCGTGTTACTTGGGACCTGCCTCTAGGGGTTGTCACTAATTCCTCAGGGTTTGGTCTATTTGAGTGCTCTTGTCCCACTAATTCTCCCCTTTCATTGATCAAATCGGGAAATTCAATCACTATGTATATGTGTCCTATCTTGTCCATGTATGCTCCTCCTTCGTACTTAACAGCAGGTCTAGGCACGATCGTGGCATCCATGGAAGTTACCATCCTAGCCACAGATCTGTTTAAGCCATCCAGGTAGATGGGAATCTCCTGGGCATTGGTAGAGACGTATTGTAGGGAAGTGTGGTACTCTCCCTCCACAGCAGTCATGAAATTTCTACTTGGAGCGGGACCCTGCATGTCTTCTAAGGCCATGGGTATCTCCTCCTCTGAGTCGCTAGAGGTGTCTAAATAGACAGAGCGGTGACTGACCTGGGTAGCACTTCCTATAGAAGATATGACACTTCTTTGGCTACTTAGCACTCTCCCTTACCTCAAGTTCATTCACCCTCCTAAGACTCTCTAGGTCTCTAAAACTCTCCTTAAGTGGCTCCTCAAATGCCTCAAGTTTGCCCTTCAAAAATGCTTCAAATGCTATGACGATACCACTCCAGGCGATACTGCAGCAGGCGATACCACACTGGGCACGATACGATACCAGGATTCTAAGCGATATGATACTATTGTAGTCAATGATACGATACTGCACTTGGGCACGATACGATACCAGGAATCTAAGCGATACGATATTGTTGTAGTCCACGATACGATACTGCACTTGGGCACGATACGATACCAACTTCCCTGATGATACGATACCACCAGAGTAGATGATACGATACCAATGTCAAGTCACGATACGATACCTCTAGGGTCCACGATACGATACCAAATCTAGATACGATATCAAGCACTCCGTCGATACGATACTGAAAAGTCACGCGATACGATACTGGAAACCCAAACGATACGATACCACTTTTTAGAAGATACCATACCAAAAAGGGCACGATACGATACTGGATTTCCCTGATATGATACCTGAATAATAGCCGATACGATACTAGCCTCCTCATACGATACGATATGACTAAAAGGGGACGATATGATACCAAATTGGTATCGCGATACGACACCTGAAAGTGAGACGATACGATACTTGGGAGCTAGACGATACAATATCAAATGGTACGAGGATATAATACCACGAGTGGTGCACAATACGATATCGGTAGTTAGGCAATATGATACCACTGAACCGCACGATACGATACCAGTATGGTATCGCGATACTAAACAGGACTCAAGACGATACGATACCAAAAGTGGATCGCAATACGATACCACTTTGGTAAAGTGAGATCGCGATACCAACCCGGCGATACGATACCATGTGTGGTATCATGATATCAGGGCTGGTAACCAACGATACGATACTTCGACGAGTATCACGATACAAGGGAATTTTTGGTATCGCGATACCAAAAACTCAACCAATCGTGATACTCAAGCCAAAATACCTCCAAATGCAAAACTTTTTACACCCCCTTGCTCTTCCCTCACCCCTCTTCACTCCTAGCCTACTGTCTCTTTCAAGAAAGCTAACAAAACACACAATCCCTCCTCGCGATACCGGTTGTGCAACTAGTCATGTTTTAGTGGACTTTTCATGTGTTTTTGCCAAAGAAATCTAGTGGAATCTTACCTTTGTGATGTCTTGCTTGCACCTTGAGCTCAATACCTAGCTTTGATAGCCTGTAGCACACGATACCACACCCACGTTACCGATCGCTGCTCGCACATGATACCAGACTGAAAAAAGTGTCAAATGATTCCAGACTGAATCTTACCTTTCAATCTAGTGGAATCCACCTCTCTAACTCACAGAAATACTGAAAGTGTCTGCCGCGATACCTCTTACAATAGTTTTCAGTAAATAGAGGATTTCTCCTAGCTCTGAACTCTGAATATAGTCAATAGGGTACTCGTTTCAAAGCTCTCAATGAGACGCATCTATGAAGTGGTTTCACTTGATTATGACAACCGTGCTTCTAGTCATGACCAAAATAGTGAATGGTTGGAAACACCCACACTCACGTCACAAGTCCTACAAGCTCACACACACACTACAGTAGCTCAAAAACAGTGGGGAGGGGTAGACAACAGTCTTACACACACATTCTAGCATTACACACACATAGAAGATCAAAGAGAAGATGGAAATCTGCAAGAAAGATGCAAATTCGAAATTCAGGATCTCTCCTTCTTCACAATGGCAAAAAGTCTCTACAAAGAGTCACAAAGTGACTTATATACATGTGCCCTAAATTTGGTCCTTTCACACAAGAGACCGGCACTTTATTACTAAAAAGTGAAATTCCTACTAATTTACAAGGGATATTTTACAACAAGTTGGGATTATGCAACTAGAGGACTCCTTTGGTGCATTTACATGGTTTGAGGGAATTCTATAAGACCTTGAAAAAGAAAAATTATGCCCATTAATTTGAAAATTTTGGGCTCTTCTCTTGTGCTTCTTTGCTTTGCAACAATGCCCCACTCGGTGGCGAAAGCTGTCTTATGCTGATCTTCTGGAGCTATGGCCACTTGATTGTAGCCGGAAAATCCATCAAGGAAGTTATACACTTCCTTGCCTTCTACTCTTTCTAATAACTCAGTGATCGGAAGCGGATAGTTATCTCGAATTGTGGTTGTGTTAACTTTCTTCAAATTAATGCACACACATAACTTTCCATTCTTTTTGGACACAACTACAATGGGGGATACCCACTCAGTATGCTCAATTTCATAAATAAATCCAGCTTCAACCAGGTGATCTATCTCTTCTTTGATCTTGGCAGCATAATTATCATTGTATGTGTATGGCTTTTGCTTAGAGGTTTTTGCATCTGAGGTCATGGGGATAGTGTGTGAGCATATGACAGGGTCTACACCTTTCAAGTATTTGTAACTCCAAGCGAATACATCTCAGTATTCTCTTAGCAAAGCTATCAACTCGTGTTCTTCTTCTGTCAAGTCATGCCCTATGTCCGTGCATTTTTCTTCTTTGTCTTCCATGGCTACAAAAATTTTCTTAGTGGTTTCCTTGTTATCATAGGCCTCTCCTGCTTGAGCATCCCATTTAGGCATTCTCACCATGACTCTCCTATCGTCTATCTCATATTTTTTGAAATTTTTGGGACCTCAAACAAAGATTCTTCGTGCGAGTGAGAAGCACACTAACATGCACACACATACACACACATGCACAAACGGCAAGAACAAAGAGAGAGACAATGGAATTCCTTTAGATTACTCAAAAGTGCTCTTACAAGTTCAATTCTACAACAAGCTAACCTCAAAAATGAGCTCTCTAGGTCTTTTTATAGTTTTTGACTAGTTTTGGCCTTGTCTAGACCTAGTGTCTGGCCTAGTTAAAAATTAGGTTATACGCACTATTTGAGGGCTCAAACGGAGTCTAAAAAATATGAAAATTGATAGGTGCGTACTTCTAATGCTCCTCAAGCTCGAGGACTCCTTGGCTTGAACAAAATGGAGTTACAAAAAGGTAAAATGGTGATTAAAATGATTGTTAGTGATGAGAATCACTGTTATAAAGATGTTGATTTGGAAAAAATTGAATGGCCTATTTGCCAGATCTTTGCTTAGTCCTCCTCTTTTGCTCTGACTCTTTCCGCTGGCTTCCTTGTCTTGTGAGTCCTTGGGTGCCCTGACTGCTATCAACATATGTGTGAGGTAGATCATCAACCACTCATGAGGGTGGTTCTCCGTGTGTCATTTGTGATGAATGATCTACGCGTATGTGAGTATTTCCTTTTTTTACTATTACTTGAAAATCAAATTCCATCAGCAATAGGAACCATCTCACTAGCCTTCCCGTATTACATGGCTTATTGACCAGATACAATAATGCATGATGGTTGATAAAGAACTTGAATTTATTTTCTAGGAGGTAATCTCAAAATTTCTTGACCGCATATACCATTCCTAGGCCTTCTCTTTCCGTGGTGGTATAATTTCTCTCTGCCTGGTTTAATTTTCTACTAGCATATGCGATAGGATGATCTAATTTTCCTTCATCTGTTGGTTAAGCTAGTATGCATCCTATTGCATAATTTGATGCATCTCTTGTTGATGTGTGAAACATCACAAGAAATGAATTAGTGTGACACTAGAACACCTCTATGGTCACCATTAACTCAATGCTTCTCAAAACTTTGAGAAAAGATTGCTTAAACTGAAAACTTTGCTTCTGCAGAAATTTTTAGTCGCTAAAAATGACATATCTTCACTCTTTTGTTTATTTCTCTTAGAACAAATATTATTTATCCAAAATCTCTTTTTGGATTAAAGTAGATCTTCTGTTATCTTGATTACCTCAATATGTCCCAAAATCTTTCCTTGCCTTACCACAAAGACACATTTTTTTGGATTTAAGCATACTTGATACTATTAGTATTTTTCGAATATCCTTTGTAGTTCTTGAATGTGTTCACTTCTTTGATTAGAGTAGGTGCACAAATCATCTACATATACTTCCATGCTTTTTCTTAAAAACTCCTTAGACTACATGACACATCAGTCTTTGGAAAGTTGCGGGGGCATTGATGAGCCCGAATGGCATCACTAGAAAAGTGTATACTCCCCATTCAGTTGTGAAGGTTGTCTTATGTTGGTCCTTTGTAGCAATGGCTACCTAGTTATAGCCTGAGAATCCATCCAAGAAGCTGTATACTTCCTTGTCTGCAACTCTTTCCAATAGGTGGTCAGTAATAGGTAAAGGATATCTATCATGAATAGTAGCTACATTCACTTTTTTCAAATTGATGCAAACTCTAAGTTTAGCATTCTTCTTTGGTACTACTACCAAAGGTGATACCCACTTTGTGTGCTCTATCTCATAAATGAATCCTGATGCTAATAGCTTGTCAATCTCTTCTTTAATTTTATCAGAATAAACATCATTATATGTGTATGGTCATTACTTCAAGGGTTTTGCTTAGGAAGTCATTGGGATTATAAGTAAACAAATAGATGGATCTACTCCCTTGATGTCTTTGTAGGTCCATGCAAATACATCCCTGTATTCTCTAATCAGTTCTATCAATTCTTGTTCCTCTTCAGGAGATACATCTTTTCCAATGTAGGTACATCTCTCCTCTTCCTCTTCCATGGTTACTAGCACTTTCTTAGTTTTTTCCTTATTATCGTAAGCTTATCCCTCTGTTGCTTCCCTCTTGGGCATTTGAATAGCTATCTGTCATTCTTCTACTTTGTATTTTTTGAAATGTTTTGAAAATTTGAAGAGATCTAGTGGTCACTCTACTTTATCTAATATTTCCTCGTCATCCTGCCTTGTTGGGACTGCTTATATCATGAACACTTTTGGTGTCTCCTCTCCATTGTTTGCTTTAATTTCTTCCAAATATCATTCCTCTTAATCGAATTCTGGTTCCATCTCTATGCTTTCATAATCCTCCTTCCATTCCTTTTCTAGTATTTCTCTCGCTTCCATTTCTTGAAGGATTACCATGTAAAGTTTTACATCATATCCTTCTTCATTCACACATTCATTTATGGTTAGTAATTCTTCATTTACACACACATCTAAGGTGTTTAATATTTACATCCATCTGTGTGATTCGAATACTTCATCTCGGAGGATTTGAGGCATGTATGCTGGATCATCTATGGGTAAGTAATTCTAATGCCCTATTGGCCATAACTAAGTTTTGTTTTCTTCTCTTTTGGCCTCTTTACACATCCATAGTTGAACATCTTCATTCATCCATGATTGGTCACTAGATCCTGCATTATGAATGGACAAATCATCTTCGTCTCAGTGGACTGGGTTCCATTGTAATGGGGGTACATCCCTATATGAAAAGGTGTGCAAATTTATCTTCGTAGTGGTCCCTTGGTGTTGTAAACACAATGCATCTCTTCCCCAATCTTGTACTATGAGTTGCCTCATGAATGGTCTTCTAAAAATCATTTCATAATTATTGGCTTTTCCAAACTGACATATAGCTAAAGTGTGTTCAAACTCTACTCTGCAGGTGGTGAGCTTAATTTTTTCCAATATTTCCTAATGGCATCTCCACATGGCCGCCTGCTAATTGAAGTTTCATGCGCGATGGTCATAGGGGTGGTTTTCCCCATTTTTCCCAAATCTCTTTGGTGGCTATGCCTACACCAGCTGTGGAGTCTAAGATGGCTTTGGTATGCATGTATTTCCTTCATCTCTCTCACTAAATTCTCCAACTTTATCGATTGGGATTTGAATGGTTGATGAAGCTTTTGCTTCTTTCTTCTCATTCTTGGGCTCTCTTGTTTCTATTCTCAAGTCTCCGGCTAATTGCTTCCACAATTGTAGCTTAACTCGTAGTAATTCTTCTATTGTCAATAAGCATTGTATCTTAGTTTTCTTGAGCTCTGATAAATTGTGTGATGTATTATCTTGTGACCTTTCCTCCTTGACCCGGATCATAAGAGCATGGAATACTACTGACTTTCTCTTGTATTCTCCCACATAATTGGGTGGCATGGAAATGCTATTCAATTCTTCCATGTTTTGGTCTAAGATGGACGCTTCCTCATATACCTCTTCTAATTTTGACACAGGTTGATCTTCCCAAGTTTCCAATTCTTCGAAGGGTGGTGGAGAGTTCGCATTCTTTTTCCACCATTCCTCTTGAATCTTGGCCCACAAGTCTTGTGGTCAACTGACCTCTATTCTAGAATTACTGAGATCCATTCTTCCTTGTTGTTGTGCTAGAGTTTTCCACTATTATCCTCTAGTTGTGTCTTTATTGGTTTTCGAGTGTTATTTTCTAGGCATTCATTGAACTAGCTTTCATGAATCCTCGCATTTGGAAGGATTGGGGTAGTATGTTCCAGTGTGGTTTGAGCTATTTCTATGAGTTTCCTGCATATTACCAATCTCTCCTTCTCTAACTCTCCTTGTGAAGAGAGATTCATGGACACATAATCTGAGGTACTCACTCTCATGGACTGTTAAATGCTATAACTTCTAAGACGTATGCTTATTGGAGAACAGTAATCCCGATGCCTCTGAAAGGAAAGGAGCTAATTGAAAAGCATTATAGAGTAGTGGAATATCAGTGCATAGTGTCCAAATGATTTAAAATTTTCTTGTGAAGTTGGAGGGTTGCACGGCAATGTGATTTCCTTAGGAAGTAGGCCATCCCAAAGGATCCTATAGCCCAACAGAACACTGGTAAGACACATCATTGGAATTTTTAAATCAAAATTCTTTGATATACCCTTTAGGTGATAGCAGGGATTTAATCCACATGTGCAGCTCCCAACTGGGAAAAAGCCATGACGAGTGTTAATTCCATTCGTATTATGAAAAAAAAAATTCCAACTCCAGAGGAGAATTAATCAAGGGACTACTATATAAGGATCACTTGAAAAGTGTGAGTTAGTCATACCCTACCGTGGGAAAGTTCATGCATGAATGCACATACTTATCATGAATTTTTGAGTCAGCAAGAAGTGATGGAATGCCACAATCATGGACATAAGTCTTTTATGCAGATCCCTATAGCTCATTTGTATAATCCTTATTCGTTATGCTAAGTCATCATATCATGAAACACGGTAAAACGAGTTTTCACAGTTAAGTAGAAATAATTTAGTACCAAAGTGATATGATCCATCAATTAAAGCAATCATAATATCATTAGAGCATCCGGAAAGGAAATCATAGTGACAAAAATCCCACAGATCAACCCTTCAAACCTAAGCTTCAAACCTAAGCACAGGTCTACAACGATTCCCTTCAATCAGAAAATGCTCTGGTATTCGTAATGGAATTGAACACATTATCCTTGTATGGTACTCACAAAAATTTAGAAATCAATTCATCTCAATCGATCAATCCTGAGTATCTTCCCCACCAAGCATTGTATCATTTAATAAAAAAAAATACTTCCAAGGAGGTACAATTATTCGCAAAGCATAGATATTCAAACAATCCCATAAGAACCCTAGTCGAATGGAGAACAATACAAGCACTGTGGGAGAACTTTCGTACCTCAAGCCAACTAGGCTTGCCAACTCCAGGTGAACCAAGTCTGATCAGAAACTCAGGAGAAAGGGAAAATTTTCATGTCATAGATAAATGTCTTTGCTTAGTGTATGAAGTTGTACACGAGGGTTAGGAAAGGTTTAAACTTAAGACATTGCATTTGTTCAGCAAGCATTGAAAACATATGGCATCCCTCCCTATGCAAAGGAGGCACCTAGGGAGACATAGCTCAACCCATGCAACACATCCTATCCAAAATCTAGTAGAGGAAGCTACACCTAGTGCAAGATAGCCACAAGGACCCCTAATTACCTTGAGATTATTGTTATGGAGGTGGAGTCCTGAGCATGGAGTATCTACCAAATGCAAGAGATGAGTGGTACTTCATATGTCCCTGATCATTACAAAAACTTTTCCAAGTGTAGAAAAAATGCATTAATACATCAATCATGCGCAGAGATTCAATAGAATCTTTATTATTGTCGTTTGTTCAAATCATGACTATCAACTAAGGAACACATCCATCTAAAATGCAAGAGTAAATCCTGAAGTTTTCATATATCTCAAAAATGCACGTGCATCATAGCCAATTCATTACTTTATATATACATCACATCAGTAATTTTCTCAAGGCAAGGTATAAAGGCAGAATACTCTCATATCTCTAGTAAAATCATTACATGCTTCAATTCATATACCTAAAACAACAAGTCATTAGATGCACAATACAATAAAGGTATGGGGCTCTTAAGCTTACGGGCACAACTGGGATAGATTCTCCACATAACAAGGGAAGTCCAAGTATTCCCTTTACAGTGTAGGTCACCTATTGACTGGATGGAAAATTGATCAGACATAACTGAGAGGGAGGAGCCGGAACAGCTGCAACAATCATGACTATTAGCATTGAATATACAAGCATAAGTCCACATTGAGCATGTACAAGTAGAAGCACAGAAAACATATGACTACAATCTCTGATGTCCTGCCTTTAAACACATTAGCCTGCAACACTAATACTATCCAATCTTTGCAGCCCATTCTAGTCTCTACCGGATATGGATAGCGTTTCAGGATTGAGTGGAAGATGACTTCGATCGAGACATTTTTTTCTTCAGGTATGTGAGCATTTAAATATGCCCTCATCAAATTCCAAACTCCTCAGGATAGCATGAGTCTTTCTCTAGATTTGCAATGGACCAGCCATGCAAGATAGTTCATACTAGTTCTGATGTGATACATTATATTTCAAATGGAGTCTCGTCATCCAACGTTTTTAAGATAGCAAAAACTTAACACATCATGACATGGAAAATGCAGACCAAAGTTATGCAAAAATCACAACAGTCGACCAAATAACAAAGATAAGAGGCAAGACCAACCATGTCGAGGCTTTATAGAGAAAAATATGTTATTGCATCTAGTCAATAGGCATAAATCATAACCCTTACAATGACTGCAAGTAGTTATACAAACACGGGAGATCAAACGCCTTGTGTACCAAGACCTTGGAGCCAAAAAAAATGAAGCACACAGGTTCTAGGCTGGCAGAGTCAAAGGACACGTCTGAAACCTCAACAACATAAGCGAAAAGGGCCCTACAACTGACATCCTTCAACCCAATAGAGAGAGACCTCTTTCAAAGTAAATTTCTTCAGATATCGGCTATAACAAGTATCCACAAGCTACAGTTCCCACCTTCAATAGCTGATTCCATAGAAGTCAGAGATGTGCACAAAAGGGAGATCTCAGGAAGCATATCTTGCCAAAAGAGCAGGAAAATCGCAGAGCTAACCCAAGAAGCACAATCCGATGCTCAAGCCAAGAGGACAAGGAGCCCAAACTCAAAGAGATAATGCGGAATAAGGTTAGACAAAAGCACCATTCAACTGCATAGAGAAGGGTGGTCAGGGCATTTGTGAGCACATCCATGCCCAAGTTTGATGTAGATGATGGAAAGGGGCAGCCCAATTCTGGAGTTCATCAAGTCAACAGATTCGTCTTGCAGGAGTCCCAAGAGGGTTTGAGTAGTCGATGCAGACCGTCTATCAAACACAATGGAGCCCAAAATCTGAAATGCCTCATCCTTACCTGTAGTGGATATCGAGGTGGAAGCGCGTGCATGCTCATGCACAACAACCGGACTGAAGAGGGAGCATAAGCTTCACCTTAAACACATACAAGAGGGAAGCTCGCATGGAAATCAACCCCGGAGTTGCACATGGTTTAGCTAAGATTTGCTTGTGTATCAAAGGCACAGCAGTACACAAGCCCTACAGGAGTTTGAGATACGTTCGAACTAGACGATATCAGGTAGAACGACAAACCAAAAGACTCCTAGGGAACAAAACTCCACCCACCATAGCCATGTGCAGGTGGGAGCACGATAAGGGGAGCGTACCCTACTCGACCGCAAAAAAGGGAGAGGGAAAGAAATGAATGGGAGGGAGAAGATAACCTTCCCCACCAACCACACCATGTTATTGAATATAGGAGAGAGACATGGGGTAGATTGTAACTACTAGATCATGCGCTTTAAAGATGAAAACCTCCCCTCTTGTCAAGCATTTTCAAGAATTCATACGTGTGTCATCATCCTAGGAAGTCGAACCTCACAAGGCCTCGTTAAGATTTGGAAGTATCATACGACCGTTTGGAGAGAGCCTTTTGCATGCAAAACACAAATTGCTATTATTTTGGGGATTTTTCTTGGAATAAGATGAGAGGAAGGAGGGGAAACAAAAAAGAGAATCTACCCCTCCCCCCAGCCCAAGACAAACACCCACATCAAGAAATGATAGAGATGGAGAGTGATTCCATCATGAGTGTGTGGGAGTGTGTATAAGTGAGAGAGAGAGAAAAGGGGGTTACGGGTTGTTCTTGTGAAACATTCAAATTGAACTAAAACTACCCTACAAAAGCAAGAAAATGTGGAGCAAATGGCCCAAAGGAAGGGTGAAAGGGCCATGCAAAAACTCAAATCCTACGCAATTGAGCAAACAAAATTGCAACACAATACTTTACCACATGTTCTTGAGCTCTCCAAGTGATGAAAGGCCAACCATCCCCAGAATCGGCGCCAAAAACTGTTGAGGTTGTAGCAAGGAAAGACCAAAAACCCTCACCACCTTGCATGCCACATGCTTGAAAACAAGGAGAATAGGGATTCAAGGATCCTAGTCCATGAGGAAAATACAAGCAAATGCAACTACTCTACTCACACAAAGGAGAGACATGCATAGGTTCACACACTCCACTCTCACACACTCACAAAGACACAAATACATGTAAATGTAACTAGTCTTAGAGTAAATGAGAGCCTTCTTCCATTGATAAGAGATATTACATGAGAGCACTTTTTGCTCAGGGAGGATAATGTCATTCATGAGAGGGCTAAGCCTCCTAGCAAGGGAAGAAGCTATGATTTTGTAAATGGTATGGAGGCAAGTGATAGGTCTCGAGTTGTTAAGATCTTCCTTGGGACCCCTTTTATGAATCATTTTTATAACTCCAATACTGATCTCAACAAGAAGAGTTCCTTTTCTAATAGATTCTTTCCAGATCAAGAGAATGAAGGTAGAGAGGAAGTCAGCTAGTGACATGAAGAACTCATTAGTAAGACCATCAAGACTAGGAAACTTGCAAGGTTTCAATTTATCTATGGTTTCTTTAATCTCACTGACAATGAGGGGCTGGTCTAGCAGGGCAGCCAGGCGACCGGAAATAGTTTGTTTCCTTTTAAGAGGAAAAGGTCTCTTTATCTTTTGCTTCAATGACCTTGTTTTTAAAATTTTTCTCCACACAACAAAATTATCGACGATTTGCTGAGGCGAATTCGATTGCTATGCATACGTGCATGATTGTTGAGGTTGCTTTGATTTCCTCGCATGAGCTGAAGACAAATATCATCCTGTATTGCTGAAGAAAATTCACCTGCAACTAAATGATAAATTTGCAGGACGATTACGCTTATCGGAGAAATTTGCATGGTGAGGAATTAGGAAATTAAGCGATTCCTGAGAGTGAATTGTGAATGGCGACTCACATGCACAAAATCTATTAGGGGCGAATTCAAGGAGCATGTGGAGATGGATTCCATGTAAGGATGATTTTTTGATGCTAGCGAAGGATGAATTAGCTAAAGATGAATTATTTTGCTTTGGGCGGACACAAAAAGACAAATTTCTTTTCCAATGCTCGAGGCAAATTTCTTGATGAGCATCTAGCAAGTGTGGTTTAGCAGATGTGTCTTGTACTCTTAGGCAGATGGCGAGGGTTCAATTCCCGCTCGGGGCTGGATGTCTTAGAGTTCCCCAAGAAAGGTACCTCTACCTTACATGGTTGGGTGTATGCATCTTTCCAATTCATTGTACGCTCAAAAAAGAAAACTCTTGATGAGTTGCTCTACACAAGTTCGCTTCTCAATGGCAAATTCTTCATTTTCTCTTTGCCAAAGACGAATTCACTTGATAAAGGAGCACGAGACGAATTTTTTTAGACGTTCATCTCCCAAGCTTCAGATGAATTTGCTCTTTGCTCCGATCTCTATGCTCCAAGTCGAATTTGTTGTGCCGGCCTGTATGAACCTGGCGAATTCTCACATTGTTGGGTGACTCTCAGAATGTATTCCCACATGTCATCTTGTTGAGACGAATTTGACAGAGTGAACCTTAAGTGGACAAATTCTTATCATGCGAAATTCTATCATGACTGGATGGATTCTTAAGTGCTTGTCTAGACGAATTCTGGTACGTGTGCTCTTCTACTAGACTAGAATGATTGTGAAAAGCAAGTACTTGTTGCCCAGAATTTTTGCTCTAACCTTTCCTTCATCATGCAGGAATCGATTTGGATTGGACGTTGGCATAATCATCAGGATGTAAACCTCTGACCATTAAGATGAATAAGTGTAGAAAAGCCTAATATACTAACTGGCAATGCTTCTACAGGGATGAAGGGCTCATTGAGGAAAATGTTATTTTACATACTAACAACCTTTCTCATGCCTATAAGCAGGTGCTCATTGATATGAAACAATAATTTTTGAAGAAGATGGAGTGTTGTACGAGCAATAAACAGGTGGACATTAAGGACATTGTTGAAGATATGCTTCATCAATTCAAGAAGAAACACATGTCTATTGCGGATATCACTGATAGACTTAACAAATACTAGAATCTTCAACGGAATCATTACTAGTGGAGTTATAGATTCAATAGACATTCAGGAACATGACAACTTACAAGGCGTTCCTTAGAATACAAAGTAAGGACCTTATTTTTCCATTCAGAACGAGGAAAGGACGATCAAATCGAATTTTAATTTTTAATAAAAGGAAGTTCGGCCTTAGCCTATTCTCCCAGACTTTAATTAAAGTAAAGAAGAAAAATTATAGGTGAATGGGACTAGTGCCATGGGACCCCCCAAATCCCACAATGGAGGGGAGGAGTATGGCAAGCTAGAGGGCATTACAAATGAGGCGGATAAATCTACCATCTCCCTCATGTGGGACCCATTTGGATTTCAACTTGTTGTTTTCGAAGAGATAAATACAGTGATGTCTAAACGGTGGAGATCTCTTATCTCGAGAGACTCTTTTACCTAGAAGAAACAAGGATTTCTCATCGACCATTCCTTAGGAGTTTGGCCAAAATTGACCGCACACCGCTCCCTCCAAATCTTCCAAAGAGTCTCACCTCTGATGGCATTCCACAGTCTTGCTGAGCAGCCAACCACCTCGCCCAACAACGCTTGTTGCCAATTGATTTGGTTCTTAAGTCTCAATACCTACGTCACATGATGCCAAATAACCTGGGACTTGGGGCAATCCAAGAACAAGTGAACTAAATCTTCTATGCATCGATGGAAACACTTGCACCATGGTGGTACACCACAAGTTTTGTTAGCCCTTGCATTGAACTAGATACCTTTATGCAAGATCTTCCACATGAGAACAGAATTTTTTATCTCAATTAGAGGGTGCTAAATAGACATGAACTTTAGCTCCTATCAAAGTTTAGTCCAAGAAAGGCATCACCTCTTGTTAAAAGTGTGATGAACATCTAAGTTCTCTTTGAAGATGGGGATTCTGGCAAGTTTCTTACCATTGCTCCATTTGAGGCCCTCTAGGCAAGGCAGATCTTGACCGCACAGAAGGCGTGTAGTTGAGCGGTCCCAAGCTAAACACCTGTCTTGAAGAAGCGTCCATTCCTTGAGGGTAACTCTAATTCTCAGGTCTAGGTCTTTGAACCTAATCCACTGGCTGGTCTCTTGTTTCCAAAGTTGTTTCCACTGTTTGAACCCCTTGTTCCATAGCCGCTTTGCAGTTTGGAGGTTCCAAGACTCCACCCCCCGAATGCCACTGATAGGGAACTAGATAGAGTCATTTTGTCTGATCCCAGCCGCCCACTTCCACTCCTCATTGATTCTAATGAGTTGTTTGGCCTTGTTCCAACTCCTCCATAACGAACATATGAGGCTAGAGCCTTTAGGGGACACCGTATGGGGGGAGAACAGAAGCGTGAGAATCCCTACGTCCTGCCAACCTTGAAGGCCAACTAAGGTAAGGTCTTTCCTGTTTCTGAAGATCAATTTAGCCCAAGAGGACTCACTATTGCTCCAAGCCTTGATAAGCCACTTAGCCGCCAGCTTGTCAGCCAACCCAATGATATCCAAAATTCCCAGACCCCCTGAGTCTTTCGAGCTAATGCAAGTTTCCAATTAGATTTTGGGAATCCCCCTGCTATTGGGGTCCCCAGTCCATAGGAAGTTTCTGCAGATTCTTTCCACTTTGGCCAAGTCTTTGTCCTTAGGTCTCCAACAAGAGATAAAGTAAATAGTTGTCAACATCATAAATGTGTTAACAACCAAAGCACGCCCTGCCAAGTTGACTTGCATACCTTTCCAATCATTTAGTTTGCTATCCAGCTTGGATAGCACCCAGTTCCATCGTTGGTCCATTGAGATGTCGAATCCCATTGGAATGCCGAGGAGATGGAAGACTTGACCTCTATTTACTTGTGTGGGAGCCTAACGATGGCCGTTGTCATTAAGTGAAACAGTCCCCTTTTCCCACTTTTCCTATTTTGACATTTTCCATTAACTGATCTTATCTACCGATGACAATGAAGTTAGCGTCCCAATGACAATGAATCTAACCCGCTTCTTTTTTTTTAACAGAACAAGAAATTCAATATAAGTGCATGAAAAATAAAGATACAATCAGAGTGAAGGGTCCGCAGGAGCTGGTAATCCTTGTGGTACTGGTGCTGCTGGAGTAGTTTATGATCTTCTTTTAGTTTATGATACTCCTCGTTCATTTGATCGTAGTCATCGAGCAATCTAATGTGATCATCTAACAACATCTTCATTGATTCTGATGGCACTACTTTGAACCAGCTAGGGCTTAATGGTTGGTCTGGATGATCGAGAGCGGCTTCTAAATTTTCTCTGTTCTGATCCTGTAAGTGCTGGTTCTCTTCTTTTGCTGCCGCTAAGTGTCGTCTTAAGAGTCCCATATTTCTCGTTAATGTTGCGTTGCGAATTGTGTGGACCCTAAGCAAGTTGTCAAGATCAGTGGTGGCCTCTTTGGTTTTCTCTTCACTTTCTAGTTCCAGCTTGTGTTAAGCCTCGCGTAGTTCTTGATATCGGGTGTTCAGTGAGGCATTCTCAATAGACAATGAGTTAAGCTGCGATTGTAATTCATTCATGGTCTTTTGCAGCGCTTGATAATTCGTTCCTAAAGATGTAAACTCATTGCATACTTGATTCATACATGTGAACATCTGTTGAAATGCCGCGTCTATGGTCGGTGATAAAATTAATGATGTGCTAAGCGAAGATGTAGTTGCGGTGTGAGTGGGTGTTGATGCAAAGGGTAAGGGAAAAGCAGGTGGGAAAGTGGATGCTGTGGTGATTGTGGAAAATTGTGATGTGCCTAGCTAGGGTTGTGCCATGAATGAAGTGAGTGGTGGTGCGGTAACATACGTACCTTCCTATCCAATGCTTCCTGAAGTGTTTTAGTCTTCTCCTGCAAAGACTAATAATCATTCACATCAATAAATACTTTTTTTTGTTCATGCCACAATCTTTCCTCTTGGAAAACTAAAAAATCTGAAATTTCCTGCAACCTCTTGTTCATTCCTGGCACATCATAATCTGAAGTGTTAACCTCCTTCAACATTTTTTCATCTACTGCTTGTAATTGTTCCTCCACTCTTCTTTTTCTAGACAACTTAAAAACAGTTCCTAACGCTTTCGGATACTCAAAACTATCTGGCACCTGCAACAAAATATCTTCTTGTATCCCTGCTTCTTGTATATCAAGTTGAATGATCTGAATAACCCATTTCATCTCTTGTGCAATATAAACAGCGTGAAGAAAATCTTCAGACGTCTCTGAAGGTCTATCCATTACCTCTTTCGCTACTAGTTGTTCCTGCTCTCGACTCATCACTTGATGACTACGAAAATTGATCTCCTTTGGCCACACTATCTTCTGACCTTTGACTAGCTGCATGAACTCGAATAATGCAGCTAAATATGCTGATAATCGACTATTTGTTTGCGTTTTACGCCTATCACCAACAAAGATCTCACTATGTAGGTGATCATATACCCAATGAGCCCAACTTACTTTTCCACCTGCCTCTGCATAGACCAAAGGTGCAAAATCCTCCCTGGACATAGAATCATATTTAATGATAAAACATAATCTTTCCAATTACCATTTTAGCTGCTCCCTTCGAACATAGCTTGCGTTCTTCATCATATAGTACTGCCGTCTTCCTTCTCGGGGTCCAAAGTCTTTCTTCAAAGCCTCCTCCGAACATTTTGGAATGACTACATCATCATATATAGGCAATTGAAATAATTCTGCAACTAATTCCGGTGAAAAATTTTACCTGAAGTGATAACTGACCCTTCGTTTTCCACATGATTTCCAGCTGGCTCTTTGCATCATAATTGCATCTCCAGCGCTCCCATGGCAACGTAGCGAGCTGTAATAATCCAATCCTTCTGAGCCAATTCTCATTCAGAGCAGACTGTGTATCAACTTCCACTTTAAAGTCTGTGAATGACCCCATAAGCGTTTGCACAACCTTAGTCGTTGCAGATGGCGTTGATATTTCATCTTCATCCTCTTGTAACGAACTATCACTCTCCTCCGTTGTGGTTTCTTCCTTTCGCACTAAAACTTCTCTCTTCCTCATACACCCTCTCATGACTCCTGATTCAGGCACTAATACAGAAAACGCAGGAAAAAGTATTATCCTGGAAGCCATTAAGTAGAACTGAAAATATTCGTTCCACAAGTGCGAATGCTTGAACTGCCACTTACTGCAATGATGAACGTACTTACGCACGTAACACTTCATGCAACTCAATAATATTGTAGTATGGATTATCATAAAAATCATCCACAATCAATTGCCCCACATATCAATAACCCACTTAACAAATCTTCTACGCATGCCAGAAGAATCATGGAACAGAACACTCATTCGTACTTCAAGAATACAAAATTGATATTTAAATTCCTCAATACTACATTTTATAATGCAAACACTTCCAATCATACAATTCTGACAAATTTTACTTTGCAAGATAATCATTGGTCGAATACTAGCTTCCTTTTCATATTCCCCTCGATGCCTCTACTTCTTATGGATCTACTGACTCGTAATACGAAGTATACTTATTTCCAATATATCATTACTTGCAAACCCGGAATATTCCTTAGTTTGTACACCCTGATTCAACAACGCTTCATTATCCATCATTGGCCCTGGGCTAGCCCGTAGCTCACTATTGAACTGCAACTATAAACCAAGTTTCCATTGTAATCGTAAAAATTTACTTAATGTAGTTTTGGACCAACATGAGGTCAAAAAACATTGTACCACAGATAAAAATGTAGATAAATAAACTCTTTTACCGCGATGATCACAAACATTGCTGAAGTGTTGTTCTGGATTATGAACAACTTGCACCACATTAGCAGATAACCAGTCCAAATGTGGCGGCTTCCCTTGAAATAATTTCAACCTAAATCCATTTACTGGCTTGTCCATCCATGTGCCAAACACATCTGCCACTCGAAAAGTGCCTTGACCCAAATCTTGCACAATCTGATATGGGCCCCTGTATCTCAATGTAAGCTTTCCTGGATGGGGTCCTAGCTTAGAATTATACACCATCACCCAACCACCTTCTTTAAATAACTTAAACTTCACATTCTGATTTACCCAAGCTTGTCACCGCCTTTGAATCACTTCCGTAATATATGCACTTATCAAACGATCCTCCTCAATCTGTAAAAGGTATTTACTCCTGTGTTTAATCGATAATTCAGGTGACATCTTCTCTACCGTAATCTGCAAACTAGGAACTACAAACTCCATAGGTACTACTGCCTCCAATCCATATACCAATCGGAAAGGTGTCATACCTGTTGTCACTTTAAATGCTGTTCTGAATGACCACAAAGCTAAGTCAAGAAAAAAATCCCAATTTTTCTGATTTTCATGCACTAACTTTTTAAGAATACGCATTAAAGTTTTATTTGTGCTTTCTGCCTGCCCATTCGCTTGACGATGATAGGCTGTAGTCTTTTTATGCAAGATTAAATGAATCCTTCTCAATTCTGAAATCACCTCATTCAGGAAATGAGTACCTCTGTCACTCACTAACTCAATCAGACACCCAAACCTGGTCATAATATTACGATAAAGAAATTTGGCCACACTTGCTGCCTTATTATCTTTCAATGCCACTGCTTCCACCCATTTCGTACGATAATCGGTTACCACCAATATATATCTATTACCTCGCTGAGTGGTAGGTTTAATAGGCCCCACAAAATCCATGCCCCATTTTTGGAAAGGATCCAGTGGTAATACCGGATCATCAGTCATCCGGTCAGAGTTATTAGGTTGGCCTAACCTTTGGCAAATCATACATCCTTTGGCATACTCATGTGCATCTTTTAACACCGTCGGCCACCACAACCCAGCTTGTAATACTTTCTTTCCTGTAATATCGCCTGACAAATGACCTCCTGCCGAACCGGAATGTGCTTCCTGTAAAACAGCTGGTTGTTCAAAATCTGGTACACACCTCCTTATAACCTGATCCACCCCCTTCTTGTATAATGCCCCTGCTATAACCAAATACGGCCTACTTTTAAGAGAAAACTTCCTCCTCTGATGGGGTGTAAAATACTACGGTAACGCACCCTCCGTCAGGAAAATTAATAACTACTCATACCACGAATCTGCCCCCACCACTTGCACCGTAAACAGCTCAGCATCCGGAAATACATCAAGTGCACTGGTGGGTGTTTCTCTTGATTCGAGTCGACTAAAATAATCTGCCATCGCATGCTCTTTCCCTGGAGTATGCACAATCACAAAATCAAATTCCTGTAACAAAAGCATCAACCTGGCTAATCGGCCTGTTAATAAGGGCTTCTTGATTAAATAAACCAAAGCTTGATGATCCACATGAAAAACCACTTTATTGCCCAACAAATAATGTCGAAACTTGTTAAGGGCATATACCATCGCCAAAGCTTCTCTTTTCGTCACCGGATAATTTCTTTCAATCGCAGCCAATACCCTACTGGCATAATAGACAGGTCTATACCATCCTTTGTCTTTCTGCTGCATCAGAACTGCTCTACGGCCACATCCGATGCATCAACAAATATGTGAAAAGGCACTGACCAATCAGGTGGTTGTAAAATCGGTGCTACCGACACCATCTTTTTTAATAACTGAAATGCTTTCTCTTGAGCATCAGCCCACATAAACGGAACATCCTTCTTGGTCAAATGCGTCAGTGGTAAGGAAATATTTGCTAAATATCTTAAGTATCGGGAATGCCACTTGATTTGACCCACAAACCGCATTACTTCTTTAACGTTAGTTGGTGCTTTAGCTGTACATATAGCTTCAATTTTCTTAATATCAGTAGCCATTCCTACGTATGATATAACATGGCCCAATAAAATACCACTTCTGACCGCAATCACACTTTTAAATGGATTCAATACCATCCTAAACTGCCGACATCTTTCAAAACATGCTTTCAAGTGTAGTAAGTGCTTAATCATTTCACCGAAGACCAAAAAATCGTCGATAAATACCTGCATAAAGTCCTGTAGATAAGGTTCAAACACTTTATGCGCCACATAATTGAACGATGGTGGTCCATTCTTCAAGCCAAAACTCATGATAGTAAACACATAAGCTCCAAATTCTGTAATAAATGTTGTTTTATGTTGATCCTCCTCAGCCACACTGATCTGATTATAACCGGAAAATCCATCCAAAAAACTATACATTCATGGCCTGCGACTGCATCCAACACTGCATCACAAAACGGCATAGGAAACGGGTCTGTAACCATTGCCGCATTTAACTTTCTATAATCAACACAAATTCTGAGCTTCCCATTCTTTTTGGGGACCATTATGATAGGAGATAGCCAAGTGACCTGATTCACCGATTTGATAAATCCGACTGCCAACAATTTATCAATTTCCTCCTTCACCTATTTAGCAAAGTTAGGATTCATTCTATATCTTTGTTGCACCACAGGTACTGCATCCACCTTCAAATTAATCCTGTGTTGATGCAATTGCGGATCTATGCCTTTTACTTGAGTATAATCCCAAGCAAACACATCTACATACTCTTTAAGCAGGCAAATAAGATCCTCCTTAAACTTTCCTTCCAATGTTTTACCAATCCGCACCATCTTGGGTTCCGTTTTGGTTCCTAAATTGACCTCCTGAAGCTCCTCCTCCTTCACCCGCATAGAACCTGCATACTTCTGATCGTACATCCTTTCCGCCAGCATAATTATCTCTTCCTCCTGGTGTTCCATCTGTTGCTGCATCGGAATCTCCATACGTTGATCAAATATCTTTTGTAAATGGGCACCTGCCACCTGTTCACCAGGAACTAGCCCTTCTACCTTTGACCCATCACCATGATCCTTACTTAATACTCCTGCAACATCGACTTCTAATACCGGCACCACCGTTGGGTTTGCTTGCAAAAACTTTTCCTCTTCATCATCTTCAATCTCATCCGCCAAATTAATAGTCTGAGCCATAAGTGGTTTTTCCTGTACTGACATATTTTTTCGTCCACGCATAGGAATCGTCACCTGCTTTTTACCCTTGGTAATCATTACTACATTCAAGCCCCAATCCTGCTTGACTTTGGCAAGCCGAAACCAAGGTCTCCCTAACAACATTTCATATGGATACACGGACTCAGACATTCGGATGACCACAAAATTAACCATAAATGTCATGCCCGAAATGATAATTTGTTGTTGCTTCAAAATGCCAACTGGCTGTACTCGTGTTTGATCCACCATTTTTACTTGAAAAGGTGCTGAAGCCAATACCCCTCTTCCCATTTCAATGAAAATATGCTCAGGTAATATGTTTACTCCTGATCCTCCATCAAGCAACACTTTTGCAAATCGCCGATGATTATACTGCACCTGAATGACTGGTACTACAAAATCCATGTCTGCTGGATCAATACTGTTGGCCGAGATAGAAGGGATCGACCTAACATCGGGCTCTGCATGATACCCAAGTAGCTTTTTCAACAATTTCTCTCGAAACACAGGTACCAAAGATAACAGTTGATCCAAGGACAACTGTAGCAGTGAGCTAATGATTTCATCAAACCATTCATTTGCCAAGCCTTGCTGACTCGGTGCCTTATCCCGCTCCTTTATGGGAGGTATCAATTTCACACCCTGTTGTTGCTCAGTCTGACCTCCACACCTCGCCTGATTAGAAGACTCATCTTGAACCTGCTTCAAAACCTTGTCTCGGATTTGTCTTTGTTCCTGCCAATCAATAGGGCCTTTATTCCTTGATCTTGTCACTGCCAACACTTCAACCTCTTTACCTTCCCACATTGTTTATAATCACACTACCATTGATTAGTCTTCTCAACGTGCATTCGATCAGATGTACCGGGTGCATCATGAGCTCTATCCGCTTGCTCTGGCCATTCTATCAGCATGGCATTCGCCTGAGCCGCCTGCTGCCCCTGTTGTTGATGTTGTCCCTGTTGATTATGCTGATTATACCGAATGACGGGTATACCTCTTTCTTCACGATGCTTTACCCACAAAAGGAAATTTGGCCCTATCCAATGATCAGGAGCTGAACAATACCCACAAGGCATTACTCTTGGTGGTCCACCTTGGTGATTGCCTTGCTGGTTATTCCCTTGTTGATTCCCTTGATCTCTCCATGGGGGTCTTCCTTGTTGCTGTCTCAGAAAATTACCTCGCCCTTGGATAGGAATAGCCTGATTGGCCGCTACGTCATTTAGATTTCGATTGTCTTGCCGAGAACTTTGCCCTCTATGCTTAGGGTTATACCAACACTGAGTTGTTGTATGTCCCTCTTTGTCACAGATATCACAAAGTCATTTCTCCTTTGGAGCTAGTATAGAATATCCATGTCTCTTTAACTTATTAATCCATTCCTCCTCTTTACTGTGCTTAGCTTTATGCTTACGATGCTTTGTCTTCACTATTTCATCATCATAGTCATCAGTGTCTGAATCACTTGAACTCTTGCCCGACTCCGTTGCTGAATCCGATTCAACCTCTGAACCAGAATCAGACTTCTTCTTTTTGGCTCGTCCAAACCTTCTTTCAACCCACGCCACTGCTAATACTAATACATCAAAACCATTTGCAATGTCCACACTGGCCACCGCATGTCTTATTGTGCTCCTTAATCCTTTCAAAAAAAATATTGCCAACATCTCATCAGTAGGTCGTTCATTACCTTGCGACCTTTCCATTAAAGTCCGAAACTTTTGAGCATAGTCTTCCACTAGCATGGTCTTTTGTCTGATGGCTCTCAACTTCCTTAATACATTGGAAGGCGTCTTTTCTTTTCTAAATCGTTGCAAGAATGCTATTTTTAAATCATCATATGTAGAAAAATGGGCAATGCCATATTGACTGAACCAGCTCATAGCTCGTCCTTTCAACGTGGCTGCAAACTGTTGAAGTTTAATATCATCACCGTACATAGCTAGATATCCATTCGCTGTCCATTTTATTTCGAATTGAGCCACATGGCAATCAGCATCCTCCTTAGAGGTTCCACTGAAATGAGCGGCTTTGACTTTAGGATTAGGAGGTGGTTGAACCATTGGCTGTGGTTGAGGTGTGCGCCTATTTCTGTGACCAGTCGCCCCTGCAAGTGGGTCAAACTGGAGTCGTCTTCTTACCCCTACAGTTGCTTTTGTGAGGAATAACGCTCCAAGTATGCCGCCCACTAACCTTGCCTCTGCTGCACCTGTTTCCCCCTGTTCCTCGTCAGTGTCCAGAGCTTCCTGCTCCTCGGCCTCGTACCACTCGTAAAAGTCTGAAGATGTCTCCACGTTCGCTGCTTTTGCATGTGCCCTTGTAAAATATACTTTACCAAAATGGTTGTGCCTGCCTCTCATGCATTTCTTGAGGCTGCGTCAGCCGTACAGTAGGATCGCCAATTGTGTTGAGGGTTCCAGGGTTCAACACAACATCGGAATAAAGAACAAATCAGAATTACTTATTTTTCATTGGCACTGATCTTCATACGCAGAGATTCCACCGGAAATCATATTCGATTATCCACAAGAAATTCACCTAAATGTTTCTTTCCAGTAACTTCTACTGATTAGGAATTACACAATCACATTACAGATTTCACCTTTCAAAGATTTGCAACTTCTTACACACTCACAGACACATGAATTTCAATGTGCCTCTGTGCAGACAACTTGAATCTCTCATTAGACTTAACGGGAAAAAAAATAGAAGATTTATAGACAAGAATTCCTGCTTTGCAAAACATTTGTTGTTCATTTCTTTGGTAGGCTAAGTGCCGCAATTGCAGATTGACAAGTATTAGAACTTCATAGATCGTATTTGAATATGCACCACAAGATTTTATCAGTAACAGAAAACATAATAATTTTTACGAAACCAGTTTTTTCTCCGGTCCTCCCGAATCCCTGTCAGGAGAGCTTCTTCTTCTCCATGGTTGTTACGCTGCTTCCTCTCATCACGTCTACTCTTCTTCTTCGAACTTCTACTTACCTCCTTGCAGTTGTTGCACTCTCTCTTCTTGTAACTTCTCCTCCTTACGGTTGTCGCGAACTCCTTTCTTGTGACTTCTCCTTCTCTTGCGATGTGTCCTCTCTAATCTCAACATAGCCGTCTTTTCTTTTTATTTTATTTTATTTTTCCAGATTTCCTTGCCTTCAACACCTAGGTAGATCTGCAATCACCTTCACTTTTTCTTCATCCGTAGAGATTCCATTCTTTGACACAATGTGTCCTAGAATTTTGCCTTGTCTGACCATGAAAACGCACTTTTCTGGGTTCAAACAAACCTGGTATTCACGACATTTGTCAAATACTTGTCTTAACTCTGGGATATGTGTCTGTCTCACATTTGAATGAGCACATATTTCATCGACATAAACTTCCAAATTCTTTCATAAGAATTCCTTAAAAACATGACACATGAGTCGCTGGAAAGTGGCGGGTGCATTTGTTAAGCCAAATGGCATCACACAAAATGCAAATATGCCCCATTCTGTGGCAAAAGCCGTCTTGTGTTGATCTTCTGGATCAATGGCTACTTGATTATAGCTTGAGAATCCATCAAGAAAGCTGTAAAATTCCTTGCCCGCAACTCTTTCCAATAAATGTTCCATGATAGGAAGAGGATAACTGTCTCTAATCGTGGCGGCATTAACTTTTTTAAGGTTAATACACACACACAATTTTCCATTTTTCTTGGCCACAACCACAATAGGGGATACCCATTTAGTATGCTCAATTTCGTAAATGAATCCTGCTTCTATCAAATGATCGATTTCTTCTTTAATCTTCGCAGCGTAGTTATCATTGTAAGTGTATGGCTTCTGTTTCGTAGGTTTTGCATTTGGAGTCATAGGGATTCTATGGGAACATATATTCGGGTCTACTCCTTTCAGGTCTTTGTAACTCCATGCGAACACATCTCTATAGTCGTGCAATAGGGCAACTAATTCTTCTTCTTCTCCATTCGTCAAATCATGCCCTATGTAGGTACATTTTTCTTCTTCTCCTTCTATGTCAACTATTATCTTTTTGGTTTTCTCTCAATTATCATATACTTCTCCCACTTCAGCTTTTCTGTTAGGCATTCGTACCATGATTCGTCTATCTTCTATCTCATATTTCTTGAAGTTCTCTGGTACCTCAAATAAGGATTCTTCTTCTTCTAACATTGTTTCTTTCTTCTTTCTTTTCTTACCTTCACTCTTGGTAGTCACTTTTGTGGCTAACCTCACTTCATTCGTTAGTTCTTCGTGCGTCAGAGGGTGAGTTTCTACTTCGTAGAAGTATTCTCTACGTTGTTTACAATACCTATCACGTTGATTGGTGTCACATTTGAAGCATTAGCAGGGTTCTTAGGACAGCCTTTTATGATATGCTCTTTGCCACAATCGGCACAAAAGCCTTGTATGTTATAATACTGAGACTGTCCTGCTATCGGAGGATGTGGGCAATCCTTTATGAAGTGATCTCCTTGGCACCTAAAGCATGGTCCTCTAGGGCCCTGTGGTCTTTGTTGTCTCAATGGGGCCGTGGATTTGGGTTTGTGTACATCACATTAGCATAGTCAGGCTCCCAACTGGGTTCCACTGGTGGACTATTGTAATGATATGTTTCCACATGGGCTGGTGACTCTGAGTAATATGCTGGTGGACTATCTACATGAGCAGAGTCAAAACTGTTTGAGTTCGGGTCACTTTCTGTGATCAGGGGGGAAGAAGGCACTAAAGCCCTGCTTAGGTTTTCTTCTGCAGCAGCATATTTAACTGAAATGACATTAGCTGGTGGGGGTTGCTGCTGAGCTAAAATAGGTTGAGGTCTCTGTTGAGCCTGATACGGATAGTTCTGAGGAGGCATAATAATGAGGCTGAGTATTGTATTGACCTTTATACCTACCTGGCTGTGCATAGGCTTGCAGGTAGTTCTACCTTACTGTTTGTTTGTTGTATGGGCAGTCTTCAGCTGTATGATTTGTGTACCTTCTCTCAATAGTACAATATTGGCCACTAGGATTGGCTTGCGCTTGTGTGGCATTGAGACACACATTTGCCTTATGATCACCACTAGAGGTGTAACAACGCTTGTTTGTTGTTAACCTAGGCACCTGTTTACTAGAAACTCCTAGTTTCTGGGCCACTTTTTCTGCTAGATCCTCTATCGAGCTAGACAATTTTGTGGATGCTAGAGATGAACAATCTGAGTCTTTGTAGACCTTAGAGAGTTCCAACTCGTCTCCTAAGTTGTCTTCGATGTCTATGCAAATTCTTACGCACTGCTCTAGCGTTCTGGGTTCTTTCAAGTACACATAGGAGCGTAGTTTAGAGCTCAATAGGCCATCTAGAAACAATGACACTTGCTTGGCCTGTGAGGGTAATTCTTGCATCGGGTATCTTTCAACATATTGTCTAAACCTACATCCTGCCAGTCTTACTGTTTCTTGAGGGGTCTGTTTGAAACTATGAATCAACAAAGACGTGTCATGCCTGATCCCACTTTTAGAGAATTCAGTGATGAATGACTCTAAAGAGTGATGGATGTCTCTAAATTGCCTTTGTTGCAATGGTTGGAACCAAGTGAAAGTGGTATTCTTTAACGTTAGTCCAAATGCATTGTATTGCATGAACATATCTTCTACCTGCTCTGCTCTTAGAACTTGCTTAAATTTTGCAACATGGTCATAGGGGTTTCCTGTCCCGTCAAAGTAATTTTTCATGGATTTTACTAACTGAGTGGATCTTAATATTCTTGCATGTTCACGTGGTCTAGGGAGAGGAAAATCATCTCTACCACCTGGCATTCTTTGTCTATCCACTCTATCCGGGTCTATGGTGGTTCTATCTCTCCCTATGGGATGATTGAAACTTACTTCTGGTTTTTCTTTGTTCTTTTCTCTTTGATTAGCATGGGTTGAGGATGTTCTTGCCTCTTGTTGGCTCGCGTTCATGTTTGTTCGTGATGGAGGGAATACCAGCTCGCCTCTCCATGTGTAGGTATTTCTTGCATAGTCTGACACCACAAATAGTCTCTCTGAATTTTCATCCAGGTATAAAACCTTTCCAGGTGTATTCGGGTCTTTGAATTTGTAAATTGTGATGATGCCTACCTCACTAGGTTGTTCCATTTTGTACCTCCAAAAGGCTTCATCCGTCTCTTTATTTACAAACAACTCTATGCTTCTATTGTCCTGAGGGATCCATTTTGGGATTAGTACTCGTGTTAGCACCAATTTCCCTCTAGGTGTTCTAGGTTCCTCTAATAGTTCTTTTCCTTGAGCTCTTGCTTTCGTCTCTAACTGGATTACGCCAAACTCGTTGGTATTGTTTGGTTGCGTACTTATTATGTACATCGTTCCTTCTTTATCTATGTATGCATCTCTTTCAAATTTCACCACTGGACGTTCCAATCCAATGGGTTGATCAGGATTGTGCATTTGCACCACTTGTCTTCGCAAACCATCCTCATAGATGCGAGCACCTAATCGGTTGGTTCAGAGAAATTCTAACTAGGTCCTATAGGGTCCTTCGGGTCTCTCTAAATATGCCATGTTTGACCCTCCTTCTGGTCTTTATGTGCTAAAAGCCATTTTTGATTCACTAGTATCTGAACTCAACTCGTAGGGATAACTATTATTCAACTGTTGTGCCCACGATCGTGTAGTAGTTCCTACGCTTGCTTCTGATGATCTAAGGCTTCGTCGGTCAGACTTACCTATGTGTTTGCCCGATCTCAGGTTCATTAATTTGCTTAGTGGCACTCTTTGATCGTCAATGGTCCTTTGTTTTTAATTGCTTGATTCTTCTTAAATGTCCTTAAGTTCTTGTCTTGTCTCAATGAATGCGTCAGGAATTCGACTTTCCGTGGTACTTTAGAGTTCTCGTTCCGTCAGACTTAGGTTCTTTTTCTTTATGTTTTCGTCACACACACCTTTACTTTTAGTCTTAGACTTGATCAATTAATCTCTTGCACTTGAGTGTTCCTATCGTCTTAGATCCACAATGCTACCGTTTAGCCTAAGCTAAGAATTGACTGAGGGGGTTGAGTAATCTTCCAACCTCAAGTAAGCTTTGTTGGTTGCTCTGATGCCCAAGAAGCCGCGCTTCCCAAGCTTTATGCCCTTCACTGCCTTGCTTTGTTTGCCCTTGATTGTCCTTGCTAGACTTGGAAAAATTCAATATTAGACCAATTCACAATTGGATGATCAAGCACTTGAGTTTATACACCTTCAAAGTCCCTTGTTTTCCTTTGCCCAATTTTCAATGATTGCCGCCTTTCTTTCCTAGTCCCAACTAAGTCTTTCTAATGAGCTATAAAGCTCAAAAAATGGACTTCGGATGAAAAAGATATGAGTGTTCAGGCCCTCGGGGGTAAAGACTGACAAACACGTTTTTCTCCAAATATGAGCGAAAGGGTCTCCTATGAGCTTAATGATCCAAAAATTTTCCAAAAATAGCTCCAAATTTGGTCAAAAATTGAAACCCTAAAATTTGCGTTTGGGGTGAGCAATCGCGATGGTCTGAGATAATCGCGATGATATGGGACTGTCGCGATGGTCCAAGTGAACCGTCGCGATGGCGTGATGCGCGAACCGTCGCGATGGTCTGAAGTGCACGGTTGCGATGGTCCAAATGTGAGCAATCGCGATGGTCAGGATGAGGCATCGCGATGGTCCGATTGAGTGAACAATCGCGATGGCGTTAGTCAATGGTCAATGTGAACCGTCATGATGGCCCGATGTGAACCATCACGATGGTCACAGATGCGATGGCGTGAGCCAATTGTGATGGTCCGGGCGCGATGGCGTGAGCCAATCGTGATGGTTCAAATTTTCGAGGTGTCGCGATGGTGTAAGGGTATCGTCGCGATGGCGTGACTAGCGAGCAATCGCGATGGTCTGGCTTGACACGTGGCAGTATCGTGGCGATGGTGTGAGCCAATTGCGATGGCGTGGGGTCGACGAGATCGTCGCGATAGTCCAAGTGAACTGTCGTGATGGCTCAAAGTGAATCGTCGCGATGGTGTGAGACCGTCGCGATGGTCTGACCGAGCCGTTGCGATGGCGTGAGCCAATCGCGATGGTGTGACACAATCGCGATGGTCTGAGCCAATCGCGATGGTCCACCAAAGTGTGAATTTCTGAAATGCGTCTGTGGATTCATGCATATGCTTGTGTCGCCTACCTCGTGGTGTGGTCGGTTACCAAAAATACCGAACTTGGCAGACCATCGTGATGGTCTGACACACTCGGCAGATCTCTGACAGAAAGTGAAATTTTACCTTTTCCAAGCTTTCCTGATGCATTGGAGCTCTGTACCTGCAAGAAAACTCAAAAACACACAAGTAGACACAAGCACAAAAGCTCTCTCTCTCTCTCTCGCACATGCACAAATGAGGGGAAATGAGGAGAATGGGTGGATATGGTGAATTTTTTGATTTTTTTGGAGTGGAAGATGATGATGCGGTGATGAAGATGGAGTGTGGGAGAGGAGAAAAACACTAAAAGCTAAGTAAAAACAACAACAAAAACTGAAATTTTTACCTTCCAACGCCACTTCTTGCTATACTCTTACCATCACACATTCGTCCTAGACTCGATCCCCGGCAACGGTGCCAAATTTGGTGTTGCTCTAGCACAATGGTAGTACCACATTAGGAAGCTTCACCTCCTTAATTGTCAATCCGCAGAAGAGATAGGAGTGATATGAAGATCGTGAATGTGAGATGAAGTGAGAGTGAAGGTGAGAAGCATAAGGATGCACACACACATACACACACACACAACAAAGAGACAAGCAAGACACAATGGAAGGTGATAAATCAACTCTATTACTCAAGAACACTCTTACAAGCTCAAAATAGCTCTAAGCTCTTCTCTACTCAAACAAGCTAACCTCAAAAATGAGCTCTCTAGCTCTTTTTATAGTTTCTAGACTAGTTTTGACCGATTTCACATCTAGTGACCAGCATAGTTAAAAAATAGGTCCTAGATGCTATTTGAAAGGGTAAACGGTATCTAAAAATAACCAAAATTGGTGGGCTCATTCTACCTAAGCTCCTCAAGCTCGAGGACTCCTCCGGTTGCACAAAATGGAGCTATATATTACAAAATGGGGTTTTCTATGTTACATATGTTACAATAGTGATGAAAATCACTGTTGAATGTTTTGAGAGGTAATTATAAAACATAAATCTTTAAAAAATTGATCCGACTGACTCCATGCTCCGTCTTTACATGCTTCCTCGTCTTCTATGCCTCTGGCTGCTTCCAACAATACTTCCTTGTCTGCAACTCTTTCCAATAGGTGGTCCGTAATAGGTAAAGGATATCTATCATGAATAGTAGCTACATTCACTTTTTTTTAATTGATGCAGACTCTAAGTTTAGCATTCTTCTTGGGTACTACTACCAAAGGTGATACCCACTTTGTGTGCTATATCTCATAAATGAATCCTGATGCTAATAGCTTGTCAATCTCTTCTTTAATTTTATCAGAATAAACATCATTATATGTATATGGTCATTACTTCAAGGGTTTTGCTTCGAAAGTCATTGGGATTCTAAGTAAACAAATAGATGGATCTACTCCCTTGATGTCTTTGTAGGTCCATGCAAATACATCCCTGTATTCTCTAATTAGTTCTATCAATTCTTGTTCCTCTTTAGGAGATACGTCTTTTCCAATGTAGGTACATCTCTCCTCTTCCTCTTCCATGGTTACTAGCACTTTCTTAGTTTGTTCCTTATTATCGTAAGCTTATCCCTCTGTTGCTTCCCTCTTGGGCATTTGAATAGCTATCTGTCATTCTTCTACTTTGTATTTTTTGAAATGTTTTGGAAATTTGAAGAGATCTAGTGGTCACTCTACTTTATCTAGTATTTCCTCGTCATCCTGCCTTGTTGGGACTGCTTATATCATGAACACTTTTGGTGTCTCCTCTCCATTTTTTGCTTTAATTTCTTCCAAATATCATTCCTCTTAATCGAATTCTGGTTCCATCTCTATGCTTTCATAATCCTCCTTCCATTCCTTTTCTAGTATTTCCCCTGCTTCCATTTCTTGAAGGATTACCATGTAAAGTTTTACATCATATCCTTCTTCATTCACACATTCATTTATGGTTAGTAATTCTTCATTTACACACACATCTAAGGTGTTTAATATTTCCATCCATCTGTGTGATTTGAATACTTCATCTCGGAAGATTTGAGGCATGTATGCTAGATCATCTATGGGTCAGTAATTCTAATGCCCTATTGGTCATAACTAAGTTTTGTTTTCTTCTCTTTTGGCCTCTTTACACATCCATAGCTGAAAATCTTTTTCGTAGTTGTCCCTTGGTGTTGTAAATACAATGCATTTCTTCCCCAATCTTGTACTATGAGTTGTCTCATGAATGGTCTTCTCAAAATTACATAATTATTGGCTTTTCCAAACTAACATATAGCTAGAGTGTGTTCAAACTCTACTCTACAGGTGGTCAGCTTAATTTTTTCCAATATTTCCTAATGGCATCTCCACATGACCGTCTGCTAATTGAAGTTTCATGCGCGATGGTCATAGGGCTGGTTTTCCCCGTTTTTCCCAAATCTCTTGGGTGGCTATGCCTACACCAGCTGCGGAGTCTAAGATGGCTTTGGTATGCATGTATTTCCTTCATCTCTCTCACTAAATTCTCCAACTTTATCGATTGGGATTTGAATGGTTGACGAAGCTTTTGCTTCTTTCTTCTCATTCCTGGGTTCTCTTGTTTCTATTCTCAAGTCTCCGGCTAACTGCTTCCACAATTGCGGCTTTACTCGTAGTAATTCTTCTATTATCAATAAGCATTGTATCTTAGTTTTCTTGAGCTCTGATAAGTTGTGTGATGTATTATCTTGTGACCTTTCCTCCTTGCCCCGGATCGTAAGAGCATGGAATACTACTGACTTTCTCTTGTATTCTCCCATATAATTGGGTGGCATGGAAATGCTATTCAATTCTTCCATGTTTTGGTCTAAGATGGACGCTTCCTCATATACCTCTTCTAATTTTGACACAGGTTGATCTTCCCAAGTTTCCAATTCTTCGAAGGGTGGTGGAGAGTTTGCATTCTTTTTCCACCATTCCTCTTGAATCTTGGCCCACAAGTCTTGTGGTCAACTGACCTCTATTCTGGAATTACTGAGATCCGTTCTTCCTTGTTGTTGTGCTAGATTTTTCCACTATTATCCTCTAGTTGTGTCTTTATTGGTTTTCGAGTGTTATTTTCTAGGCATTCATTGAACTGGCTTTCATGTATCCTCGCCTTTGGAAGGATTGGGGTAGTATGTTCCAGTGTGGTTTGAGCTATTTCTATGAGTTTCCTGCATATTGCCAATCTCTCCTTCTCTAACTCTCCTTGTGAAGAGAGTTTCATGGACACATAATCTGAGGTACTCACTCTCATGGACACATAATCTAAGGTAACCATCTTTAACACGCTTGTATAAATTATCACCAATGAGTGAGTAATCTAGGGCTTCTTGTTCTAAACTTCTTTTTCTAGCCAAATTCATGTCTGGAGGGAATGTTTTCGTCCTCAGAAAGGTTACTAACGGTTCACTCCAATCTGGCACTAAAGACACTCGATAAAGAGTGGCATGTTCCACTGGTGGTTCAATGCTACAGACTGGGCATTCCTTACACAACTTATGGACATCGACGTCCATAGTCGGCCAATGCACTCCGAGTCTCCTTAGTGTTTGTAAAGTTCTTTGCCTTGAATAGTGTTGCTCTAATGCACGTAGGTGTGCTAATTGCAACCATTTAGCATACTCATCCTCTTCCACACAACAAGCCAATATCCCTTAATCTATATGCTTGTACATACTTCCTGCCATGATATGGTACTTCTGGGCTTTTACTATCTCCCCATCCTTTGTGTTTATTATTGGGTGGTTAGGCCCGTATGTCAATACTGGCACTAATGGCTTAGCCCACTGAGGTACCACTTCCAAATTAAACAAGTAAGCATCCGGAAGGTCATCTGATAGTCCTTGTGGGGCCTCTCCAGATGTGAGCCTAGAGAGATGGTCTGCTCTCAAGTGAGTCTTCCCTTTCCTCACCACAACCTCAAAGTCATATTCCATTAGCAAGAGAAACCATCTGACTAATCTACCTGTATTACATAGCTTGTTCACAAGATATAACAATGCTTGATGGTCAGTAAAAAATTTAAACTTATTTGCAAGCAAATAGTGCCTAAACTTCTTAACCGCATATACCATGCCTAATCCTTCTCTCTCAGTAGTGGTATAATTCCATTCAGCTGCATTTAGCTATCTACTAGCATAGGCAATTGGAAGATCCATATTACCTTCACCTATAGGTTCTGCAAGCACACATCCAATAGCATAATTGGATGCATCCACATGAACATGAAAGGGCTTATTCCAATCTGGTGTAGTCAAGATCGGTGCTGAACATAATCGTCGTTTAAGCTCATTGAAGGAGTTCTCACATTCATCAGTCCACTCAAAGTTAGTCAAAAGTCCGTATAGAGGCTTTGCAATGATGGCATACATGTGTATAAAACGTCGGTAATAACCACAATGCCCCATGAAAGCTTGTACTTCCTTGACATTCTTCGGCCTAGGTAGTTGTGCAATGGCTCTCACTTTCTCTTCATCAGTGGATATGCCATTCTTTGACACTATGTGTCCTAGAATCTTGTCTTGCCTGACCATGAAAGCATACTTTTCTAGGTTCAGGCAGACTTGATATTCTCTACATTTGTCAAAGATTTGCCTGAGTTCATGTATATGTGTTTGTCTAACATTGGAATGGGCACATAGATCATCAACATAGACTTCCAAATTCTTCCTCAAGAACTCTTCAAACACGTGGCACTTTTGGAAGGTTGTAGGAGCATTGGTAAGCCCGAATGGCATTACCCAAAAAGCAAATAGGCTTGTGTACCTAAGCCAAAAAGACTTAAGGACTCGTGCCAAAGAGACTAAACCTCATTTGCAACACAAGTGCGTATAGTGGGAAATTGACACACGCTTACTTGTCAATCCGATCAAACGACCTAACCAAGTGTATGAGGACATGTGCACACATGATGGAGAATGAAGTGGTTCACCTTACATGTTTGAGAAAAGACTAATCCACCTCTCTAACTCACAGAAATACTGAAAGTGTCTGCCGTGATACCTCTTACAGTAGTTTTCAGTAAATCCAGGATTTCTCCCAGCTCCGAACTCCGAATATAGTCAATAGGGAACTCATTTCGAAGCTCTCGACGAGACACATCTATGGGAAGTGACTCGATTCTAACAACTGCGCTTCTAGTTATGACCAAAATAGTGAATGGCGGGAAACATCCACACTCATGCCACAACTCCTACAAGCTCACACACACACTGCAGTAGCTTAAAAACAGTGGAGAGGGGTAGACAACAGTCTTACACACACATTCCAAGCATTACACACACATAGAAGATCAAATAGAAGATGGAAATCTGCAAGAAAGATGCAAATTCGAAATTCAGGATCTCTCCTTCTTCACAATGGCAAAAAGTCTCTACAAAGAGTCACAAAGTGACTTATATACATGTGCCCTAAATTTGGTCCTTTCACACAAGAGACCGGCACTTTATTACTAAAAAGTGAAATTCCTACTAATTTACAAGGGATATTTTACAACAAGTTGGGATTATGCAACTAGAGGACTCCTCTGGTGCATTTACGTGGTTTGAGGGAATTCTTTAAGACCTTGAAGAAGAAAAATTATGCCCATTAATTTGAAAATTTTGGGCTCTTCTCTTATGCTTCTTTGCTCTGCAACACTCTCCCCCTCTTTGTGTCTGTCATCCCTTGACAGGCTTTAATTCTTGTCTTCAGCTTGTTTAAGAGTTCTGAATACAGGCACCCAACGGTCGAGGCAGCAGCAAGGACTGTCAGAGAATTTGTTATTTTGTCTGAGGTATGTCCTTTGCTTCTATTTCCCCTTGGTATTCCTTATCACATATCTGGGTTGTTGTATTCAGTTGGGCTGCCATGCACGCCACCTGTGACTAAGAGTGTGTTGTTCTTAGTCACCCTCTTCAACTTTTCAACCTCTGTCTCTTTCTAAATTTTGGTCTTCTGATTTGTTTTTGTCTTCACATATCTAACCTGTTGTATTGCTTTGAGCCTGTTTACTTTGTTGACAACGCACGCTATCAGCGGGAGGATTATTACCTGCCAAGTATTGTCTTGCATTTCTTCATGGATAGTTCGTGACCCTGGTCCGTCCTTCCCATGAAATGTCCTGGTTCTGATTGTTCTTTAATTCCACTCCTTAGGACCTGGATGTTTCATGTTGGTGCCTGATGCATGCCCCTACGGGGCTTTGGGTAGAGGGTGGTTCTTTCACTTTATGATCTTCATTCTTTATTGAGAAATTTTTGACTTTGATCTTCTTCTTCTTTTCTTCTTGCTTGATTCCCCTTCCACACGTCCCTCCTCTTGAACTCTATCGTCCCCGACAGGCTTTTTGTGGCGATGTGAATATGTTTGTATGGCTGCTTGCTCTCTTTGATTCAGCAAATTAGCGTGACATATCATAAATTCTTTCCACTGGCGTGACTTCACTCCATCCTTTGATGCTTGTCGGTGATCCGCAAGAAAGCTGGTTTCATAAGCTACCATACGCACATTCAGGTTTGAATTCATCTTGACAAAAATTTCCGAATCTATTTCGAAGAAGCCGGTGAAAAATGCTTCTTCAAAAGTTTGCATGTATGTTGATGGCAAGAACATAAGTCTTGAATAATACGCCATCAGAGTTAAGAGGCTCGGAATAGTAGAGAGATAAAAAACGAGCGCTTCAGATTCTTGTGTAATGCCGATGAAATTCAAAAAGGTGTATTTTGCATGCTGGAAGACTTCAATTACAATTAATAGCATGCTGAAAATCTTATTGGTCATTTTAACTGCTAAGTTTGAGACAGTCGCATATTGTGAAATCCAAAATTCCATTGTTTTTACCATGTACTCTTCCGTCGGTAGCTAGCTATGTGGTGGACTAGGTAATAACGGATAATTCAACCATTGATTATTGATGCTTCCGTGGCACTGTCCTTCCCAAAATTGCGACCAGGAGCGTCTGTGGGGTACGGGACAAAATGCTGGATTGACCTGAAGCACGTATGGTGATGCTTCCCATTGTACCTGCAATGTAGGATTCTTTTCCAAAACTTTGTGTCTCCATATGGGATCAGCTTTTTCGAATTCTTCTTGAGTATACTTGAATGTATCTTGGCTGAACTGGAGGTTGTGGTCCGAGTCCTTATTCGTTGTAGTCTTTATATATTGTCACGTTTGTTCTTTAAGTAGTCCATATGGTACATTGAAGGGCTTCAAAATTTGATCCAAGTTTTTGCTTTCGATTTGGGCCTCCTTCATGACTTGGATTATCTGATCTTCGAATTCAGCAGTAAGTTGGGACACCAGTAGTGCCCTTTCCAGTCGGCTTAGTTCTGCGATGTCCTGAGTATTATTTTCAATTTGGACCTCATGTTCCTCCCTTTGTGGCGAATGATATAAGGGGGGAGAGAGAGGACGTACCTCAGTCTCCTCATTAGCCTCTGCAGATTTTGGAACTACTGGTGCCCCCTGAATTGTTTTCTACTCTAACTGCTCTTGTAGTTGCTTAATCATCTCATCTTTTTGCTTGATTTCTGCATTAGCATTAGCAATAGTGTCCTTGTGTTTGAGAAGTTCTTTAGCAACAATATCCAGATGATCTATGTCTTCCTTACATTGCATGAGATATCGATTTTCTGCCTTTTTCCACTTAGTCCTTAGAGCTTTGGTATCATCCATGTACCTCTTTTCCCATTCGGCAATGGTGGTCTTCTCCTGCTTGAGTTGATCTTCATACTTAGCTATCTTGTCTTCCAATTCTTTGATATCCTTTTCTGGTCTTTCCTAAACTTCTATGGGCTGATCACTTAGAAGAGCTGTCATGAGCTCCTTATTTTGGTTCCTTAGGTTTTCTGCCTCTTCCATGTATACTTTTATTTGTGATTCCAGTAGTTTACTCTGGACGTTCATTCGTGCCTTCTCAGCCTTGCTAGCTTCATATTTCTTTGTTAATTCCTGGAGTTGTTCTTTCAATCCGTCATTTTCCGTCTCTAGAGTTTTGTACTACGTTTTGACCGCTTGAACTTCATTGTCTTTTTGTAACATCTGCTCCTTCGCTATTGTTAACTCAGTTGAAAGATTCTTACCAATTTCTTGAAGTTTATGTTTGTCTTGCATTGCTTGATCATAGTCTTCATCAGCCTCAAGCATTAATTGTTGTGTGTCCATGGCAGTTCTAATCATATCTTGCACTAGAGGCTTGAGCTGAGCAATGTCAACATTTAACCATGTTCTTGGTATGCTTGGAGCCTCTCCGGTTTGCACATCTTTGCCTTGCGCGACATGGACGGTTTCATTGTGGGGTTGTCTAATTTGTAATTGTATGTTTGGTTCTTTTCCTTCTTCATCCAAATCGATAACTTTTGTGGCACTCCCTTGAAATGTGACATCCATCAGGGAGGGTTCTGCCACTACCCTTATTGGTGTGAAGGGTTCTGCTTCTTCGACTATCCCTTCTTGAAGCTCTTTCTTTTGTATCTTGATTGATACCTCTCTTATAGGTGTTGTCTCCTTGATATGAATTTTGGAAGTCTCATTGATTTTTATCATATGTGTCCCTTCTTGGTTGTCTTCCTTGCTTGCAGTGTTCTCCTCTTGATGGCCAGCTGTGTCATCCACTTTTGGGCCCTCTTCTTCGTCATTATAGTTGACAGTATGCAATTCTTCCCATTGGCCATCATCCTTTGATTCACTTTGAATATCCACATTTAATAACGATGTGTTGGGTTCTTCTAGTGCATCCGAAGATGAGCTTGAATTTTCCAACCCTAATTCCCTATAGCAGTGTACTTTTGTGAGCTTCTTTTTGGCCTCAATTTCATGTTGGGCCTGCTGATAATGGTGCCCTTATACTGGTAAATTGACTTGCCCTTCTATATATTGATGTGTATCCTCAAGGGCTTGAGTTAACTCTTCCTCTGTAATCAGACTTTGCTCTTCAATTCTTGTCTTTGGAAGTACGTGCATTCTTTTCATGGCTAGAACTTCCTCTTCCACTTGCTTTACTTCCCTTAATCTCTTCGTGCCTCTCATTTTGGGTTGAGAGCTAGTTTCTACCTCATCCAAAATCATGACTCCTCTTTTCTTTTTAGGAACTGTGGTGATTTTGGCATACTTAGCGATGGCAGTCGAAGATGGCATTTCCTGCAGGTGCTCTCTAATGCCTAAAGCATGGTAAATCAATATTGTCAGAGCGACGCTGCCATTGAGGAACTTCTTATTATTCCATTGCTTCTTTTCTTCAAATAGTATTTCCTGTATGTAAGGAGTCAGATTAATTTGATTTCCAATCTGCTTGATTGCATGTGAGAGCAATTGAACAATTATCTTTTGCGGAGCCATGTATCGATGCATATTTGGGAAGCAGAAGTGCTGATGGATGAGTCTGACTTCCTCTTCTATATCAATTCTGTTGATGTCCATGAAGGTTCTTGTCTTTGCCCCGTGGCTCTCCTCTTTTAATACTGTGTGGCCATCTTTTTCCCATCCAAAAGCTTCCTTGATCAAGTCATGTGTAAATTGGATGACTACCCATTCACCTACTTTATCCATCACTCTAGCCTCTGGCACCAATGGATCATGCAGTGATGGTTGTAATGTATTCATGACTTGAGTGCATCTTTGGAAGTCGGGCTTATAGATTGGTAGTTCAAAATATTTGTGTATGTACGCTTTCTTGATGATGTCTATCATAGATGGGAGTTCATGAACTACTCTGAAATCCTAGGACATGATCAGAAATTGATGATCTGTGTCCATGATTTTGATAGTCGCCAGGAAGAGATACTCCCCAGCCGGTTGTTCTTCTCGAAACCAATGTCCCTTTGCTTTAGTGATACTCTGGAGAGGAAATTCCAATACTTCCTCTTGAATCTTTGCTTCCAAATCTTCAGAAGCCATCTACACTTGTAAGGAAAAGTGCATTAGCTTAAATGGAAAGCATATCATTTATGCAGTGCATGGTAATGATACGTTGTCATTCCGTCACTCCGTTTCCCTTGGTTCTAAAAGTGAGATCTCTTACCACATCTTGTATATATTTTTTTCTGAAAGACAACAATTATTAGTATAGCCAAAGCAATTATTTATTTACATAGTATGTCCATTCCTAAGAGAGTTGAAACTATGATCTAATCCTCATTGGAGATTGTGCATCACTAACTTTATTACGCACATCAAGTGCCGAATGCTTGGCCTTGTACTATGGCCCTACCATGCATACTTGAGTTGCATTTGATACTTCATGAGTGCAATTGGGATCCTTGTTGTTGTGGTGGTCCATTCCTTTCGGTTGCTTTGGCTTCCAAATCCACTTTGGCGTCCATTTGATAGTCCATGTCTTCTCTCTGGTTCTTCGAGCTTCATGTATTTCTTTTGATGTTCTGGCACTTGAGTTTGTTCTCTTCATGTTTTTATGATGAACCTTTCTTGGCTGCATTGGTTGGATGTCTCGATGTAATGCATCCGTATGTTTGTTTACCTCTTGCTTGGCTGCTTGTTTGACCTTCTTGGGAATCCATATCTGTTGTCGTGCCCTCTGAGCTTCAATTAAAGGCTTAGGGAGCCACACTTGCAAGAGTCTTTTGGTTTCAGATTTTTGTGGTGTTGGTTTCTTGTTCTGGTTTGTCTCCTCATGAGTTGGTGTTGACGTCTCTGATTTTTGCACTTGATTCTTGCATACCCATTTGAATTTGGTCGTTCCTTGATGCGAGTATCTGACTGTTGTCTTCCATATTGGTGGTCCTTGTTGATATATTTAGGTAGTGATGTGTGTGAACACACTAGGACCGTCGGGGCACTTTTTTCCCTCTTTAGGAGGTTTTTTTCCCCCGGCTTGTATATATGCCTATTGCCCTAATGGGCTACTTATCTTTGTACATTCTCTAATATACATTCAGTATTGTGGTTTTGTGCTCCAAGCTTCTTCGTCTTCCTTGTGTTGTTCGTGTGCTTCCACAGACGTCTAACTCCAACAATTGGTATCAGAGCAGGTCATCGCTTCATCTAGGGCGCTGTCAACACTCCTCCGTTTGCAGTCTCAGAATTGTACAAATTTTGGTGAGCATACTCAGTGTGCCTACGAATGCACTATCGCAGCGCTTGTGCAGGCTATTTCATCTTTTTGTGCCAAAGGTATATACCAGTTCCTATTCGCCAGTTTAAGCATCTCGAAGTCTGCTACAGGTCTAGCAGAACTCATCTGGGCAGTTCCGTTCAACTCTTTGAGATACAGTCGATTTTCTGCATCAAGGTATTTTAGTCACTGGCCATGGCTGAAAGCAGTGATGTATTCCGTGTGTTGGTTGTTGAGGATAAGTTGGATGGTACCAACTACCCATTATGGGCTTATATGATGCGACATGTATTGGTTGCAAAAGCACTCTGGAACATTGTGCAGGGTGTTCAAAGACGTCCTGTTACACATGTAACAACAAGTACTGCAAATACAGGTGTTGGAGCTAACGAAGATGGCATCGAAGATGATATTCCACAGATTCCTATTCGTGCTGCTGTTTCTGATGCACCTACTACAGAGCTGATTCGTTGGGATGGCAGAGATGCCCAGGCACAAGCATTGATAGCTTTGTCTGTCAAACGTGCCATTATTCCTCATATTCGCTCTTGCAGAATAGCTAGGGATGCTTGGGCACACTTACCACATTGTACCAAGCTAGGAATGAGGCTCGTGATGCTTACCTCCGAAAACAGTTGGAGAGTGAGCACATGAATGAAGGTGATTCTATGGACAGTTTCCTAACGAAGATCAAAGATTTGAAGGAACAATTGATTTCTGCTGATGAGGTTATACCAGATAGCTCACTTGTGCAGACCATTATGAATGGTCTTCCTGATTCATATCAGAGTTTTGCTTCTACTCTTCGGTTGATGATGAAAGGCAATCCAAACGCCTTATCATTTGAGGAGTTAGTCTCTTTTCTGTTGCAGGAAGATCAGTCCAGGCAAAACAGGTCCATTATGCGAGTTGCAGATCAAGCTTTCCTGGCTAGTCAGAAGGGCAAAGGAAAATGGAGCTCTTCAACTAGTAAGCAGAAATCTGCTAATTCTGCATATTCGAAGAGGGAAGATAAAGATGAGAAGAAATCAGAAAAGCAGAAATTGTTTTGTAAGTACTGTAAAGGGAATGATCATATCATAAAGAACTGTCCAAAACCTGGCTGCTAAAGAGGCAAAGAAGAAAGAGGCTAGAATAGTTGTTGTAGAGGCCTCTACACGGAAAAAAGAGTCTGCAAATCTTGTGCAGGAAGAAGAATGGGCGTTTACTACTCTCTGCAGTTTTGACCCATCTTCTCATGATCACTGCATGTCCGCAGTAGACTCAGATGTTTGGTATTTTGACAGTGAGGCAACCAAACATATTACCTCGCAACGCAGTTTCTTCTCCTCACTCGATCTTGCCCCTACAAGGAATATTATTACATGCACCAACAACTCCTCTTATCCTGTTATGGGAGTTGGTAAGATCATTCTGACTACTGCTGATGGTAGTTCTTTCACTTTGTCAGATGCTCTATTTATGCCAGGGATCAAAAAGAACCTGTTATCAGTTTCTGCATTAGCCAAGATTGGCTTGGTTGTGAAATTTGTTGATGATAGGTGTACAGTTCATGATCTGTCAAATGGCTATGTGATTATTGCTTCTGGCATTTTATGTTGTGGGCTGTATAAGCTCATAGACTATGAAAGATCTATGAATGATTTGGCATGTGCAGTTCATGATTCTCAGGCTATGTCAGATGCAAAGCTTTGGCATGCACGCTTTGGGCATCTAAATTTTGTTAGTTTGCTACGCCTACAAAAATCTGATAGGGTGTCTTCTTTGCCCAAGCTTGAGGCACCTGGAAAACATGTATGTGAAGGTTGTATTTTGGGCAAAATGAGTGTTCCTCCTTTCCAAAAGATGGTTCAATTCGGGCTACGCAAAAATTACAGCTTGTACATAGTGATGTCTGTGGTCCTATGCAGACACCCTCTTTTGGAAATTACCTTTACTTTGTGACTTTCATTGATGATTTTTGCAAGCATGCATGGGTATATCCACTCAAAGCAAAGTCCGAAGTGTTCATGTGCTTCAAAGAGTTTTTGGTTTTGGCTAAAAATCTGTCAGCATGTAGCACCCTCCGTTCTGATCGAGGGGGGGAATATATGTCTTCTGATTTTAATGCATTTCTGGTTGAATGTGGGATAAAACACTAGTGTACAGTGCCGCATACACCTCAACAGAATGGAGTTGCTGAACGAAAGAACAGGTCACTCATGGAGATGGCGAGGTGCATGGTCAAGAGTCGGGATTTACCACATAGTTTCTGGCTTGAGGCTGTCATGTGTGCAGCATATGTACTGAACAGGTGTCCCACTAAAGCGCTGCAGTCTATCACTCCATATGAGGCTTGGCATGACCGCAAGCCATCTGTTGCTCATCTGCGTGTTTTTGGTTGTTTGGCATATGCACTAGTGCCTGAACAACATCACAAGAAATTGGATGATAAGGCAATAAAATGTATTTTGGTTGGGTGCAGTTCTGAAAGTAAAGGCTATCATCTGTATCATCCACAGACTAAACGCATTCTGGTTAGCTGTGATGTTGCATTTGTGGAAGACGCCATTGCTTTCATGTACTAAGGAGACATTTGTTAGCTCCAAAGACATGTATGATACTTTGATGCCTCTTTTTACAGGTGGACAGTCTAGTGCTGATCCTAATGAGGCAACTTCTCAGCCTTTGCAGGTTTCATATGATGATGCAGATCATTCTATTTTTTATGTAGATTTACATGATGCACTTGTTGATGAGAGAGCTGATATTAAGCAGGCAAAAACTATGCCAAAATGGCTGGTGCGGACTTTGTGTGACAGCAAATTAGATGCACCTTTGTCATATCATACTCGTTCAGGCTCTCATAGTGCCTCCTTTGCATCAGATTGTTATGCTATGGTTGTGTCTAGTCTCTGTGATGAGAATGAACATGTTTCTTTTGATGAAGCACAGAATTCAGAAAATTGGATGGCTGCTATGCAATCTGAATATGATGCTATAATGAAGAATGGTACTTGGTCTTTATGTGACTTGCCTCCTGGCAAGAAGGCCATTGGCACTAAGTGGGTATACAAGCTGAAGCGTAAACCTGATGGTACAGTTGACAGGTATAAGGCTAGACTTGTTGCAAAGGTTTATGCGTAGGAAAGAGGCATTGATTTTTATGAGACCTTTGCACCTACATGTCGTATGACTACTGTTCGGAGCATTTGTGCACTTGCAGCCCATCATGGTTGGAATGTACATCAGTTGGACATTAAAACAGCATTTCTGAATGGTGACTTGCATGAAGAAGTGTATTTTTTTCAGCCCCGTGGCTTTGTGCAAAAAGGGCATGAAAACCAGGTGTGCAGGTTAAAGAAGGCATTATATGGTTTAAAGCAAGCACCACGTGCTTGGTATGAGAAGATACATGCCTATCTGGTTGCACATGGTTTTGAGAACAGTCCAATTGAAAGCACCTTATATGTTAAGCGTGTTAATGATGTGCTTCTGATCATTGTTGTCTATGTTGATGACATGCTGCTCACTGGTCCTATTGAGAAGCATATTGCTGACTTCAAGGTTGATTTGCATGCCTCATTTGAGATGTCTGATTTGGGGCATTTGCATCACTATTTGGGCATTCAGTTTATGCAAGTTGATGGTGGAATGGCTTTGCGTCAAACGAAATATATTGACATATTATTGCAGCGTTTTGGCCTTGAAGACTGTAAGCCTATTGCCACTCCTATGGAGATAGGTTTATGATTGAGTCTTCATGATGTTGGAGATGCATTTGATGCTATTCTCTATCAGCAGGCTGTTGGATGCTTGATTTACTTATGCATTACTCGGCCAGATATTCAGTTTGCTGTCTCATAGATGAGCAGGTTTATGCATTGCCCAAGAGTCATGCATTGGAAGGCAGTTAAGTGCATCTTTCGCTACTTGAGTGGTACTCGGCTACTTGGGTTGTTTTATCCCAAGGGGGGATCACTACCGTGAGATATGCATGCTTTTTCTGACTCAGATTGGGTTGGTTGCTATGACACTCGTGTGTCCACCAGTGGTTATTGCTTAATGCTTGGTAGCTCATGTATATCTTGATTGAGTAAGAAGCAGCCTACTGTGGCCACTTCCAGTTGTGAGGCTGAGTATAGGGCAGCTTTCACAGCAATTGTTGAGTGTGTGTGGCTCAGACGCCTTATGGCTGATTTGGGTATTGGCCAGTCTTGTGCCACCACCATCTTCACTGACAGTCAGAGTGCATTGGCAGTTGCGAGGAACCCTGTGTTCCATGCTCGCACTAAGCACATTGAGGTGCAATATCACTAAGTCAGGGAGAGGTTCTCTGCTGGGGAGATCAGCTTGGCATATGTGCCCACGCAGGAGAACATAGCAAACCTTTTCACGAAGGCTTTGCCTAGGGAGAAGTTTGAAGCTTTCCGCAAAGCTTTGGGCTTACTTCCTTTTGTGGAGTGATTTCCACATAGCTTGGCACTTCCTTATACATGAGTGCCAGCTCCTTGTTCACCGCATCACTCCCAGGGGGGATTTGTTGATATATGTAGGTAGTGATGTGTGTGAACACACTAGGACCGTCGGGGCACTTTTTTCCCTCTTTAGGAGGTTTTTTAGTAAGTAGAGATCTGCAAATGCTACACATTCGAAGAACCAGGATAAAGATGAGAAGAAATCAAAAAAGCAAAAATTGTTTGCAAGTACTGTAAAGGGAATGATCATATCATAAAGAACTGTCCAAAACTGGCTGCAAAAGAGGCAAAGAAAAAGGAGGTTGGAATGGTTGTTGTAGAAGCCTCTACACCAAAAACAGAGTCTGCAAATCTTGTGTAGGAAGAAGAATGGGCGTTCACTACTGTCTACACTTTTGACCCATCTTCTCATGATCAGTGCATGTCTGCAGTAGACTTAGATGTTTGGTATTTTGACAGTGGGGCAACCAAACATATTACCTCGCAGCGCAGTTTCTTCTCTTCACTTGAGCCTGCCCCTACAGGGAATACTGTTACATGCGCCAACAACTCCTCTTATCCTGTTATGGGAGTTGGTAAGATCATTTTGACTACTGCTGATGGTAGTTCTTTCACTTTGTCAAATGCCTTATTTGTGCTAGGGATCAAAAAGAACTTGTTATCAGTTTCTGCATTAGCCAAGATTGGCTCGGTTGTGAAATTTGTTGATGACAGGTGTACAGTTCATGATTTGTCAAATGGCGATGTGATTATTGCTTCTGGCATTTTATGTCGTGGGCTATATAAGCTCATAGACTATGAAAGATCTATAAATTATTTGGCATGTGTAGTAAATGATTCTCAGGCTATGTCAGATGTAAAGCTTTGGCATGCACGCTTTCGTCATCTAAATTTTGCTAGTTTGCTACGCCTGCAGAAATCTGAAATGGTGTCCTCTTTGCCCAAACTTGAGGCACCTAGAAAACATGTTTGTGAAGGCTGTATTTTGGGCAAAATGCAGCGTTCCTCCTTTCCAAAAGATGGTTTAGTTCGGGCTACACAGAAATTGCAGCTTGTACATAGTGATGTCTGTGGTCCTATGCAGACACCCTCTTTCGGAAATTACCTTTACTTCGTGACTTTCATTGATGATTTTTCCAGGCATGCATGGGTATATCCACTCAAGGCAAAGTCTGAAGTGTTCATGTGCTTCAAACAGTTTTTGGTTTTGGTTGAAAATCTGTCAGCATGTAAAATGGGCACCCTCCGTTCTGATCGAGGGGGGGAATATATGTCTTCTTATTTTAATGCATTTCTGGTTGAACGTGGGATAAAACACCAATGTATAGTGCCGTATACACCTCAACAGACTGGAGTTGCTGAACGAAAGAATAGGTCACTCATGGAGATGGCAAGGTGCATGGTCAAGAGTCAGGCTTTACCACATAGTTTCTGGCTTGAGGCTGTCATGTGTGCAGCATATGTACTGAACAGGTGTCCCACTAAAGCGCTGCAATCTATCACTCCATATGAGGCTTGGCATGACCACAAGCCATCTGTTTCTCATCTGCGTGTTTTTGGTAGTTTGGCATATGCACTAGTGCCTGAACAACATCGCAAAAAATTGGATGATAAGGCAGTAAAATGTATTTTTGTTGGGTACAGTTCTAAAAGTAAAGGCTATCATCTGTATCATCCACAGACCAAACGCATTCTCGTTAGCCGTGATGTTGTCTTTGTGGAAGATGCTATTCAGCCATTGCTTTCATGTACTAAGGAGACATCTGTTAGCTCCAAAGACATGTATGATACTTTGATGCCTCTTTTTATAGGTGGACAGTCTAGTGTTGGTCCTAATGAGGCAACTTCTCAACCTTTGTAGGTTTCATATGATGATGCAGATCATTCCATTTCTGATGCAGATTTACATGATGCACTTGTTGATGAGAGAGCTGATATTGAGCAGGCAAAAACTATGCCAAAATGGCTGGTGCAGACCTTGCGTGACAACAAATTAGATGCACCTTTGTCATATTGTACTCGTTCAGGCTCTCATAGTGCCTCCTTTGCATCAGATTGCTATGCTATGGCTGCGTCTAGTCTCTGTGATGAGAATGAGCCTGTTTATTTTGATGAAGCACAAAATTCAGAAAATTGGATGGCTGCTATGCAATCTGAATATGATGCTATAATGAAGAATGGTACATGGTCTTTATGTGACTTGCCTCCTGACAAGAAGGCCATTGGCACTAAGTGGGTATACAAGCTGAAGTGTAAACCTGATGGTACAATCGACAGGTATAAGGCTAGGTTTGTTGCAAAGGGTTATGCGAAGGAAAGAGGCATTGATTTTTAGGAGACCTTTGCACCTACATGTTGTATGACTATTGTTCGGAGCATTTCTGCACTTGCAGCCCATCATGGTTGGAATGTACATTAGTTGGACATTAAAACAGCATTTCTGAATGGTGACTTACATGAAGAAGTGTATGTTTTTCAGCCCCATGGCTTTGTGGAGAAAGGGCATGAAAACCAGGTGTGCAGGTTAAAGAAGGCATTATATGGTTTAAAGCAAGCACCACGTGCTTGGTATGAGAAGATACATGCCTATCTGGTTGCACATGGTTTTGAGAACAGTCCAACTGAAAGCACTTTATATGTTAAGTGTGCTAATGATGTGCTTCTGATCATTTTTGTCTATGTTGGCGACATGCTGCTCACTGGTCCTATTGAGAAGCATATTGCTTATTTCAAGGCTGATTTACATGCCTCATTTGAGATGTCTGATTTGGGGCATTTGCATCACTATTTGGGCATTTAGTTTATGCAAGTTGATGGTGGAATGGCTTTGTGTCAAACGAAATATATTGACACTTTATTGCAGCGTTTTGGCATTGAAGACTGTAAGCCTATTGCTACTCCTATGGAGACAGGTTTAGGATTGAGTCTTCATGATGCTGGAGATGCATTTGATGTTGTTCTCTATCAGCAGGCTGTTGGATGCTTGATCTACTTATGCATTACTCGTCGAGATATTCAGTTTGTTGTCTCACAGATGAGCGGGTTTATGCATTGCCCAGGAGTCATGCATTGGAAGGCGGTTAAGCGTATCTTTCGCTACTTGAGTGGTACTCAGCTACTTGGGTTGTTTTATCCCAAGGGGGGATCACTACCGCCAGATTTGCATGCTTTTTCTGACTCAGATTGGGTTGGTTGCTATGACACTCGTGTGTCCACTAGTGGCTTTTGCTTCATGCTTGGTAGCTCATGTATATCTTAGTTGAGCAAGAAGCAGCCTACTGTGGCCACTTCCAGTTGTGAAGCTGAGTATAGGGCAGCTTTCATAGCAACTGTTGAGTGTGTGTGGCTCAGACGCCTCATGGCTGATTTGGGTGTTGGTCAGTCTTCTGCCACCACCATTTTCACCGATAGTCAGAGCGCATTGGCAGTTGCAAGGAACCCTGTGTTTCATGCTCGCACTAAGCACATTGAGGTGCATTATCATTATGTCAGGGAGAGGTTCTCTACTGGGGAGATCAGCTTGGCATATGTGTCCACGCAGGAGAACATTGTAGACCTTTTCACGAAGGCTCTGCCTAGGGAGAAGTTTGAAGCTTTCCGCAAAGTTTTGGGCTTACTTCCTTTTGTGGAGTGATTTCCACATAGCTTGGAACTTCCTTATACATGAGTGCCAGCTACTTGTTCACCGCATCACTCCCAGGGGGGATTTGTTGATATATTTAGGTAGTGATGTGTGTGAACACTCTAGGACCGCCGGGGCATTTTTTTCCCTCTCTAGGAGGTTTTTTTCCCCCGACTTGTATATACGTCTATTGCCCTAACGGGCTACTTATCTTTGTACATTCTCTAGTAATACATTCAGTCTTGTGTGTTGTGATCCAAACTTCTTCTTCTTCCTTGTGCTGTTCGCGTGCTTCTGTAGACGTCTAACTCCAACATACTCTCCCTAGGCCTGATCATATCCTTGATTTGTTATTTTTGCATTAGCTAGTGGTGTGGCTAGTACTATAGCTCATTCTAAATTTTCCTTCGATTGAGTGTATTTGACTAGCACTACATTATGTGGGTGGGGTGGTTGTTGTCCTAGCACATGTTGTGGTTGTTCATATCCTCCCTATTCATATGGTCTAGGTGCTCCCTGTGGTCTTGGGTAAGGATTGTACCTAGGAACCTCTTTGCCTTGTTCCCTCGGAGGATATCCATAAGGTCTATATTGGGGTTGAGTCACTAGTCTCGGTTGTCGATTAAGTGGACAATTTTTGATGTTGTGGTTGGTATATTTTTGCTCGATATGATAGTACAGGTTGGATCCTTGATTTGGTTGCCTATTGTATGAGTAAGGTTGTGGAAATCCTAATCCTCCTCTTGTGCATGCGTGGGACGGGTGATCTCCACTGCACAAGGTGCATCTTCTCAACATAGGCATTCTCAATGGGGGACTCTGGTAGTTTCTCTATCCATGCACTCCGAATTTTTATGCTACCAATTCTAATATTTCCTCCACATTACTTGAACTAGATGTCGCATTGCTCTGAGTGTTCTCTGACTTAGTGGAGCTTTGTGTACCTTTGAGATCCTCTTCTAAGTTGTCTTCCAAGTCTATGCATTCTTGGAGACGTTCGCTCAATGTCTGCAACCGATTTACGTAGACTAAGGTTCTCAATGTCCCATTAGTCAATCCATCTAGAAATAGTGATATCATCTTTTTTTGTGAGGGTCTCTCTGTTCCTGAACATCTCAACGTATTGGTTAAATCTTCGGGCTATTGTTTTTATTGTTTCATTTGGAGCTTGTTTGAAACTATGAATTAATTCTGATGAATTGTGCTTAATCCCTTGCTTGGTGAATTCTCCAATAGACTCTTGGAAGAATTGTTCAATATTTGCAAAGGGATTTGGATCCAAGGTTGGAACCAAGTTAAGGCTGTTTTCGTGAGGGTTAGCCCAAAGGATTCATATTGCATAAAAAAGTCATCTACTTGTTCTACTCGCAATACTTGATTGAATTAAGTGATATGGTCATAGGGCTCTCCCATGCCATCATAATGATTTCTCATGCATTTGGCCACTTGTATTGGTCTAAGCCTTCTCCATGGCTCTGGGGGTCTGATCACTACCAGAACTATTGGTCTTAATGGTTGCATTCCTAGTCCTACACGTGGTTGTGGTCTTGCCCTCATGGGTGATCTATTCATATTTCCTATCCCTCGATTAGCTTGGTTGTGTAAATTCATTCCTTGCATAGTGAATTGAACATGGGTCCTTGTGGGGACATTATGTTGACTAATTTGCCCTAACATAGTGTTCTCTATTCCTTGATGTGATCCAAATGGGTTTTGTGAGGTAGTTTTCTGTTCTCGAGGAGGGAATAAATGCATGTTGGAATCAATATCCTATTGGTTCATTCATAGTCAAATGATACACCATGTATAGCTCTTAGTAATAGTCCTCCTCCGGAATCGACGAGCGTCAACAGCATGTATAGCTTTTAAACCAAGACTTTGTACAACTAATTGACGTGGGCGCCTTGGATAGTAGGTTGGCCTCCCAAATCTCCCACTAGGGATCAAATCCCACGCTTAGCAGTGGGTGCAATGTAAAATCCTTTTGTGCTTTTAATTTATTAAAAACAAAAACACACGAACAGCGTTTTCAAGGACGGATGGTGACAACTTTTGCTTTATACGATCACGTACGATCGCATAGCTTTATTGGTTGATTTTGAGAAGCTTTTCAAAATAGAAGCTCTACTATATAAGAGACTATTTGGGATCACTTGAATCATCCTTCCCGTAACTTTCAACACAAGCCTTGTGCTTGGACCTCAGTAGAGGTGGTGTTTCCTCTAGCACATGGGGCAGCCATGGTGCTAACTTGAAGCATGTTGAGGAACAGCTATGGAGTTCTTCTTAATGATTCTTCTTGGAGAAGATGAAGGGTGTGCTCACACTCTAGCTCATGGAGAGGACGTTATCTCTTGTTCATGGCAAGAACACTTGGTCATTAGCAGCTTGATGGTGAGGATCGGCCATCTACATGTTGTAGTTGAAGATTATCTTCTACAAGAGGATGTCGGGCTACTTCAAAGACATTGGGTGGTGGTTAACATAAGATTTACATCTTATGTTAAGTATTCAGGTACATATTCTCTTTATGCACACAGGTACTACTTGAATTTTATGGAGGCAGTAGCATCCATATCAAGAGGAGTCCTATTCGGCATAGGTACAAGAGAATCTGTACGTATATGCCTTATGCATATTTGGATGAGGTGTTTGAGAAGGTGTGTTCACATGAGTTTGAGGATTTCTGGAAGCAAACTTGTTAGCATTCTTTGCTACTTTTTAAGTATGTGATCTTTTCACACACATATCTACCTTAGGGTCTTCCATAGCCTAAGGTTAGATGAGGGTTTGTTGATTATCAGTTTCACACTGATCCTTCCTCTTTCAGTCACTCATATTCACTCTTCTATAAACTATTTGGTCACACATCTCATGTATATTCTGACTTCTGCCCATACATCTGAATATGTTTGTTACATTTGTACATTCACTCATTCATCTATTTCTCATCACATAGAGTTGTTGAGAGTTTTGCTCCCATGTTGTACGTTGAACATTGGTATATATGATACTATGAGTAAGCGGTGGCTTACGTAACACCTTACACATGTCGTCTATTCTTTCTCTATCTTTGTCTCATCATTTGTATGATGAGGTTGTGGTATGTTCATGTTTTGTCAATGTAAGAAGATTGCTAGACTCAATGTTGAATATGATGGACCTATGGAACCATGGACCTGTGATATGAGCCAAGGGCCTACCTCATTTCCAACATTTGGTATCAGAGCACTAAGGTTTTGTTTTCAGAACTTTAGGTCTTTGGCCTCAATGCATTAAGGCTCATTCAGAATCCCAGGTCCCCAGAATTCCAGGTTTACAACATATGATTTAAAGACATCTTCTAACGTTTGACATTTGACATACACACTTAATCTAGATGAGTAGAGATTTGAGCATTAGACAATTCAGGCACATGTGTATTCATCAGTGTGGAGTATGAAGTTGATGATCTGTTAGTAGCCGAATATTTTTGGAAGAGTATGCAAATACTTTACAAAAGCATTGTTTGAAGACCCAAACTTGATGAAGAGAAGACTACTTCAAATCAAGGAAGAACAATGGTTTAGAGAAGATGAAGGAATCAGATCAACATCAAATCACAGGTATCAGTTTCTACTATCAGATTATCATTTGCAGGTCATATCTTAGAAGAGTAGTTATGAAGAGATTTGAAGGATTTAAGGAATGCTTTTATACACTTTCAGTCTTTTGAAAGTTAAAGCATTAGCTACATCAAAACAGGTATCTAGAGGTTTTTTCTAGAGAGTTTTGAGAGATCTCTTTCATGGCAAGAAAGCTTATCTAAGAAGAAAAATTTGGAGATGGGATGAGTTTTGTTTTTCATCCAATTTTCTGTTATAAGTTGGTTGGATATCCAGGTACAGAATGTAATCTAGGTATCTAGAGTAGGTAACTCTAGAAATGTAATTCATCATTCAGTCAAAAGATAAAACTTCCATTTGTATACCATGTTTGTTTTGTCTCTTACTCTTAGCATTAGAGGAAGAGAAAGAATTCATTTGAAGAATTCAAGAAGCAGAAAAGTAAGACTTCCTTTTCTCATATATTTTCCATATATGTTTCCTATTTTATCCTCTACATCCAAAGACAAGTCTACGAGAACATCTTGTGAAGAAATTCTAAAGAAGAAGCAGTTTCTTGTTTTGCATTACACTTGGTCATGATTTAGTAGATTTGACAAAGAACTGCATTGAGAGAAAGAAAAGCAGCATATATATGTTTTGACTCATATATATGAGTTATATATAAGCTGAAGTTTTTAAGTAGGGAGCTTATATGTTCCCTCAAAGAACTCTTGGTGTGTCAATACAAAGCTACTTGGTATATGACAAGTTGCAGCAGATCCAGTTCAGATTGTACCAATATGATATTGCAGGGGGGATTGTTGGAATCAATATCCTAATAGTTCATTCATAGTCAGATGATACACCATGTATAGCTCTTAGTAATAGTCCTCCTACATAATCGAGGCGCGGGAACAGCATGTGTAGTTTTTAAACTAAGACCTTGTACAACTAATTGACGTGGGAACCTTGGATAGTAGGTTATCCTCCCAAATCTCCCACCACGGATCAAATCTCATGCTCAGCAGCGGGCGCAGCGCAAAATCCTTTTGTGTTTTTAATTTATTAAAAACAAAAACATACAAACAGCCTTTTCGAGGAGGGATGGCGACAGCTTTTGCTTTATACAATCACGTACGATCGCATAGCTTTATTGGTTGATTTTGAGAAGCTTTTCAAGATAGAAGCTCTACTATATAAGAGACTATTTGGGATCATTTGAATCATCCTTCCCCTAACTTTCAACACAAGCCTTGTGCTTGGACCTCAGTAGAGGTGGTGTTTCGTCTAGCATATGGGGCAACCATAGTGCTAACTTGAAGCATGTTGAGGAACAGCTATGGAGTTCTTCTTAATGATTCTTCTTGGAGAAGATGAAGGGTGTGCTCACACTCTAGCTCATGGAGAGGAGGTTATCTCTTGTTCATGGCAAGAAGACTTGGTCATTAGCAGCTTGATGGTGAGGATCGGCCATCTACATGTTGTAGTTGAAGATTATCTTCTACAAGAGGATGTCGGGCTACTTCAAAGACGTTGGATGGTGGTTAGCATAAGATTTACATCTTATGTTAAGTATTCAAGTACATATTCTCTTTATGCACACAGGTACTACCTTAATTTTATGGAGGCAGTAGCATCCATATCAGGAGTCCTATTCGGCATAGGTACAAGAGAATCAGTACGTATATGCTTTATGCATATTTGGATGAGGTGTTTGAGAAGGTGTGTTCACATGAGTTTGAGAATTTCTGGCAGCAAACTTGTTAGCATTCTTTGCTACTTTTTAAGTATGTGATCTGGTTTGTTGATTATCAGTTTCACATTGATCCTTCCTCTTTCACTGACTCATATTCACTCTTCTATAACATATTTGGTCACACATCTCATGTATATTCAGATTTCTGCCCATACATCTGAATATGTTTGTTACATTTGTACATTCACTCATTCATCTATTTCTCATCACATAGAGTGGTTGAGAGTTTTGCTCCCACGTTGTACATTGAACATTGGTATATATGTCACTATGAGTAAGCGATGGCTTACGTAACACCTTACACATGTCGTCTATTCTTTCTCTATCTTTGTTTCATCATTTGTATGAATAAGTTGTGGTATGTTCATGTTTTGTCAATGTAAGAAGATTGCTAGATTCAATGTTCAATATGTTGGACCTATGGAACCATGGACCTGTGATATGAGCCAAGGGCCTACCTCATTTCCAACATTTGGTATCAGAGTACTAAGGTTTTGTTTTCAGAACTTTAGGTCTTTGGCATCAATGCATTAAGGCTCATTCAGAATCCCAAGTTCCCAGAATTCCACGTTTACAGCATATGATTTAAGGGCATCGTCTAACATTTGACATTTGACATACACACTTAATCTAGATGAGTAGAGATTTGAGAATTAGACAATTTAGGCACATGTATATTCATCAGTGTGGAGTATGAAGTTGATGATCTCTTAACAGCCGAATATTTTTGGAAGAGTATGCATATACTTTACAGAAGCATTGTTTGAAGACCCAGACTTGATGAAGAGAAGACTACTTCAAATTCAAGGAAGAACAATGGTTTAGAGAAGATGAAGGAATCAGATCAACATCAAATCACAGGTATCAGTTTCTACTATCAGATTATCATTTGCAGGTCATATCTTAGAAGAGAACTTATGAAGAGATTTGAAGGATTCTAGGAATGCTTTTATACACTTTCACTCTTTTTAAAGTTAAAGCATTAGCTACATCAAAACAGGTATCTAGAGGTTTTTTCTAGAGAGTTTTGAGATATCTCTTTCATGGCAAGAAAGCTCATCTAAGAAGACAAATTTGGAGATGGGATGAGTTTTGTTTTTCAGCCAATTTTCTGTTATAACTTGGTTGGATATCGAGGTACAGAATGTAATCTAAGTATCTAGAGTAGGTAACTCTAGAAATGTAATTCATCATTCAGACAAAAGATTGGTGAATTTAATTGTTTCAGACATTTGAAGCAGAATTTTGATTCAGAGATTAAGGAGATGATAAAACATGATTCTATACTCACTTCCATTTGTATACCATGTTTGTTTTGTCTCTTACTCTTAGCATTAGAGGAAGAGAAATAATTCATTTTAAAAAGTCAAGAGTTCTTGCTACTTCAAGATGAAGAGAACAAAAGGTATGGAAGAGAAGTTTGAAGATGTCAACATCATCATTAGGTGGAAGAAAGATGCAGAAGAAGAAAGTCCATCATTTCCAAAATAAAAGTAAGACTTCCTTTTCTCATATATTTTCCATATACTTTTCCTATTTTATCCTCTAGATCCAAAGACAAGTCTACGAGAACATCTTGTGAAGAAAAACTAAAGAAGAAGTAGTTTCTTGTTTTGCATTACATGATTTAGTAGATTTGACAAAGAATTGCATTGAGAGAAAGGAAAGCAGCAGATATATGTTTTGACTCATATGTATGAGTTATATATAAGTTGAAGTTTTTTAGCAGGCAACTTATATGTTCCCTCAAAGAATTCTTGGAGTGTCAATACAAAGCTACTTGATTATGACAAGTTGCAGAGAAGTATATTACTTCTTTATCTAACTCTTAAGGTAAAAGAGTTTTGTAGCAGATGTTGAAGACTTAGGTTGAGGTTTTATGTTTGGAAAAGGTTACCTCATATTCAGTATTTTTAGAAAACTTCAAAAAATTCAGATTTGTTGATGTACAAGTCAATGGATAATCTACTTTCTATGTTTGTCTTGATTTTTGGATACATGTTTGTATTCAAAAAGGTGTTCCATCAAAACCCATCACTTGATTGAGAAAAGGAGTTAGCCAAATAAAAATCAAGCAGGTACTATCACATTTCACCCGGGTAGAATATGAAAGTTATGAAGTATCAACTTGGAGCTTTTGGAGTTCTCAAGGTGAGAAGTTTGTCCACTTATATTTCAAGTAGGAGTTGCAGATTCTTGGGAAGGATTTGTTTGAAGAAAAGTTTTACAACTTTGTAAGAAGCATGGACACTTAGAGACATTCAGGTAATAAATCAAACATTCAGTCATGAAGGTTTGAAGAGAGCAGATTCTACACAAGAGAGATCATTGATCTTGGATAGTTCTTATATGATCTTGAGTATTTATGATTCAGTTGTTTATCCTTTGTTTGTGTAAGATTCTTAACATTGGAAGAAGTAAGTCAAAGATTCACGTTCAATCAGATTTGTGTTTGAGAGAAATAGAAGAAGATACTTGTTATGTTACAGAAGGTTATGAATCCTATAAAATGCTTTCAGCAAGGTTTTGTTATGTTAGGTTCAGCTAACGTTATTCTACAATTTGGAAAGCTGAGGAATGACATGGAAAGCTATTGGCATGTGTACGGTGATAATAAAAAGAGTTCAAAGATTTTGTTTCAGATACATGTATTGATCACTGAACATCAGATTTATGAAGGAAGACGTTCCAGATTTCATAAAGTCTGATATATTTGAAAAATATTGGATCCTAGTGTTAAATCATCTAGGGGGTGATGAAACATGAAGACTTATTTTTCAGCCATATGTGAAAGAAGCAGATTCATACTTACAGGTATTCCTATATTTCCTTTATCAATTCTCTTTATGTTCCAGCTTTGAAAGAAGAAGGAAGAAAAAGAATGTTTGGAGAAAGTTCCTGTTAGGATGTTCCTATTCAGGAGAAGGTTCCAAAATTCTATTGAAGAGAAACTTGATATTTCAGAAAGGTATGTTTTAGAAGTGTGCACATATATGTTTATACCAAGTTCTGAAGGAAAGAGGTATGAAGGATTTAAAGGATGAAGACATGATGACATCATAGATTTTTTTATGAGACTCATGAGTTGATCTTAGTTGATTTCAATTGAGTTGAGTTGAATTAACTTGAGTACAGTTAGAGATGAACTAGCAGTGTTCATAATACACTAAGTTGTGAGTTGTAAGTCACAGGTTCCAAGATTAAGTTCCTGATTTTGTTTAGTGTATTTACATGACGCAGCAGAAGTACGTTGAGAAACCTTTTTGGAAGATAAATGCAAATATGTGGATCTTAGTGTATGTTTTCAGGTTTTTGAAAACTAGAGATAGCACGTTCAGAGACAGTTTATGCTATATATATTCTCAAGTAATTATTGCTTGATAGGAACACTATTCGATATCTACTTTGCCTATTTTCTCAAGTATTATGGTTCATATTCAACAAGTTCAGGTTTTTTGAAGGAAAGTCAAATTCAGTTTTGAAGAATACTTTTGAAGAACAAATTTTGAAGGTCAGTTCTGAAGTGCAGGAGTACAAACTTGAAGCTTGTGATAATTTGCAACTTTGATAGTTTACAGATCCAGTTCAGATTGTACCAATATGACATTGCAAGGGGGATTGTTGGAATCAATATCCTAATAGTTCATTCATAGTCAGATGATACACCATGTATAGCTCTTAGTAATAGTCCTCCTACAGAATCGACGAGCGGCAACAGCATGTATAACTTTTAAACTAAGGCTTTGTACAACTAATTGACGTGGGCACCTTGGATAGTAGGTTGGTCTACCAAATCTCCCACCAGGGATCAAATCCCATGCTCACAAGCGAGCGCAGCCCAAATTCCTTATGTGCTTTTAATTTATTAAGAACAAAAACACATAAACAGCGTTTTCGAGGATAGACGGTGACAACTTTTGCTTTATACGATCACGTACCATCGCATAGCTTTATTGGTTGATTTTGAGAAGCTTTTCAAGATAGAAGCTCTACTATATAAGAGACTATTTGGGATCACTTGAATCATCCTTCCCCTAACGTTCAACACAAGCCTTGTGCTTGGACCTCAGTAGAGGTGGTGTTTCCTCTAGCACATGGGGCAGCCATGGTGCTAACTTGAAGCATGTTGAGGAACAGCTATGGAGTTCTTTTTAATGATTCTTCTTGGAGAAGATGAAGGGTGTGCTCACACTCTAGCTCATGGAGAGGAGGTTATCTCATGTTCATGACAAGAAGACTTGGTCATTAGCAGCTTGATGGTGAGGATCGGCCATCTACATGTTGTAGTTGAAGATTATCTTCTACAAGAGGATGTCGGGCTACTTCAAAGACATTGGATGGTGGTTAAAATAAGATTTACATCTTATGTTAAATATTCAGGTACATATTCTCTTTATGCACACAGATACTACTTGAATTTTATGGAGGCAGTAGCATCCATATCAGGACGAGTCTTTTTCGGCATAGGTACAAGAGAATCAGTACGTATATGCTTTATGCATATTTGGATGAGGTGTTTGAGAAGCTCTGTTAACATGAGTTTGAGGATTTCTAGCAGCAAACTTGTTAGCATTCTTTGCTACTTTTTAAGTATGTGATCTTTTCACACACATATCTAACTTAGGGTCTTCTATAGCTTAAGGTTAGATGAGGCTTTGTTGATTGTCAGTTTCACACTGATCCTTCCTCTTTCAGTCACTCATATTCACTCTTCTATAACATATTTGGTCACACATCTCATGTATATTCAGATTTCTGCCCATACATCTGAATATGTTTGATACATTTGTACATTCACTCATTCATCTATTTCTCATCACATAGAGTGATTGAGAGTTTTGCTCCCACGTTGTACATTGAACATTGGTATATATGATACTATGAGTAAGTGGTGGCTTACGTAACACCTTACACATGTCGTCTATTCTTTCTCTATATTTGTCTCGTCATTTGTATGATTAAGTTGTGGTATGTTCATGTTTTGTCAATGTAAGAAGACTGCTAGATTCAATGTTGAATATGTTGGACCTATGGAACCATGGACCTGTGATATGAGCCAAGGGCCTACCTCATTTCCAACATTTGGTATCAGAGCACTAAGGTTTTGCTTTCAGAACTTTAGGTCTTTGGCATCAATGCATTAAGGCTCATTCAGAATCCCAGGTTCCCAGAATTCAAGGTTTACAACATATGATTTAAGGGCATCTTCTAACATTTGACATTTGACATACACACTTAATCTAGATGAGTAGAGATTTAAGAATTAGACAATTCAGGCACATGTGTATTCATCAGTGTGGAGTATGAAGTTGATGATCTGTTAGCAGCCGAATATTTTTGGAAGAGTATGCAAATACTTTACAGAAGTATTGTTTGAAGACCCAGACTTGATGAAGAGAAGACTACTTCAAATTCAAGGAAGAACAATGGTTTAGAGAAGATGAAGGAATCAGATCAACATCAAATCATAGGTATCAGTTTCTACTATCAGATTATCATTTGTAGGTCATATCTTAGAAGAGCAGTTATGAAGAGATTTGAAGGATTCAAGGAATACTTTTATACACTTTCACTCTTTTGAAAGTTAAAGCATTAGCTACATCAAAACAGGTATCTAGAGGTTTTTTCTAGAGAGTTTTGAGAGATCTCTTTCATGGCAAGAAAGCTCATCTAAGAAGACAAATTTGGAGATGGGATGAGTTTTGATTTTCATCCAATTTCCTATTATAAGTTGGTTGGATATCCAGGTACAGAATGTAATCTAGGTATCTAGAGTAGGTAACTCTAGAAATGTAATTCATCATTCAGACAAAAGATTGGTGAATTTAGTTGTTTTAGACATTTGAAGCAGAATTTTGATTCAGAGATATGAGGAGATGATAAAACATGATTCTATATTCACTTCCATTTGTATACCATGCTTGTTTTGTCTCTTACTCTTAGCATTAGAGGAAGAGAAAGAATTCATTTGAAGAAGTCAAGAGTTCTTGCTACTTCAAGATGAAGAGAACAAAAGGTATGGAAGAGAAGTTTGAAGATGTCAACATCATCATTAGGTGGAAGAAAGATGCAAAAGAAGAAAGTCCATCATTTCCAAAAGAAAAGTAAGACTTCCTTTTCTCATATATTTTCCATATACTTTTCCTATTTTATCCTCTACATCCAAAGACAAGTCTACGAGAACATCTTGTGAAGAAAGTCTAAAGAAGAAGCAGTTTCTTTTTTTGCATTACACTTGGTCATGATTTAGTAGATTTGACAAAGAATTGCATTGAGAGAAAGAAAAGCAGCAGATATATGTTTTGACTCATATGTATGAGTTATATATAAGTTGAAGTTTTTAAGCAGGCAGCTTATATGTTACCTCAAAGACTTCTTGGAGTGTCAATACAAAGCTACTTGGTATATGACAAGTTGCAGAGAAGTATAATTCTTCTTTATCTAACCCTTAAGGTAAAAGAGTTTTGTAGCAGATGTTGAAGACTTAGGTTGAGGTTTTATGTTTGGAAAAGGTTACCTCATATTCAGTATTTTCAGAAAACTTCAAAAAATTCGGATTTGTTGATGTACAAGTCAATGGAGAATCTACTTTCTCTGTTTGTCTAGATTTTTGGATACATGTTTGTATTCAAAAAGGTGTTCCATCAAGTCTCGTCACTTGATTGAGAAGTGGAGTTAGCCAAAAGAAAATCAAGCAGGCACTATCACATTTCACTCGGGTAGAAAATGAATGTTATGAAGTATCAACTTGCAGCTTTTGGAGTTCTGAAGGTGAGAAGTTTGTCCACTTATATTTCAAGTAGGAGTTGTAGATTCTTGGGAAGGATTTGTTTGAAGAAAAGTTTTACAACTTTGTAAGAAGCATGGACACTTAGAGACATTCAAGTAATAAATCAAACATTCAGTCATGAAGGTTTGATGAGAGCAGATTCTACACAGGAGAGATCATTGATCTTGGATAGATCTTGTATGATCTTGAGTATTTATGATTCAGTTGTCTATCCTTTGTTTGTGTAAGATTCTTAACATTGGAAGAAGTAAGTCAAAGATTCAAGTTCTATCAGATTTGTGTTGCAAAGAGATACAAGAAGATACTTGTTATGTTACAGAAGGTTATGAATCCTATAAAATGCTTTCAGCAAGGTTTTGTTATGTTAGGTTCAGCTAACCTTATTCTACAATTTGGAAAGCTGAGGAATGACATGGAAAGCTATTGGCATGTGTACAGTGATAATAAAAAGGGTTCAAAGATTTTGTTTCAGATACAGGTATTGATCATTGAACATCAGATTTATGAAGGAAGACGTTCCAGATTTCATAAAGTCTGATATATTTGAAGAATACTGGATCCTAGTGTTAAATCATCCAGGGAGTGATGAAACATGAAGACTTATTTTTCAGCCATATGTGAAAGAAGCAGATTCATACTTACAGGTATTCCTATATCAAGTATTCCTATATTTCCTTTATCAAATTCTCTTTATGTTCCAGCTTTGAAAGAAGAAGGAAGAAAAAGAATGTTTGGAGAAAGTTCCTGTTAGGATGTTCCTATTCAGGAGAAGGTTCCAAAATTCTATTGAAGAGAAACTTGATATTTCAGAAAGGTATGTTTTAGAAGTGCACACATATATGTTTATACCAAGTTCTAAAGGAAATAGGTATGAAGGATTTAAAGGATGAAGACATGATGACATCATAGATTTTTTTATGAGACTCATGAGTTGATCTCAGTTGATTTCAATTGAGCTGACTTGAATTGACTTGAGTACAGTTAGAGATGAACTAGCAGTGTTCATAATACACTAAGTTGTAAGTCACAGGTTCCAGGATTCAGTTCTTGATTTTGTTTAGTGTATTTACATGACGCAGTAGAAGTACGTTGAGAAACCTTTTTGGAAGATAAATGCAAATATGTGGATCCTAGTGTATTGTTGAAGCTCAAGATCCAGGACAAAGAATGGAAGTGCATCAAGGAAGTGGACACACAAGAAGAAGGAGCAAGTAGGGAGCTCCAAGAAGTACCTGTCAAAATTTTAGAAGAAAACCCTACAAAAATAGTGATTTTTATCACTAAAAACCATTGTAAATACCATTTTCCATTTTTGTAACTCCATTTTGTTCAAGCCGAGGAGTCCTCGAGCTTGAGGAGTATTAGAACTACCATCCTACCAATTTTCATAATTTTTAGACTCTGTTTGAGCCCTCAAATAAGCCCTGGAACCTATTTTTTAACTAGGCCGGACACTAGGTCTGGACAGGGCCAAAACCACTCAAAAAACTATAAAAAGGGCTGGAGAGCTCATTTTTGAGGCTGGCTTGTTGTAGATTTCAGCTTTGTAAGAGAGCTCTTGTATAATCGAAGATCTTCCATTGTTCCACGCCTTGCTCTTACTTTGTGCGTGTGTGTGTGTATGTGTGCTTTCACTCACGCACTTGTGCCATCACTTGCTCACGGTCTTCATACCGGTCCTCACGTCTCCACGGATTGACATTTATGAGGTGTATCTCCTCACGTTGGTACTCACCATTGTGCTAGAGTGACACCAAATTTGGCGCCGTTGCCGGGGAGAGAGCTTGGAGGACGAGCGTGTGACGGTAAGACGTAGAGTAGCGACGTTGGAAGGTAAAAAAATCATAATTTTCAGTTTAGTTTCTGAGTTTTTCTCCTTCTTCATCTTCACCATCATCACCATCTTCTTCCCTCTTCATATTCTCTGATTTTTTCCATTTTCATCACTACATTCACTCATTTTTTACTTGTGGCTGTGAGGAACAAGCTTAGGAGGAGCTGAGAACCAAAAACGCTAAAGAAAAACACTGAAAAACTCTCAAAAACACCAAAATCTGAGTGGTGGTATCGCGGCGTGAGAGGAACAGCGCCTGGTATCGCGAGCGTTGTATCGTGACTTTGGAGAGTGACTTTGCATCTACAGGATAATAGGAGTGACAAGGAGAACACAAGGTACTCATATTTGCAAAAATTTTTGAATTTGGGTGTGAAAATCTCCAAGTATCGTGTCCGGTTGAGTTTTGGTATCGCGATACCAGAACTCCCGTGTATCGCGATACTTGTTGAGATATCGTATCGTGCATGCCCACTTGAGGTATCGCGATACCATTCTGGTATCGTATCATCAAGTGTTGGTATCGCGATCGCGGTCGCCCCGGTGGTATCGTATTGTGGTCCACCTGGTATCGTATCGCCGGCCAAGTCGGTATCGTATCATCCGAGTTGGTATCGTATCGTGTAAAGATCCAGTATCGTATCGTTTGATTTTTGGTATCGTATCGTCTACTGAGTGGTATCGTATCGTGAGGTTGGTATCGCGATCGCAGTTGCCTCAGTGGTATCGTATCGCGACTGTCACAGTATCGTATCGTTGACCAAGTGGTATCGTATCGCCTTAGATTCTGGTATCGTATCGCCTGAGATTCTGGTATCGTATCGTGAGGTTGGTATCGTATCGCGCAAATTAGAGATATCGTATCGTGACCACTTTCAGTATCGTATCGTCTGAGAGAGCAGTATCGTATCGTGAGGTTGGTATCGCGATCGCAATTATCCTAGTGGTATCGTATCGTCTAGGTGGTATCGTCTGAAGGGGTATCGTGTAAGACAAAGGTATCGTATCGTGGAAAATCTGGTATCGTATCGCCTGTTCTGAGTTCCCAGAGAGATCCTGTTTCCCTGTTTTAAACCCCAGAACCCTGAACTGGCATAACTTTCTCATACGAAATCCGTTTGCTGTGATTTTGGTTTTGTTGGAAAGCTCGTGGGGAGTACAACAAAAACATCGACTGGTTATAGTAAAATTAATACCAGGATTATTAGATAGGGTATTTTGAAGTTGACCCTCAAGGAAACTGGAAAACCAAGGTGTTCCAAAGGATTTTGAGCAATATAAGAGAACTTTGGGACTAGAAGCCAAGGCTTATGAACCTGAGATCTGGCAGACACTTAGGCAAGGATAGACAAAGCATTAGGTCATCTGAGGCTAGTGTCAACCATACAGCCAAGTCTTGGGCTCAACAGCTTAGTGGTTATCCTTACACACGAAGTTCAGAAACCAGTGACTCAGAAATGTCGTTTAGCATGGAAAGACCCGCACGTAGCTCAGGCACTGCCTATTTACAGACACCAGAAGGTCCCTATAAGACCCAATTGGAGTATATCAGGACCAACCAAGTAGGTGCGCGCATCTATGAGGATGGTCTAAGGCGATCAGTGGTTCAACTCAAAAATCCTGACCAACCCTTTGGACTTGAACACCCAGTAGTCAAGTTCGAAGAGGGTGCTTACATTGATAAGGAAGGAACAATGTATGTAGTTACCAACTTCCCAGATAGGACAGATGAGTTTGGAAATATCATTCCTGAGAATGAGATAGGAGACCTAGAGCAAGGAGACCTAAGAGGAGAACCCAAGACCCCTAGAGGTAAGTCAGTCTTAACCAGAGTGCTCACTCCAGAATGGATTCCTCAAGATAACAAAAGCATAGAACTATTCGTGAACAGAGAAACGGAGGAAGCCTTTTGGAGATTTAGGCCAGATCAACCCAGCCCAATAGTCACCATCTATGAATTCAAGGATCCAGAGACACCAGGGAAAGCTGTCTATCTAGATCACACATCTCAGAAATTATTCTTGGTATCAGATCATGACAGACATGCTTACACTTGGCAAGGTGAATCAATTTTCCCTCCACCAAGATCTAATGTTTCCCAGGGCCTCCAAGGAGCCGGATCATCTAAGGCTCATGAAACCCAGAGGGAAAGAACTAGAGAGAGACCGGAGGTAAGCTTTGCAGACACTGTAGGCAGAGACAGATCAGGATATGGGATGGAAAGACCTGAAAGGGAGAGACATAGAGTTTATAGGCATCAAAGAGATGATCATGATTTCCCATTGCCTAGACCACGAGAGCACTCAAGAACCCTTAGACCCTCTCAAGTGGTTAAGACAATGAAGAACTACTTTGATGGATCAGGAGATCCTTATGATCATGTAGCGGAGTTCAAACAAGTGCTAAGAGCTGAACAGGTTGAAGACTTATTCACCCAGTTCGAGGCATTTGGTTTGACTCTTAAGGGTACTGCCTTAGCTTGGTTTCAACCTCTAAACAGTCGCAACTATAGAGAGATAGGTCAGCTGCTAGAAGAATTCATTGTGGAATTTTCCAAAAGTGGTATCAGGCATAACACATCATCCTTGATCCACAGCTTCAAGCAGACACCCCAAGAAACAGTGCGACTTGCAGGAAGAAGGTTTAGACAGTACTTGGAAAGATGCCCTGTACCAGAATTACCCACATCAGCCAAACAGGTGGCACTGTTTTTAGATGGCCTATTGAGCACAAAATTAAGATCATATGTATACTTGAAAGAGCCTAGATCCATAGAAGAGTGTATACGGATATGCATTGACATAGAAGACAACTTGGGTGAGGAGTTAGGACTATCCAAACTCTATAAGGACTCTGATAGTTCTACAAGTCATACCTCTAGAGCCTCCACTGAGATAGATGAGATAGCTGAGCAAGTGGCCAAAAAGCTAGGAGTTCAAAATAGACAAATGCCAAGGGTCACCTCAGTGAAGCGATGTTATACATGTGGAGGAGATCACATGGCTAATGTTTGTCCATTGACGACTCAACCCCAAGGAAACCCTAATGCTCTGTATTGCACCATTGAGAGAAAATATACAAATCATACGACCCAAGATTGTCCCTATAACAGGCAGGCTGTTAGACAAAATTATCAGTAACCTTACCAGCAGGGTAGGTATCAGAATCAGTACCAACAGCCATATTATAGGCCACAACAATATCAACCTCAATACCAGCAGCAATATCAGGCACCATATAGGCCACAACCAGTCCTAGGAAACCAACCGCCAGCTCCTGCCAATGTGATCCCAGTTAAATATACAATGGCGGAGGAGAACCCTAATAGAGCATTGGTGCCACTAACCCCATTGGTCTCAGAAAATGATTCTCACTCTTATGGTTCAGACTACTTCCATGAAGATAGTCCACATGCTTATTATATAGAGTCACCTGAGCAAAGTGAGACTTCCAATGTCATGTACACGAATCCAAATCCGAGGCCCCAATTGAGACAAGTAAAACCACAAGCCCTTAGAGGACCATGCTTTAGATGTCAGGGTGACCATTTCATTCGTGAATGCCCCCACCAACTAGCTCTAGGACAAGGGCAAAACATTACGATACAAGGCTTTTGTCCTGAATGCGGCAAGGAACATCTTCCTAGAGAGTGTCCCAGGAATCCCTCTAGTGCACCCAAGGTCACACCCATCAACGTGGTAGGCTTAGTGGCAGATTCAAGTCCAAGTAGCAGTAATGTGGCTCCTGTACAGGCAGTTACTAGGGCACAGGCTGCACAACAAGCAAAACCATCTGAGCAATCGGAGTCAAGAGAGTCAGGAGAGCCTAGTAAGAGGAAGCCAAGAACATGGAAGGACACCAGAGAAAAGGCTAATCGCAAGTGGAACAAAAAGCTATCCGAGCTAGAAGAAAGCCTAAGGGATACCAAAACAAAAATAGAAGACATTGCATCTCAAAGCCCCTCACATACCGAAGCTCCATCCACTCCACCTCATTCCACCCCACCACCCATTGTAAATAACCCACAACCAGGGTCTGTTCTTGCAGATCCAACCCCAGAAGGCTTGGACATGATGTTCAAGGCCTACCAGGCTCGTCTTCACGAAGGGCCAATAGCTGCAAACCTAGACAAGAGTTACCCTAGAGCAGATTTAGAGATTGAACGGATGAAAATGTGCATGAAAATGGTAGAACAAGCTCAAGCTATACTTGAGACTAGTCAAAAGTTCAATCAGACAAACTCTGTCAAATCAGATTTGCATTTCCAAGGCTTACTAGAAAAATTAGAGCAGTTGGTAAACAGACCACAAGTTTCTTTACCTCCACAGGCTCAACCAGTTATTGAAAGAGGAAGCTCACCACCAATGGGAGCTTATGTTCCTAATTCCACGGATGCTGGAATACCTCCTTCAATTCAACAGTACTCTCAAGAGTTCTTGCGGGAAATACAGGAAGAGAAATGGGCCAAGGAGAAGGGTAATTCCCCTCCTATTCCTGAGATTGATGATCTTCATGATCAATTTCCCCAAGACATTCCATCTATTTACGGAGATGAAGCAGAACAACAAGAAGACGAAAGGTTAGATTTTGAATCTAATTCTTTACAAGAGTTGCCTCATTTCACAGGCCCATGGGAATCTGAATCTCTCCAGATCAGAGCTCCCACAATATTGGTAAGAAATGAAGACTCAGTGATTCCAAGAAACACTGATGTTGTTAAGAACACTAAGGTTCAATGTCATCTCACTGTGGAAGAGTTGCTCAAAGCAAAACCTGAGCTGTGGAATCATGTGAAGGATCAAGTTCCAGAACTTGAGTCCACTATGCCCAAAGCAAGCTCTAAGCAAAAAGTTCCAGAGATACCTCTAGACAAGATAGGAGACATGAGTGAAGGTGAAGAAGGTAACACTTATCTTCCGATCACCTATCAAGGTTACACAACCAAAGCAATTGTAGATTCGGGTGCTGGAGTTGCTATTGCAACCACTTCCTTGTGGAAGCAATGGGGCAAACCCACATTAAGACCAACAAGAATGAAGCTTCAAATGGCAGATGGTCATTTTGAAAGACCTCTAGGATTGCTTGATGGGATAACTCTAACCACTTGTGGTGTAGAGTTTGAACATACATTTGCTATATGCGACTTTGAAAAAAATAATGTCTACGAGATGATCCTAGGAAGACCCTTCCTACGACAATTGCAAATAGTACAGGATTGGGGAACCAACTCCTTGTACTTACAGCACTTAGGAGTCACCACCAAGGTCAATTTGAAGGATTACACCTTCAGAGATGTACCACCCCTACAATGGAATCCTATCCACAAAGCGAAAGAAGATTCTATCTCCGTGCATTCTGGAAGTTCACCTGATCCATCCTGGCTGCATGAAGATACTCACTTGTGGATGTGCAAGGTCGCAGAGGAAGAGGAAAAGCGTCTAAAAGCAAGAGAAGATAGTACTTCCCCAGGAGATAGACCAATAAAAGACCCAGCCTATACACCGATGATATTTCCAGATGAGGAATTTGAGCCTCATGGTTGGGCAGAAATCTTAGCTACCATGGACATAGCAGTCAATGAAGAACAATGGACACCTCACTGTGATGAGGAGGGTTATGATATTTCAGTGTTCATGTGTCAGCCCCTGTTGGAAGAGTGTGATCCTAGTGAGTTCATAGAAGAAGAAGAGAATGACGATGATCTAGAATCCATTGTGATGGATACTTACTTTGACTCAGAGGAACACTATTTAGAAGACATAGGAGTGTTAACCCAAAAAGAAGAAGAACCCCGCACGAGTATTAAAACGATAAATTCAAAGGAAAAAAGTGAGGAAGGTCAAAAGAAAAAGAAAAGAAAAGCAGTGAAACAAGAAGAGGAAGAATCATTGTTTGAAGTACCAGAAAATTTCAAGAAATATGAAGTGGAAGACCGAAAAATTTTGGTACGGATGCCTAAGAGAGAGGCTATTATAGGAGAAGCATATGACAATAAAGAAAGGACCAAAAAAATCGTAGTGACCATTGAAGGGAATGAAGAGCGATGTACGTACATAGGAGATGACCTAAGTGCAAAAGAAGAAGTAGAGCTTGTAGCTCTATTAAGAGAATATAGGGATGTGTTCGCATGGCACTATAGAGACTTGAAAGGAGTAGATCCAAAGATTTGCTCTCATACGATTCCGATGACCGCTGATGCCAAGCCCGCCAAACAAAAGCCCTACACATATAATGACAATTATGCAGCCAAAATAAAGGAGGAAATTGACAGGCTGATTGAAGCTGGATTCATCTATGAGATTGAGCATACTGAATGGGTGTCCCCCATTGTAGTGGTGCCCAAGAAGAATGGAAAATTGCGAGTGTGTATTAACCTTAAAAAAGTTAATGCCGCTACGATCAGAGATAGTTATCCACTTCCAATCACCGAACATCTATTGGAGCGTGTTGCAGGCAAGGAAGTTTATAGCTTCCTTGATGGATTTTCAGGTTACAACCAAGTAGCCATTGCCCCTGAAGATCAACACAAAACGGCCTTTGCCACAGAATGGGGAATCTTTGCATTTCGGGTGATGCCATTTGGGCTCACCAATGCACCTGCAACATTCCAAAGGCTCATGTGTCATGTCTTCAAAGAGTTCTTGCGGAAGAGCTTAGAAGTATATGTGGATGATTTATGTGCGCATTCCCAACAGAGAAGTTACCACATCCCTGAGCTCAGACAAATCTTCAACAAGTGTAGAGATTATCGAGTTTGTCTGAACCCAGAAAAGTGCGTGTTCATGGTACGACAAGGTAAGATCTTAGGTCACATTGTTTCTAAGAATGGAATTTCAACAGATGAGGACAAAGTAAGAGCAATAGCAGAGCTGCCAAGACCAAGGAATGTTAAAGAGGTACAAGCCTTTATGGGCCATTGTGGATATTACCGTAGGTTTATCCACATGTATGCCATCATAGCTAAACCTCTTTATGGGTTGTTAACAAATTTTGAGTGGAACGAGGAATGCGAGAAGTCCTTCAACGAGCTGAAAAGTCGTTTGTGCACAGCACCAATATTGACTACTCCGGATTGGAGCAAACCCTTTCATGTCCATGTAGATGCCTCCAATCATGCAATAGGATGTGTGCTAGCACAACCCACAGGTGAAGGAAACCTAGATTTGCCGATAGCATATGCTAGTAGGCAATTAAATGCAGCTGAACGAAATTATACCACAACGGAGAGAGAAGGCTTAGGCATGGTATATGCTGTGAAGAAGTTTAGACACTATCTATTGGCCAATAAGTTCAAGTTTTTCACTGATCATCAAGCTTTACTATATTTGGTCAATAAACCTTGCAATACAGGCCGCTTAGTAAGATGGTTCCTCTTACTAATGGAATACGACTTTGAAGTTGTTGTCAGGAAAGGGAGAACCCATCTTAGGGCAGACCATCTTTCTCGCATCACTTCAGGAGAGCCACCGCAAGGAGTGTCTGATGAATTGCCCGATGCTTATCTGTTCAATTTAGAAGTTGTTCCTAAATGGGCAAATAAGTTGGTACCAGTCCTAACCTTTGGGCCTGCAAATAAAAATGTGAAGACAAGCAAAGAAGAAATTGTAAAATCACAAAAGTATCAAATATTGGCCGGAAGTATGTACAAGCAAGATACCGAGGGCGTATTAGCTTGTTGTGTCGAGGACGATGAACATACTAGTTGGTTGCAACAAGCCCATGAGGGATTGCTGGGAAATCACTACTCTAAACAACGAACACTGCAGAATCTAAAACGTCTAGGAGTGTATTGGCCTAGCATGGACAAAGAAATACAGGAGTGGATCCAAAATTGTCTAGTGTGCCAGAAGAGACCCCCAGTGGAGCATGCCACTCTTTATCATGTGTCATTAATCCCAGATTGGAGTGCTCCATTGGTTGAGTTCATGAGATCGGGAACATTACCCAATCAGGCTAGTCTTGCAAGAAAACGGAGCATGGAGCAAGAGGCTCAAGACTATGCCTTAGTAGGAGACAACCTCTATCGAAGAGGCAAGGATGGTTACCTAAGACTGTGCGTTCATGAATCAGACTATTTGAAAGTCTTAGAAACTGCACACAGTGGTGCGGCAGGTGGACACTTTGGGCCTGACAGAGTAATTAAGACCATTCTATTCTCAGGACTTTGGTGGCCCACTCTTCATATGGATGCACATACGTATGTGAAGAAATGTGACACATGCCAACGTGCCCAATATCCGATAAGAAAAGACGAGATGCCTTTAAGGCCAATGATGGGAGGACGTGCATTTTCAAAGTGGGGTATAGATTTTGTAGGTCCCATCAACCCCCCAGCTAGAAACTCCCATGCAGAATACATTATTGTAGCCACAGATTACCTTACAAAGTGGGTGGAAGTAAAAGCCACGACAAAGAATGATGCTCAAACGACGGCTAAGTTCTTATTCGAAAATGTGTTCACTAGATATGGGTTACCAATAGAGTTGGTTAGTGATAGAGGTACGCACTTCTTGAATGAGGTCATTGAACATCTCCTTCAAGAATTCATGGTGATACACAAGAAGTCTGCCCCCTATCACCCACAAGCTAACGGACAAGCCGAGAGCACGAATAAGATCCTATGCAACGTATTAACAAAACTGGTAAATAATAAACGCTCTGATTGGGACAAACAACTTCATCATGCTGTTTGGGCATACAGAGTTGCCTACAAAACGGTACTCAATGCTACCCCATTTCAGATGGTCTTTGGACAGAATGTTGTGCTACCATTAGACTTCCTAATCCCTGCTTTGAAAGTAGCACAAGAGCATGAGTGGAATGGACATGAGTTGTCTTCCAGGATTTTTGATCTAGAACGCTTAGGTGAGACGAGGCTACGGGCAGCCGCAGGCATCTATGCTGCAAAGAAAAGGCAAAAGGCATACTTTGATGCCCATGTAAAGGATAAAGGATTGAAGGAAGGAGATCTAGTGCTGGTTTATACGCTAAAGCAACATGCCCGCAAACTGGAGAAACGAGGATATGGACCCATGATCATTAATAGAATCTCCACTAGCGGTGCGGTTCAATTGGCCACTTTAGAAGGTGATATCCTACCAAACTATATTAGTGGATGCCGAGTCAAGTTATATCAAGAACCTCTTACAGAGGAAATGCTCATGAGACTCAACACTGCTAAGAAGCGAAAAGAAGAGGAGTTAAGGGTTAGAGAAGAAGCACAAGCAGAGGCTAGAGAGCGCATCAAAAGAAATAAGTTACGGCGGCTAGGCCTAGATGTCAACACAAAAGCTCCAAAATATCACATGGACATGTGCCAAAAATCGGGCATAACTACTTCTCAAATAATTGATCGACGGCCCTTTGTGACTATAGAGGTAGGACGAGGAAAGAGTGTAAAGACTGTGAGAGCATTAGTTGATTCAGGTGCAGCAACTAGTGCAGTTCGACTTTCATACTGCCAAGACCTGCAATTGAACATCAAGCCCATACAAGCCTATCTCATAGGATTGGGAGGTGTGGAAACCTCTTGTTTGGGAGAGGTGGAACTTCCCATTTACCTTCACGATGTTCCAATGAAAGTCAAAATGCTAGTGTGTCATGATGAGGACCTCACAGAGCCACTTGTCTACGGTCAAGATTGGATTTACGACCATGCTGTCAACTTGAACCTAAGAAGTCAACTTCTTCATGTTTGGGCACATGAACATTGCATTACATTAGAATTGGAGAATTGCATGGCCACTGACCAAGACACCACATGCTCTCTTCCTTCCTCTAAGGCTAATCTTCTCGGACAAGATGTTGTAAATGTCGAAAGCTCTATGATCCAGACGGACACAATCATGGAAGGACAGTCGCAAAGGCAAGAAGAACCTTCTTCTTTTTCAAAGAGTAAAGCATCCACATTCGTTCAACCTCAGAAGCAAACAAAACAGTGCAAGATAGCCAATCTATCGAATAGACAAAGAGCCTTCAAGAAGAAAGAAGTTATGGGCATGAAGCAGATCTGGGTAAAGAAAGGAGTCCAACCATCAATGTTGCCTCAAAGATTCCCACCCAACCAGATCGACCATGAAAAAAGAAGGACCAAGCACCTACGACAGGCTCAAGCACGAAGAATCCAACAAATTTGGGTACCGAAGCTATCAAAGAAGGCCGACAACAATCATGAACAAATTTGGGTGCCTAAAAAATTAGCTACAGCTCAACACGGGTGATTACAGATGTGGGTACCCAAGAAGCTCTTACATGCACAACGGCCTATGCTCCCCACCATGCGAAAGGCCTCAACAAAGAAGCCAAGGAAAGCAAAGGGTAAGAACGGAGCACAAAGACCAAAAGAAGATAAACTCAACCCTTCTACAAACAAAGGCAGGCACTCACCCAGGATATGGGTTTGGAAGCCCAAAGCACAAGCAACATCCACAGAACCAAGGGGCCAACCACACTGGATACCAAAGTTTGGACAGCATCCAAAGAAGAACTGGCCTGAGGTGATCTCTACAGGGCCAAATACTATCCGGAAATGGGTTCCCATTAGGAGGATTACATCATTTCGAGATCCAATCGACACCTCCAAACAAAGAATGCATCAACTATGCGAGTAACATCAAAAGCCTCGACGTGCAGCAACCATGTGCCTTTGGCATAACCTTGTCTTTTGCACCATTCAGGTCATGCATCGCCAAAGTATGCATCAATATAGGGCCACCTTACATGGCCGTGCATAGACACAATTGAGAAATCCCAGGCACATGAGACACAATTTTCACATGCAAAATATGTTATTGATACTAACATCTTTCTTCTTGTTTGATGACATCGTGTGCAAAAAAAAAAAAAGAGAGAAGAAGACTATGTGCTTGAAAATGCTCATCAGCGAACTTCCAGCAAGAACATTCCTCAACAAAAAGGACAAGCCGACGGTCAAACACCATGAGGGAACCACAACACGACGAGATGAAGATCAATGGACCCTTCACCATGGTAAGACGTGCATGCTTCAACAACACTCTAACCATGATAGAGCAGGAAACCTCTCCGTCAGCATACCCTTGAGCACTTAGCTAGAGACCCAATCTCTTGCACCATACTTCTTTCCATGCATTTTCCAAGTACGCATACGTAGGGCCACGTTACAAGGCCTTGCACAAGGCACATATTTTGTTCAACCCACGCACTAAAGCACTTAGCCATCATCCATTATGGGTTACAAGTACTTGGCATGAAAAATATGAAAGCCATCTTCGGAAGAATCAGCGGACATCATGGTGACCACTACAAAATCAAGCGAGCCATCCACCACTGAGAGTTGCTCATAATTAACATTGAACACCTCTTTTGAGCAACTAGTAGTTTTGGAAAACTCACAAATGCAGCATCCAGATGGAATACAAGGCAAAAGTACGTACAAAGGGACTACAAACTGCAAGAGATAACAGTGGCAGAGTGAAGAAATAGACAAACGACCAGGATACATTGCGAAGAGGGATCGCCCCTGTTGGACGCAAAGGACGCTACCTCTCAACGTACTACATGGAACGACCACTACAACAAGGGTCTATCAGGGACGACAGACTCAAGAGGGGGGGGAGTGTTGAAGCTCAAGATCCAGGACAAAGAATGGAAGTGCATCAAGGAAGTGGACACACAAGAAGAAGGAGCAAGTAGGGAGCTCCAAGAAGTACCTGTCAAAATTTTAGAAGAAATCCCTACAAAAATAGTGATTTTTATCACTAAAAACCATTGTAAATACCATTTTCCATTTTTGTAACTCCATTTTGTTCAAGCCGAGGAGTCCTCGAGCTTGAGGAGTATTAGAACTACCATCCTACCAATTTTCATAATTTTTAGACTCTGTTTGAGCCCTCAAATAAGCCCTAGAACCTATTTTTTAACTAGGCCGGACACTAGGTCTGGACAGGGCCAAAACCACTCAAAAAACTATAAAAAGGGCTGGAGAGCTCATTTTTGAGGCTGGCTTGTTGTAGATTTCAGATTTGTAAGAGAGCTCTTGTATAATCGAAGATCTTCCATTGTTCCACGCCTTGCTCTTACTTTGTGCGTGTGTGTGTGTATGTGTGTGCATGCTTGTGTGCTTTCACTCACGCACTTGTGCCATTACTTGCTCACGGTCTTCATACCGGTCCTCACGTCTCCACGGATTGACATTTATGAGGTGTATCTCCTCACGTTGGTACTCACCATTGTGCTAGAGTGACATGTATGTTTTCAGATTTTTGAAAACTAGAGATAGCACGTTCATAGACAGCTCATGCTATATTTGTTGTCAAGTAATGATTGCTTGATAGGAACACTATTCGATATCTAGTTTGCCTATTTTCTCAAGTATTATGGTTCATATTCAGCAAGTTCAGGTTTTTTGAAGGAAAGTCAAATTCAGTTTTGAAGAATACTTTTGAAGAACAAATTTTGAAGGTCAGTTCTGAAGTGCGGGAGTACAAACTTGAAGCTTGTGATAATTTGCAACTTTGATAGTTTGTAGATCCAGTTCAGATTGTACCAATATGACATTGCAGGGGAAATTGTTGGAATCAATATCCTAATAGTTCATTCATAGTCAGATGATACACCACGTATAGCTGTTAGTAATAGTCCTCCTACAGAATTGACGAGGGGCAATAGCATGTATAAGTTTTAAACTAAGGCCTTGTACAACTAGTTGACGTGGGCACCTTGGATAGTAGGTTGGCCTCCCAAATCTCCCAACAGGGATCAAATCCCACTTACAAGCGGGCGCAGCTCAAAATCCTTTTGTGCTTTTAATTTATTAAGAACAAAAACACACAAACAGCGTTTTTGAGGACGGAGGGCGATACCTTTTGGTTTATATGATCACGTACCATCGCATAGCTTTATTGGTTGATTTTGAGAAGCTTTTCAAGATAGGAGCTCTACTATATAAGAGACTATTTGGGATCACTTGAATCATCCTTCCCCTAACTTTCAACACAAGCCTTGTGCTTGGACCTCAGTAGAGGTGGTGTTTTGTATAGCACATGGGGCAACCATGGTGCTAACTTGAAGCATGTTGAGGAACAGCTATGGAGTTCTTCTTAATGATTCTTCTTGGAGAAGATGAAGGGTGTGCTCACACTCTAGCTCATGCAGAGGAGGTTATCTCTTGTTCATGGCAAGAAGACTTGGTCATTAGCAGCTTGATGCTGAGGATCGGCCATCTACATGTTGTAGTTGAAGATTATCTTCTACAAGAGGATGTCGGGCTACTTCAAAGACATTGGATGGTGGTTAACATAAGATTTACATCTTATGTTAAGTATTCAGGTACATATTCTCTTTATGCACATACGTACTACTTGAATTTTATGGAGGCAGTAGCATCCATATCAGGAGGAGTCATATTCGGCATAGGTGCAAGAGAAACAGTACGTATATGCTTTATACATATTTGGATGAGGTGTTTGAGAAGGTGTGTTCACATGAGTTTGAGGATTTCTAGCAACAAACTTGTTAGCATTCTTTGCTACTTTTTAAGTATGTGATCTTTCACACACATATATAACTTAGGTACATTTGTACATTCACTCATTCATCTATTTCTCATCACATAGAGTGGTTGAGAGTTTTGCTCCCACGTTGTACATTGAACATTGGTATATATGATACTATGAGTAAGTGGTGGCTTACGTAACACCTTACACATGTCGTCTATTCTTTCTCTATCTTTGTCTCATCATTTGTATGATTAAGTTGTGGTATGTTCATGTTTTGTCAATGTAAGAAGATTGCTAGATTCAATGTTGAATATGCTGGACCTATGGAACCATGGACCTGTGATATGAGCCAAGGGCCTACCTCATTTCCAACATTTGGTATCAGAGCACTAAGGTTTTGTTTTCAGAACTTTAGGTCTTTAGCATCAATGCATTAAGGCTCATTCAGAATCCCAGGTTCCCAGAATTCCAGGTTTACAACATATGATTTAAGGGCATCTTCTAACATTTGACATTTGAGATACACACTTAATCTAGATGAGTAGAGATTTGAGAATTAGACAATTCGGGCACATGTGTATTCATCAGTGTGGAGTATGAAGTTGATGATCTGTTAGCAGCCAAATATTTTTGGAAGAGTATGCAAATACTTTACAGAAGTATTGTTTGAAGACCCAGACTTGATGAAGAGAAGACTACTTCAAATTCAAGGAAGAACAATGATTTAGAGAAGATGAAGGAATCAGATCAACATCAAATCACAGGTATCAGTTTCTACTATCAGATAATCATTTGCAAGTCATATCTTAGAAGAGCAGTTATGAAGAGATTTGAAGGATTCAAGGAATGCTTTTATACACTTTCACTCTTTTGAAAGTTAAAGCATTGGCTACATCAAAACAGGTATCTAGAGGTTTTTTCTAGAGAGTTTTGAGAGATCTCTTTCATAGCAAGAAAGCTCATCTAAGAAGACAAATTTGGAGATGGGATGAGTTTTGTTTTTCAGCCAATTTTCTATTATAAGTTGGTTGGATATCCAGGTACATAATGTAATCTAGGTACCTAGAGTAGGTAACTCTAGAAATGTAATTCATCATTTAGACAAAAGATTGGTGAATCTAGTTGTTTTAGACATTTGAAGCAGAATTTTGATTCAGACATATGATGAGATGATAAAACATGATTCTATATTCACTTCCATTTGTATACCATGTTTGTTTTGTCTCTTACTCTTAGCATTAGAGGAAGAGAAAGAATTCATTTGAAGAAGTCAAGAGTTCTTGCTACTTCAAGATGAAGAGAACAAAAGGTATGGAAGAGAAGTTTGAAGATGTCAACATCATTAGGTGGAAGAAAGATGCACAAGAAGAAAGTCCATCATTTCCAAAAGAAAAGTAAGACTTCCTTTTCTCATATATTTTCCATATACTTTTCCTATTTTATCCTCTACATCCAAAGACAAGTCTACGAGAACATCTTGTGAAGAAAGTCTAAAGAAGAAGGAGTTTCTTGTTTTGCATTACACTTGATCATGATTTAGTAGATTTGACAAAGAATTGCATTGAGAGAAAGAAAAGCAGTAGATATATGTTTTGACTCATATGTATGAGTTGTATATAAGTTGAAGTTTTTAAGCAGGCAGCTTATATGTTCCCTCAAAGAATTCTTGGAGTGTCAATACAAAGCTACTTGGTATATGACAAGTTGTAGAGAAGTATATTTCTTCTTTATCTAACTCTTAAGGTAAAAGAGTTTTGTAGCAGATGTTGAAGACTTAGGTTGAGGTTTTATGTTTGGAAAAGGTTACCTCATATTCAGTATTTTCAGAAAACTTCAAAAAATTTAGTTTTGTTGATGTACAAGTCAATGGAGAATCTACTTTTTGTGTTTGTCTTGATTTTTGGATACATGTTTGTATTCAAAAAGGTGTTCCATCAAATCCCTTCACTTGATTGAGAAGTGGAGTTAGCCAAAAGAAAATCAAGCATGTACTATCACATTTCACCCGGGTAGAATATGAAAGTTATGAAGTATCAACTTGGAGCTTTTGGAGTTCTCAAGGTGAGAAGTTTGTCCACTTATATTTCAAGTAGGAGTTGCAGATTCTTGGGAAGGATTTGTTTGAAGAAAAGTTTTACAACTTTGTAAGAAGCATGGACACTTAGAGACATTCAGGTAATAAATCAAACATTCAGTCATGAAGGTTTGATGAGAGCAGATTCTACACAGGAGAGATCATTGATCTTGGATAGATCTTGTATGATCTTGAGTATTTATGATTCAGTTGTCTATCCCTTGTTTGTGTAAGATTCTTAATATTGGAAGAAGTAAGTCAAAGATTCAGGTTCTATCAGATTTGTGTTGCAAAGAGATAGAAGAAGATACTTTTTATGTTACAGAAGGTTATGAATCCTATAAAATGCTTTCAGCAAGGTTTTGTTATGTTAGGTTCAGCTAACCTTATTCTACAATTTGGAAAGCTGAAGAATGACATGGAAAGCTATTGGCATGTGTACAGTGATAATAAAAAGGGTTCAAAGATTTTGTTTCAGATACAGGTATTGATCACTGAACATCAGATTTATGAAGGAAGACGTTCTAGATTTCATAAAGTCTGATATATTTGAAGAATACTGGATCCTAGTGTTAAATCATCTAGGGGGTGATGAAACATGAAGACTTATTTTTCAGCCATATGTGAAAGAAGCAGATTCATACTTACAGGTATTCCTATATTTCCTTTATTAGATTCTCTTTATGTTCCAGCTTTGAAAGAAGAAGGAAGAAACAGAATGTTTGGAGAAAGTTCCTGTTAGGATGTTCCTGTTCAGGAGAAGGTTCCAAAATTCTATTGAAGAGAAACTTGATATTTCAGAAAGGTATGTTTTAGAAGTGCGCACATATATGTTTATACCAGGTTCTGAAGGAAAGAGGTATGAAGGATTTAAAGGATGAAGACATGATGACATCATAGATTTTTTTATGAGACTCATGAGTTGATCTCAGTTGATTTCAATTGAGTTGAGTTGAATTGACTTGAGTACAGTTAGAGATGAACTAGCAGTGTTCATAATACACTAAGTTGTGAGTTGTAAGTCACAGGTTCCACGATTCACTTCCTGATTTTGTTTAGTGTATTTACATGATGCAGCAGAAGTACGTTGAGAAACCTTTTTGGAAGATAAATGCAAATATGTGGATCCTAGTGTATGTTTTCAGGTTTTTGAAAACTAGAGATAGCACGTTCAGAGACAGCTCATGCTATATTTGTTGTCAAGCAATGATTGCTTGATAGGAACACTATTCGATATCTAGTTTGCCTATTTTCTCAAGTATTATGGTTCATATTCAGCAACTTCAGGTTTTTTGAAGGAAAGTCAAATTCAGTTTTGAAGAAGACTTTTGAAGAACACATTTTGAAGGTCAGTTCTGATGTGCGGGAGTACAAACTTGAAGCTTGTGATAATTTGCAGCTTTGATAGTTTGCAGATCCAGTTCAGATTGTACCAATATGACATTGCAGGGGGGAGGTTGGAATCAATATCCTAATAGTTCATTCATAGTCAGATGATACACCATGTATAGCTCTTAGTAATAGTCCTCCTACAGAATCGACGAGCGGCAACAGCATGTATAACTTTTAAACTAAGGCCTTCTACAACTAATTGACGTGGGCACGTTGGTTAGTAGTTTGGCCTCCCGAACCTCCCACCAGGGATCAAATCCCACGCTCAGAAGCGGGCGCAGCGCAAAATTCTTTTGTGCTTTTGATTTATTAAGAACAAAAACACACAAATAGCATTTTCGAGGACGGACGACGACAACTTTTGCTTTATACAATCACGTACCATCGCATAGCTTTATTGGTTGATTTTGAGAAGCTTTTGAAGATAGAAGCTCTACTATATAAGAGACTATTTGGGATCACTTGAATCATCCTTCCCCTAACTTTCAACACAAGCCTTGTGCTTGGACCTCAGTAGAGGTGGTGTTTCGTATAGCACATGGGGCAGCCATGGTTCTAACTTGAAGCATGTTGAGGAGCAGCTATGGAGTTCCTCTTAATGATTCTTCTTGGAGAAGATGAAGGGTGTGCTCACACTCTAGCTCATGGAGAGGAGGTTATCTCTTGTTCATGGCAAGAAGACTTGGTCATTAGCAGCTTGATGGTGAGGATCGGCCATCTACATGTTGTAGTTGAAGATTATCTTCTACAAGAGGATGTCGGGATACTTCAAAGACATTGGATGGTGGTTAACATAAGATTTACATCTTATGTTAAGTATTCAGGTACATATTCTCTTTATGCACACAGGTACTACTTGAATGCTCCACTGGGGGTCTCTCCCTGCACATTGGACAATTTTTAATCCACTCATGTATTTCTTTGTCCATGCTAGGCCAATACACTCCTAGCAATCCTTCATGAGCGTGTTGCAACCAACTACTATGTTCATCATCCTCAACACAACAAGCTAATACACCCTTAGTGTCTTGTTTGTACATGCTTCCTGCCAATATGTGATATTTTTGTGATTTTACAATTTCTTCTTGCGATGTTTTCACATTCTTATTTGCAGGGCCGAAGGTTAGGACTGGTACCAACTTATTTGCCCATTTAGGAACAACTTCTAAATTGAACAGATAAGCATCGGGTAATTCATCAGACACTCCTTGCGATGACTCTCCTGAAGTGATGCGAGAAAGGTGATCTGCCCTAAGGTGGGTTCTACCTTTCCTGACAAATACTTCAAAGTCATATTCCATTAGTAAGAGGAACCATCTTACTGAGTGCCTAGTATTGCAAGGTTTATTGACCAAATATAACAAAGCTTGATGATCGGTGAAAAAATTGAACTTGTTGGCCAATAAATAGTGTCTAAACTTCTTCACAGCATATACCACGCCTAATCCCTCTCGCTCAGTTGTGATATAGTTTTGTTCAGCTGGGGTGAGCTGTCTACTAGCATATGCTATGGGCAAATCTAAGTTTCCTTCTCCTATGGGTTGTGCTAGCACACATCCTATGGCGTGATTGGATGCATCCACATGGACATGGAATGGTTTATTCCAATCAGGAGTGGTCAGTATTGGTGTTGTGCACAAACGTTTCTTCAGTTCGTTGAAAGAATTCTCGCATTCATCGTTCCACTCAAAATTAGACAACAAGGCATAAAGGGGTCTAACTATGATCGCGTACATGTGGATAAAACTACGGTAATATCCAAAATGGCCCATAAAGGCTTGTACCTCTTTAACATTCCTTGGCCTTGGCAACTCCGCTACGGCTCGTACCTTATCTTCATCTGTTGAGATTCCATTCTTAGAAACAATATGACCTAAGATTTTACCTTGACGCACCATGAACACACACTTTTCTAGGTTCAGACACACTCGATATTCTCTACACTTATTGAAGATTTGTCTGAGCTCAGGGATGTGGTATCTTCTTTCTTGGGAATGGGCACATAAATCATCCACATACACTTCTAAGCTCTTCCGTAAGAACTCTTTGAAGACATGACACATAAGCCTTTGGAATGTTGCAGGTGCATTGGTGAGCCCAAATGGCATCACACGAAATGCAAATATTCCCCACTCTGTGGCAAAAGCTGTTTTGTGTTGATCTTCTGGGGCAATGGCTACTTGATTGTAACCGGAAAACCCATCAAGGAAGCTATAAACTTCCTTGCCTGCAACACGATCCAATAGGTGTTCCGTGATTGGAAGTGGATAACTATCTCTGACCGTAGCGGCATTACCTTTTTCAAGGTTAATACACACTTGCAACTTCCCATTCTTCTTGGGCACCACTACAATGGGGGACACCCATTCAGTATGCTCAATCTCATAGATAAATCCAGCTTCAATCAGCCTATCCATTTCTTCTTTTATCTTGGCTGCATAAGTGTCATTATATGTGTAGGGCTTCTATTTGGTGGGCTTGGCATCAGTAGTCATGGGGATAGTATGATAGCAAATTCTTGGATCTACCCCTTTCAAGTCTCTATAGTGCCACGCAAACACATCCCTATATTCCCTTAATAGAGCTACAAGCTCCATTTCTTCTCTTTCACTTAGGTCATCTCCTATATATGTGCATCTCTCTTCGTTCTCTTCAATGGTCACTATAATCTTCTTGGTCTTTTCTTTATTATCATATGATTCTCCTATGATGGCCTCTCTTTTAGGCATTCGTACCAAAATTTTGCAGTCATCAACTTCATATTTCTTGAAGTTTTTTGGTACTTCAAACAATGATTCCTCCTCTTCTTGTTTCACTGCTTTTCTTTTCTTTTTCTTTTGATTGCTCTCACTCCCATCCTTTGAATTTACCATTTTAATACTTGTGAGAGGTTCTTCTTCTTTCTGGGTGAACACTCCTATATCTTCTAGATAGTGCTTCTCTGAGTTAAAGCAACTATCCATCACAATGGACTCCAAATCATCGTCATTCTCTTCTTCTTCTATGACATCACTAGGGTCACATTCCTCTAGCAAGGGCTGACACATGAACACTGAGATATCATAACCCTCCTCATCACAGTGAGGTGTCCATTGTTCTTCATTGACTGCAATGTCCATGGTGGCTAAGATTTCTGGCCAGCCATGAGGCTCAAATTCCTCATCTGGAAAGATCATCGGTGTGTAGGCTGGGTCTCTAACTGGTCTATCTCCTCGTGAAGTTCCTTCTTCTCTTGCTTTCAAGCGTTTTTCCTCTTCCTCTGCAACCTTGAACATCCACAAATGAGTATCTTCGTGCAGCCATGATGGATCAGGTGAACTTTTAGAATGCACAGAGATGGAATCTTCTTTCGCTTTGTGGATAGGATTCCACTGTAGGGGTGGCACATCTCTGAAGGAGTAATCCTTCAAATTGACCTTGGTGGTGACCCCTAAGTGTTGTAAGTATAAGGAGTTGGTTCCCCAATCCTGTACTATTTGCAATTGTCGTAGGAAGGGTCTTCCTAGGATCATCTCATAGATGTTATTTTTCTCAAAGTCACATATAGCAAATGTATGTTCAAAATCCACACCACAAGTGGTTAGAGTTATCCCTTCGAGCAATCCTAGAGGTCTTTCAAAATGACCGTCAGTCATTTGAAGCTTCATTCTAGTTGGTCTTAATGTGAGTTTGCCCCCATTGCTTCCGCAAGGAGGTGGTCGCAATAGCAACACCAGCACCTGAATCTATGATTGCTTTGGTTGTGTAACCTTGGTCGGTGATTGGAAGATAAGTATTACCTTCTTCACCCTCACACATGTCCCCTATTTTGTCTAGAGGTATCTCTGGTACTTTTTGCTTAGAGCCTATTTTTGACATATTGGACTCGAGTTCTGGAACCTGATCCTTCACATGATTCCATAGCTCAGGTTTTGCTTTGAGCAGCTCTTCTACAGTGAGGTGACACTGAACCTTAATATTCTTCACAACATCAGTGTTCCTTGGAACCACTGAGTCTTCATTTCTTACCAGTATTGTGGGAGCCCTAATCTGGAGAGATTTAGATTCCCATGGGCCTGGAAATTGAGGCAGTTCTTCTAAGGTATTAGATTCAAAATCTATCCTTTCGTCTTCTTGTTGCTCGACTTGATCTCCGTAAATGGATGGAATGTCTTGGGGAAATTGATCATGAAGATCATCAATCTCGGGAATAGGAGGGGAATTACCCTTCTCCTTGGCCCATTTCTCTTCTTGTATTTCCCGCAAGAACTCTTGAGAGTATTGTTGAATTGAAGGAGGCATTCCAGCATCTGTGGAATTAGGAACATAAGCTCCCATTGGTGGTGAGTTTCCTCTCTCAATAACTAGTTGAGCCTGTGGAGGTAAAGAAACTTGTGGTTTGTTTACCAATTGCTCTAATCTTTCTAGTAAGCCCTGGAAATGCAAATCCGGTTTGATAGAGTTTGTCTTATTGAACTTTTGGCTAGTCTCAAGTATAGCTTGAGCTTGTTTTACCATTTTCATGCACATTCTCATCCGTTCAATCTCTAAATCCGCTCTAGGATAACTCTTGTCTAGATTTGCAGCTATTGGCCCTTCTTGAAGTCGAGCCTGGTAGGCCTTGAACATCATGTCCAAGCCTTCTGGGGTTGGATCTGCAAGAACAGACCCTGATTGCGGCCTATTTACAATGGGTGGTGGGGTGGGATGAGGTGGGATGGATGGAGTGTCGACATGCGAGGGGTTTTGAGATGCGATATCTTCTATTTTTGTTTTTGCGTCTTTCAAGCTTTCTTCTAGTTCTGGTAACTTTTTATTCCACTTGCGGTTAGCCTTCTCTCTGTTATCTTTCCATGTTCTTGTTTTCCTCTTACTAGGCTCTCCTGATTCACTTGACTCCAATTGTTCTGCTCGTTTATCTTGTTTTAATGCTTGTGCCCTAGTAACTGCCTGTACAAGTGCCACATTACTGCTTACACATGAATCCGCCACTAAGCCTACCACATTAATGGGTGTAATCTTGGGTGCACTAGAGGGGTTGCTTGGACAATCTCTAGGGAGATGGTCTTTGCCACAATCAGCACAAAAAGCTTGTATTGTGATAGCCTGTCCTCGACTTGGAGATGGTGGGTGGGGACAATCACGAAGGAAATGGTCGCCCTGACATCTGAAACATGGTCCTCTAGGGGCTTGTGGTCTCATTTGTATCAATTGGGGCCTAGGGTTAGCATTTGTGTACATGACATTAGAGTATTTAGGCTCCCAATTTTGTTCCATAGGTGGTGCCTCATATTGATACGGATAAATCTCACTATGTTCAGGTGACTCTGTGTAATAAGCATGTGGACTACCTTCATGGGAGCAGTCTGAACTATGAGCATGAGAGTCATTCTCTGATATCAGTGGGGTTAGTGGCACCAATGCTCTATTTGGATTTTCCTCTCCCACAGCATACTTGACTGGAATCACGTTGGCAGGAGCTGGTGGTTGGTTTCCCAAGACTGGTTGTGGCCTATATTGTGCCTGATATTGCTGTTGTGGTCTATAATATGGATTTTGGTATTGGTTTTGATACCTATCTTGTGGGTAAGGTTGCTGATAATTCTGTTTAACAGCCTGCCTATTGTAGGGACAATCTTGAGCCGTATGGTTTGTGTACTTCCTTTCAATAGTGCAGTATGGGGTATTCCTTTCTCTCATGTTTTGGTTGTGCATTGGGCACACATTAGCCATGTGGTCGCCTCCGCAAGTATAACACCGATTCAATGGGGTGACTCTCTGTGTTTGTCTATTTTGGACTCCCAGCTTCTTGGCAACTTTCTGAGCTATCTCCTCTATTTCCGTGGAGATTTTTGAAGTATGACTAGTAGAACTATCCGAATCCTTATAGAGTTTGGATAGTCCTAACTCCTCACCCAAGTTATCTTCTATGTCAATGCACGTCCGCACACACTCTTCTATGGATCTAGGCTCTTTCAAGTACACATATGATCTTAACTTTGTGCTCAGTAAGCCATCTAAGAACAAAGCCACTTGTTTGGCTGATGTGGGTAACTCTGGAGCAGGGCACCTTTCTAGGTATTGTCTGAACCTTCTACTTGCTAGTCACACTGTTTCTTGGGGTGTCTGCTTGAAACTGTGGATCAAAGATGATGTGTTATGTCTGATACCACTCTTGGAAAATTCTACAATGAATTTGTCTATCAGCTGACCTATATCGCGATAGTTGCGACTACTCAATGGTTGAAACCAAGCCAAGGCAGTGCCCTTAAGAGTTAAACCAAATGCCTCGTACTGGGTGAATAAATCCTCAACCTATTCAGCTCTTAACACTTGTTTGAACTCAGCCACATGATTATAAGGATCTCCTGATTCGTCAAAATAATTCTTCATTGCCTTGATCACTTGAGTGGGTCTAAGGGTTCTTGTGTGCTCTCGGGGTCTAGTCAATGGAAAATCATGTTCATCTCTTTGTTGCCTATGTGCTTGATGCCTCTCTCTTTCAGGTCTTTCATTTTCAAATCCTGCTCTATTTTTGCCCACCGTGTGTGCAAAACTTACCTCAGGTCTCTCTCTAGTTCTTTCTCTCTGGGCTTCATGAACTTGGGATGATCCTACTCCTTGGAGGCCATGGGAAAAATTGGATCTTGGTGGAGGGAAAATGAATTCACTCTTCCAAGTATATGCATGTCTATCATGTTCTGTTACCAAGAAAATTTTCTCTGACGTGTTATCCAGGTAGACAATTTTGCCTGGTATATCTGGGTCCTTGAACTCGTAGATGATGACTATGCCCAATTGGCTAGGTTGATCTGGCTTGAATCTCCAAAAGGCTTCCTTTGTTTCTCTATTCAAGAATAGTTCTATGTTTTTGTTATCTTGCGGAATCCAATCTGGAGTGATCACTCTGGTCAACACTGACTTGCCCCTAGGAGTCTGGGGTCCTTGTCCTACATTTCCTTGGTCTAGGTCTCCTATCTCATTCTTAGGGATGATATTTCCAAACTCATCGGTCCTATCTGGTAGGTTGGTGACCACATACATGGTTCCTTCCTTATCAATGTATGAACCCTCTTCGAACTTGACCACCGGGTGTTCAAGTCCAAAGGGTTGATCTGGATTTTTGAGTTGGACCACTGATCGCCTTAGGCCATCCTCATAGATGTGAGCACCTAATCGGTTGGTCCGAATATATTCCAATTGTGTCTTATAAGGACCTTCTGGTGTTTGTAGATGGGCAGTTCCTAAGCCACCTGCTGGCTTCTCCATACTAAAAGACATTTCAGAGTCACTTGTGTCAAAGCTTAGTACGTAAGGACAACCACTTAGTTGTTGTGCCCAAGACTTAGTTGTATGATTGACACTAGACTGAGAAGATCTAATCCTTTGTTTATCCTTGTCTAGGTGTCTACCAAATCTCAGGTTCATAAGCTTTGGTTAAGACTCCAAAATTTCCCCTTAGTATGGTTCAAAATCCTTTGGAGTCCCCTTGGGTTCTTGGTCCCACTTGAGGGTCAACTTTAAATTAGTCTATCTAAAAATCAACACATTATTCTTATAAAAAACAGTTGAGGTCGTGTAAGATTTGAAACGAGCTTTCCAACGAGCTATAGAGCTCAAAAAATGGACTTTGGATGAAAAAGTTATGTCAAATCAGGCTCCTGGGGGTCAAAACAGGCAAACAGGAACTTTTGGAAAAAATCGCGATTTTGTGAAATCAAGAGAATCGCGATTTTGTGAACTTCAAGAGAATCGCGATTTTGTGAACTTCAAGAGAATCGCGATGCTGTAAATCTCCAGAGAATCACGATTGTGTGAAATCAGAGAATCGCGATTGTGTGAAATCAGAGAATCGCGATTGTGTGAAATCAGAGAATCGAGATTGTGTGAAATCAGAGAATCGCGATTTTGTACCTTGAGAATCGTGATTTCACAAAATCGTGTTTTTGGCTGAAAATCGTGATTTATGAGAATCACGATTTTGAGTAGAAAATCGTGTTTTTGGAAATCGCGATTTTGAGCAGAAAATCGTGTTTTTGAGAATCGCGATTTTGAGCAGAGAATCGTGTTTTCACAGAATCGTGGTTCACAAAATCGTGTTTTCACAAAATCGTGTTTTCACAGAATTGTGTTTTAGAGAATCGTGTTCTAGAGAATCACGATTTTGTCTCAGAAAATCATGATTTTCAAAATTTAGAGAATCGCGATTTTGAGCACAAGCACAGAATCGTGTTTTTCTTTGGCTGAAAATCGTGATTTGTGAGAATCACGATTTTGAGCACCACCACAGAATCGCGATTCTGAGAATGACCATAGAATCGTGATTCTTTCAGCAAACTTTTAGGCGGGAAACAGAGAATCGCGATTTTCAAAAAAAATTGAATTTTCACAGAATCGCGATTTTCATCACAGAATCGTGTTTTTTGGCGGGAACTTCGAATTTCTGAGTGCCGAGCAATGGCGAGCTCCGTATGTGCAGAAAATCATGAAAAAACACAGCGCTTGCTCACCGTTGCACCTCCTAACTCCTTCTCACACAATAATGCATGAAAAATGGTATGAAAATGGTGAAAATGCACTAAAAAACAAGAAATTTCTATGAAGAAGAAGATGGAAGAAGGCGGAGATGGTGATGATGATGAAGATGAAGAAGAAAAAATAGAAAATGAACAAAAATGATAGTTTTTTTACCTTCCAACGTCGCAAATCTACGATCTTACCATCACAACGCTCGTCCTCGAAGCTCTCTCCCTGGCAATGGCACCAAAATTTGGTGTAGCTCAAGCGTAAGCACCACCTCCTTTACTTGTCAATCCGCGGAGACGTGAGGACCGGTATGAGGACCACGAGCAAGTGAAGACACAAGTGCGTGAGTGAAAGCACACAAGCATGCACACACATACACACACGCGCACAAGGCAAGATCAAAGAGAGGAACAATGGAAAGCTTTGATTGCAAAAGAGTTCTCTTACAAAGCTCTATTCTCTATCAAGCTAACCTCAAAAATGATCTCTCTAGCTCTTTTTATAGTTTTTGGACTAGTTTTGGCCCTATTCAGACCTAGTGTCCGGCCTAGTTAAAAATTAGGTTCCAGTGCTTATTTGAGGGCTCAAACGAAGTCTAAAAATTATGAAAATTGGTAGGACGATACTTCTAATACTCCTCAAGCTCAAGAACTCCTCGGCTTGAACAAAATGGAGTTACAAAAATAGAAAATGGTATTTACAATGGTTTTTAGTGATGAAAATCACTATTTTTGTAGGGGATTCTTCTAAAAATTTGACATGTACTTCTTGGAGCTCCCTACTTGCTCCTTCTTCTTGTGTGTGTCCACCTTTCTGATGTGCTTCCATGCTTGTGCTTGACCTTGAGTTCCAACATTCATACTTGAGGGTGGTTGTATCATCGTTGATGCTTGTTAAGCTCTTTACCACCGCATGCACCTAGCGGCTAAGAATGCGACTATCTTAGTCACCTTTTTTCGCTTTTCAGCCTCTCCTTTTTCTAACTTTTGGCCTTCGAATAAATCTTTCTTCTCACACATTTGGCCCTGTTGTATTGCTTAAGCATGTTTACTTCTTTTCGCTGCACACACCATTTGGTAAGCACTGCATCTGTTTTTGTCTTTTGGTTGATGCTTCAAAGGCCCTATGTTTAATCTTTGTTCACACACTTCGGGACCTCCTTCTTTCGCGTTGCAGCTTGATGCATGCCCCTGCGGGGCTTTGGGCAGAGGGTGAGTTACCTTTATTGAATCGCTTTTCTTTTTTATTTTCTTCTTCTTTGTTTCTTGCTTGATTCTCCCTCCACATAGGGTTTGGAGTTTCAATATATATATGTATGTATGTATATGTATATGTATACACACACATTATATATATATATATATATATATATATATATATATATATATATATATATATATAGAGAGAGAGAGAGAGAGAGAGACAGAGATAGAGACAGAGAGAGAGAGAGAGATGATGGGAAAATAGGTGTTTCCATCATCCCCTTCACTCTATTCCTTGATTTTGTCTATTGGGATTCGCTCTAAACAAGGGCTAGCTTGGGTGGAAGTAGTCTCTATGTTGACTTCTTTGTGTGGCTTCACTTGTTGGGCTAGCTTATCCCAAAGATGCGGCTTAACTTTCAAATTTTTTCCTAAACTGAGCATATATCAAACTCTTGTCTTTTTCGATTCTTCTACAATGAATGGTTGTAGCTCACTACCCTTGATGCATCTTCTTCTTAATGTTGGTGCTCTCTTGTATTCTAATTTGGCTTCGAATTCTCCCATGTAGTGAGGAAGAGTTTATAGAATCATGATATCTTTTGCAAGAATGCTAAGATTATGACCGTCACCATAACAAGATCCTTCAAGAGGATGATTTTCTTGTTAGCCCACAACTATCTCATGGACAGGTGGGTTGGTTTGTTGCTCTTTCTTCCATTGAGTTTCATGAACTCTTTCCCAAAGTTCTTGAGGTGAAACTTCATCCATATCTAATATGGTCTTTTCTATTTCCATTCCCGTTATTGGCACTCTAGGGATATGAGAGTTTCTTATCAATATCTACCTTGAACTTTAGCTGGATCCTTGCATGCTAAATGATCTTCTAGAATTTGGGTATTTGGTACTAGTATGGGCACACATTATAGCATATCTTGAGTGACTTCTACCATTTTCATGCACAAGGTTAAGCTTTTTGATTTTAGGTCTCCTCTAAGACAACACTTTTGTGATTCTCTAAGCTAGGTAAGGTGGATAATGTCACCTTATAGGATTTTATGAAGAATTATATTTCTTCAAGCATGGCTTCCATTAAAGTTGATATTTCATGCTCCTTTGTTTGGGGCCTCTTGGGTTCATGTGGAACTGATCTCACTTTGTGTAGATGATTGTGCATGATTCTGGAGGGATCTATTAAGTAACTGATTTATCTCTTATTCTTGTTGCAAGTTCCTTTTTTGGTCAATGAGTCTTTATTTCCACTTCTTTTCTAGTTATCTTTTCATAATTTCCCTGCATGTTCTCTCTTACTTTAGCTCTCACTGTTATCAATTGAGTTTTCTATGATTCTTAGGTTTTGTTCCTCATTTTTATCTGATAGGCTGAATACTTAGATTTTTTTTTGGACTTCTCTATTTTGAGCTTCATATTGAGTCATTGCATGCACTAAACTGATGTATCATGGCCTATATATGTTGGTTCCATCATCTCTATGATGTTTATGTAAGTGGTTTTTCCTTGGTTCGGATTTTTAGGGAGATCCTACAAGATATATTCATTCCTGTGATCTTTGAAAAATCCACACATTAGGTTTGTAGTTCAAAGGATGAGCAAAATTGCAAATAAGTGATCCCCATTACATATGTAATACGTTCCTCTCATAGGTGGTTGTGCTCTATTTTACCTCGTACGAGGTCTAACTATGATGCACCACACATTATAATAGTTTCCATCCTATACTACCCATAAGGATCTTGACCTCAATATTGGGCATCACAAGAGGAATAATAGTTTGGTTGTGGCTCTTCATAGTAATATTGCTCTCCTCCAAGATATTCATAAGCAAATTCTTGTATTTTTGGAGGCAGTGTTGATGATATACGAAGTATAACTCTTTATTGTTTTTTTTGGGTTGGTGTATTTCATGTGAATACCAATATTTGGTGGTGATGGTTGTTTTTTGAGGATCATTTCTAGTGGATTATGATCTCATTGACCTATTTGTGGCCTAGGTTCCTGATAGTATTGCCAATGGTGTAATTTCATTGTGGTCCACGAGCTGTGTATGGATACAACCTTGCTTGATATGCAAGACGTTGTCTCACATATTGTGGATTCTAATGATATTCTTCCATGGTATGATTTGTGAGCTTCTAGAAATATTGATAATATTGTGACTCTATTCTATCCACATATGGTCATGCTTTCCCAAAAGTATAATTTTGTGTCAAATGGTCTCCTTTGAACTGAATATATATTTGGAATGGTTGTACATGCTTAGGTGTACTTTGGTACACTTGATTGCATCATGGTTGTTGAGTTCCCAATTCTTAGCTATCATGTCGATAAGTTCATCAATAGAGACTAGGCACAATTCACTAGTATAAGAAGTGTTTGTTTTGGTTTGCACTTGAGGAAGTTGAAGATGCTTTCTCGATTGCCTTCTAAATCTACATACTCTTTCAAACATGCATCAAGAGTCTGCAAACACTTCACATAGACAAAGGCCCACAATTCATTGCTAAATGAACCATCCAAGAAGAAGGAGATTTGGTTTTCTTGTGAACGAAGTTCCCTACTAAGAAATCTATCTGCATATTGCTTGAAGATATGAGGAGCAAGCCTCATATTTTTATGACTATGTTGCTTGAAGACATAGATCAAAGAAGAGGTGTCATGTTTAACTCCTTTCTTTGAAAACTCACCAATAAAATAATCTAGAAGATGTGCAACATCTCTAGATGTTTGTATATATAGTGGTTTATCCAAGTCAGTGCAAATCCTACCAATGTGATCCCAAAATTTTTGTATTGGGTGAAAATTTCATTCAATTGCTTTGCTCAAAGCACTTTCTTTTCTACCACATGATCAAATGGATCACTAGAGCCATCATAGTGATTTTTTATGCACTTGGTAACTTGGGAATGTTGAAGCCTTCTCCCTTAGTCTTTTGGCATTACAAATGTAAAAGGAAAGACATCTGTTGATATATTTAGGTAGTGATGTGTGTGAACACTCTAGGACCGCCGGGGCACTTTTTTCCCTCTTTAGGAGGTTTTTTTTCCCCCGGCTTGTATATACGCCTATTGCCCTAATGGGCTACTTATCTTTGTACATTCTCTAGTAATACATTCAGTATTGTGTGTTTGTGCTCCAAGATTCTTCTTCTTCCTTGTGCTGTTCGCGTGCTTCCGCAGACGTCTATCTCCAACAATTGGTATCAGAGCAGGTCGTCGCTTCTTCTAGGGCGCCGTCGATACTCCTCCGTTTGCAGTCTCAGATTCGCAAGAAATTTGGTGAGCATACTCAGGGTGTTTCCGAGATCAAAACAGCTTTGCTGTGTGGTGCCGAAATAGCGATCTTAGCTCGTTTTGGCCTCCGAATGCACTATCGTAGCGCTTGTGCAAGCTATTTTGTCCTTTTGTGCCAAAGGTATATACCAGTTTCTGTTCGCCAGTTTAAGCGTCTCGAAGTCTGCTATAGGTCTAGCAGAACTTGTCTGGGCAATTCCGTTCAACTTTTTGAGATACAGTCAATTTTCTGCATCAAGGTATTTTAGTCACCGGCCATGGCTGAAAGCAGTGATGTATTTCGTATGTTGGCTGTTGAGGATAAGTTGGATGGTACCAACTACCCATTATGGGCTTATATTATGCGACATGTACTGGTTGCAAAAGGACTGTGGAACATTGTGTAGGGTGTTGAAATTCCACAGATTCCTGTTCGTGTTGTTGTTTCTGTTGCACCTACTGCAGAGCAGATTTGTTGGGATGGCAGAGATGCCCAGGCACATGCATTGATAGCTTTGTCTGTCAAACGTGCCATTATTCCTCACATTCGCTCTTGCAGAATAGCAAAGGATGCTTGGGATACACTTACAACTTTGTACCAGGCTAGGAATGAGGCTCGTGTTGCTTACCTCCGAAAACTGTTGGAGAGGGAGCACATGAATGAAGGTGATTCTATGGACAGTTTTCTTACAAAGATCAAAGACCTGAAGGAACAATTGATTTCTGCTGATGAGGTTATACCAGATAGCTCACTTGTGCAGACCGTTCTGAATGGTCTTCCTGATTCATATCAGAGTTTTGCCTCTACTCTTCGGTTGATGATGAAAGGCAATCCGAATGCCTTGTAATTTGAGGAATTAGTCTCTATTCTATTGCAAGAAGATCAGTCCAGGAAGAACAGGTCCATTATGCGTGTTGCAGATCAAGCTTTCCTGGCTAGTCAGAAGGGCAAAGGAAAATGGAGCTCTTCTACTAGTAAGCAAAAATCTGCAAATGCTGCACAATCAAAGAACCAAGATAAAGATGAGAAGAAATCAGAAAAGCAGAAATTGTTATGCAAGTACTGTAAAGGAAATGATCATATTATAAAGAGCTGTCCAAAACTAGCTGCTAAAGAGGCAAAGAAGAAAGAGGTTGGAATGGTTGTTGTAGAGGCCTCTACACCAAAAATAGAGTCTGCAAATCTTGTGCAGGAAGAAGAATGGGTGTTTACTACTGTCTGCAGTTTTGACCCATCTTCTCATGATCAGTGCATGTCTACAGTAGACTCAAATGTTTGGTACTTTGACAGTGGGCGACCAAACATATTACCTCAGCGCAGTTTCTTCTCTTCACTCGAGCCTGCCCCTACAGGGAATACTGTCACATGCGCCAATAACTCCTCTTATCCTGTTATGGGAGTTGGTAAGATCATTCTGACTACTGCTGATGGTAGTTCTTTCACTTTGTCAGATGCTTTATTTGTGCTAGGGATCAAAAAGAACCTGTTATCAGTTTCTGCATTAGCCAAGATTGGCTTGGTTGTGAAATTCGTTGATAACAGGTGTACAGTCCATGATCTCTCAAATGGTGATGTGATTATTGCTTCTGGCATCTTATGTCGTGGGCTGTATAAGCTCATAGACTATGAAAGATCTGTGAATGATTCGGCATGTGCAGTTCATGATTCTCAGGCTATGTCTGATGCAAAGCTTTGGCATGCACGCTTTGGTCATCTGGATTTTGATAGTTTGCTACGCCTGCAGAAATCTGAAATGGTGTCCTCTTTGCCCAAACTTGAGGCTCCTGGAAAACATGTTTGTGAAGGCTGTATTTTGGGCAAAATGCAGCGTTCTTCCTTTCCAAAAGATGGTTCAGTTCAGGCTACGCAGAAAATGCGGCTTGTACATAGTGATGTCTGTGGTCCTATGCAAACACCCTCTTTTGGAAATTACCTTTACTTCGTGACTTTCATTGATGATTTTTCCAGGCATGCATGGGTATATCCACTCAAAGCAAAGTACAAAGTGTTCATGTGCTTCAAACAGTTTTTGGTTTTGGCTGAAAATCTCTCAGCATGTAAAATGGGCACCCTCCGTTTTGATCGAGGGGGGGAATATATGTCTTCAGATTTTAATGCATTTCTGGCTGAACGTGGGATAAAACACCAATGTACAGTGCCGTATTCACCTCAACAGAATGGAGTTGCTGAACGAAAGAACAAGTCACTTATGGAAATGGCGAGGTGCATGGTCAAAATTCAGGCTTTACCACATAGTTTCTGGCTTGAGGCTGTCATGTGTGCAACATATGTACTGAACAGGTGTCCCACTAAAGCGTTGCACTCTATCACTCCATATGAGGCTTGGCATGACCGCAAGCTATCTGTTGCTCATCTCCGTGTTTTTGGTTGTTTGGCATATGCATTAGTGCCTGAACAACATCGCAGAAAATTGGATGATAAGGCAGTAAAATGTATTTTTGTTGGGTACAGTTCTGAAAGTAAAGGCTATCGTCTGTATCATCCACAGCCTAAACGCATTCTGGTTAGCCGTGATGTTGTCTTTGTGGAAGATGCTATTCAGCCATTGCTTTCATGTACTAAGGAGACATCTGTTTGCTCTAAAGACATGTATGATACTTTGATGCCTCTTTTTACAGGTGGACAGGCTAGTGTTGGTCCTAATGAGGCAACTTCTCAGCCTTTGCAGGTTTCATATGATGATGTAGATCATTCCATTTCTGATGCAGATTTACACGATGCACTTGTTGATGAGAGAGCTGATATTGAGCAGGCAAAAACTATGCCAAAATGGCTGGTGCAGACTTTGCGTGACAACAAATTAGATGCACCTTTGTCATATCGTACTCGTTCAGGCTCTCATAGTGCCTCCTTTGCATTAGATTGCTATGCTATGGCTGCATCTAGTCTCTGTGATGAGAATGAGCCTGTTTCTTTTGATGAAGCACAAAATTCAGAAAATTGGATGGCTGCTATGCAATTTGAATATGATGTTATAATGAAAAATGGTACATGGTCTTTATGTGACTTGCCTCCTGGCAAGAAGGCCATTGGCACTAAGTGGGTATACAAGCTGAAGCGTAAACCTGATGGTACAGTTGACAGGTATAAGGCTAGGCTTGTTGCAAAGGGTTATGCACAGGAAAGAGGCATTGATTTTGATGAGACCTTTGCACCTACATGCCGTATGACTACTGTTCGGAGCATTTGTGCACTTCCAGCCCATCATGGTTGGAATGTACATCAGTTGGACATTAAAACAGCATTTCTAAATGGTGACTTGCATGAAGAAGTGTATGTTTTTCAGCCCCGTGGCTTTGTGCAAAAAGGGCATGAAAACCAGGTTTGTAGGTTAAAGAAGGCATTATATGGTTTAAAGCAAGCACCACGTGCTTAGTATGAGAAGATACATGCCTATCTGATTGGTATGAGAAGATACATGCCTATCTGATTGCACATGGTTTTGAGAACAGTCCAACTAAAAGCACCTTATATGTTAAACGTGCTAATGATGTGCTTCTGATCATTGTCTATGTTGATGACATGCTGCTCACTAGTCCTATTGAGACACATATTACTGATTTTAAGGCTGATTTGCATGCCTCATTTGAGATGTCTGATTTGGGGCATTTGCATCACTATTTGGGCATTCATTTTATGCACGTTGATGGTGGAATGGCTTTGTGTCAAACGAAATATATTGACACATTATTGCAGCGTTTTGGCCTTGAAGACTGTAAGCCTATTGCCACTCCTATGGAGACAGGTTTACGATTGAGTCTTCATGATGTTGGAGATGCATTTGATGTTGTTCTCTATCAGCAGGCTGTTGGATGCTTGATTTACTTATGCATTACTCGGCCAAATATTCGGTTTGTTGTCTCACAGATGAGCCGGTTTATGCATTGCCCAGGAGTCACGCATTGGAAAGCAGTTAAGCGCATCTTTCGCTACTTGAGTGGTACTAGGCTACTTGGGTTGTTTTATCCCAAGGGGGGATCACTACTGCCAGATTTGCATGCTTTTTCTGACTGAGATTGGGCTGGTTGCTATGACACTCGTGTGTCCACCAGTGGTTTTTGCTTCATGCTTGGTACCTCATGTATATCTTGGTTGAACAAGAAGCAGCCTACTGTGGCCACTTCCAGTTGTGAGGCTGAGTATAGGGCAGCTTTCACAGCGACTGTTGAGTGTGTGTGGCTCAGACGCCTTATGGCTGATTTGGGTGTTGGCCAGTCTTCTGCCACCATCTTCACTGACAGTGAGAGCGCATTGGCAGTTGCGAGGAACCCTGTGTTCCATGCTCGCACTAAGCACATTGAGGTGCATTATCACTATGTCAGGGAGAGGTTCTCTGCTGGGGAGATCAGCTTGGCATATGTGCCCATGCAAGAGAACATTGCAGACGTTTTCACGACGGCTCTACCTAGGGAGAAGTTTGAAGCTTTCCGCAAAGCTTTGGGCTTACTTCCTTTTGTGGAGTGATTTCCACATAGCTTGGCACTTCCTTATACATGAGTGCAAGCTCCTTGTTCACCGCATCAGTCCCAGGGGGGATTTGTTGATATATTTAGGTAGTGATGTGTGTGAACACTCTAGGACTGCCGGGGCACTTTTTTCCCTCTTTAGGAGGTTTTTTTTCCCCCGGCTTGTATATACGCCTATTGCCCTAATGGGCTACTTATCTTTGTACATTCTCTAGTAATACGTTCAGTATTGTGTGTTTGTGCTCCAAGCTTCTTCTTCTTCCTTGTGTTGTTCACGTGCTTCTGCAGACGTCTATCTCCAACAACATCTTCCTACAATAATTGAGGATTAGGAGGTCTCGATCCATTCGAAGGTCTAAATTGAGGATTAAGGTTTCCTCTCCCTAAACCAAATCCATTTTCAATGTCCAACATGAATGGGAATTTGGGGTTGTTCCCTTTTCTTTTCTCTCGTGAGTCCCTACTAACCTCGTTTCTTTCCTGACTCATTTGCTCCTACTTCTTTGAAAAGAAAACATGTTGTCCTAAGTATGTGTGATTTGTCTTCTTATCCTTTGACACTTTGAAAAATTCTTTATGTTTTATATCTATATAAGCCGTTGAAAGCTTGTTCTCTAGATTCTTCATCTTTTTGACAATTATAAAAAATGGCTTTGAATCATTTAGAGATCCAAAAGACTAAAGAGCTAAGTGTGCTCCTATGACAAAGTATATTTCCTTGAACTTGGAATCCATAGGAAGTTTATCCACACAAAGTATCCTATTCAATTTGGACTTTCCATGAGGATTAATGACTATCTCCTATGCATCAACAAAATTCCTAGTCAATAAACATCCCATATCATTGGTGCGATTGGGATTGTCACATACCACATGCATGTCAACTTGTTTATCTAGGTAATGACCTTCTACGAGCTTCAAGATTGGCTTTTGTTAGATATACTAAATACTCCACCCTCAAGTGACCACAAATGATCCATGGTGCTCTAAACTGTAAGGTCCCCATTATCAGGAGAAGCCATTTGTGAGAACTGGACATTTATGGTACCCTAACTTCCAAGTTAGATGAGGTCTATGTATGACATTAAATGTAATAGATGATATTTGTGAACCTAGCCATGAGCTTAGGAAGGGCATAAACTCCCAGACATTGGGTCTCCATTCAAGGCAAAAATAAAGGCCTTGTGACACTTTGTGGTTTCCCCATAAAACCTTAATGGGATAGTGCAGAGGGGGGCTTGGCCCCTTTTGCGGGGTCAAGGAACCCTATCCCCCTAGCTTGCAAGGCCAAGGCAGTAGGAATTATGATCAAGAAGACACTATTGGATGATATATTTTGATTGACTATTTTTCGGTCTTTTGATGTTCCGGTGTTTTGATGTTCCGATGTTGTGATGTCCTGGCGTTATGGTATTCTAGTGTTTTGATATTCTAGAGATTTTGTTCTTTCAAAGATTATGGCCTCCTAGAGTTTTCGACACCATTTGTGCACTAGTAAGCCCTTAATCTAGAGTATATCTAGATTGCCATTTAAGCTCCATATTGCTCCGCACATGAGTGGACAACATCATCTTTGTAGTTGCATTGCCCTTGGAAATTTGAGAAATTGAGCCTCTATCTCTCAATCTACATCTCTTATTTTTTTCTATATTTTTCTTCTCAACTCTGTCGATTGGTTCATTCCACTTTGCTATTATTTTCTTACATGGTATCAGAGTGCAGGAGGCTCTAAGTGGTACAAAAGCAAAAATGTAGAGGTGTAGAGGCTTCAACAACAAAAGAGAGAAGATTTCAAGTGGTGCATCATCACCCACGATTGGAAATCAAGGTGGTTCATCAACAAGAGTAGGTGGAGCACAAGCAATAGCAGCGATGATGAAGGTCATCCCACTTTGGATACAACCATTATCCTTCACAGAAGGTAAGCTTGATGGTACAATCTACACCCTATGGAAGTTCAAAATCCCTTCTATCCTTGATTCATACAAGTTTCTGGAGATTGATATTGGGAATGATCATGAGCCTATGAAACACTTGATTCAAATAATCTTGGTCGAATGATTCCTCTTAATGCTCATCTTTTACATGCTTGGAAACATAGAAACACAGATGAACTCTATGCCCTACAAGTACTACTGATAGTGTTATGAATCTCGTTCAACATACTTCCAAGGCTTATGAAGCATGGAAAATATTGAGAATTCAATATGAAAATCATAATGAGACAAAAATTCAAATCTTGGAGAATCAACTAGGAGTAGAAAGGTTTGTTGATGGGGAGACTATGAGGTGCTTATCACTTGCATAAAGAATATATGAAATGGTGAGAGCAGATGTACAAAATTCAAGCAAGGAGATAACTCTATATTGTCTTCAATTATGTCCTCCAAAGTTTGATGGTTTGGTAACTTCATTTAATATTTAAATCAGACCTCAACCTCTAACTTTTCCAAAAATTAGTGCCTTACTCATGGAGGAGGAGCTTCGATTGAAGGCAAGGAGTGGTAGCAACAAAGGAGATGCTACATCCGTAGCAATTTCAAAGGAGGAAAATGTGAATCTAAAAAAAATGGAGACAAAAAAAAGGAACGGCAAAAAGAAGTTCAAGGGGGAGTGTTTCCACAAGAAGAACGCCCACAAAATCCAAGACTTCCATGTCAAGAAGCCAAAAGAGAAAAATGGCTCTTCAGAAGGTGGCAAGGGCAAGGAGTCTATGAACACTATAAAAAAAAAGCTTGAGTTATTAGTTATGATAGAGGAGGTATGATCCTTGGTTGAAGATTCATGATGAACATATGACTCATAGGTATTAGACATTGATGCCTCTCATCACATGACGAGCAAAAAAGATCTTCATTGTTTCTTATAGCCTTTAAACAAACCCATCACAGTAAAGGTAGACAATAATGCAAGATGTCCTACAAAGGGAAAAGGTATGATTTTTTTCATTAATTTTAATGGAGATATCAGAAAGCTTTCAAATATGTTATATGTTCAACAAATCAAATAGAAACTACTTCACCATCTTCTATAATTGATCAAGGTCATGAAGTATCTTTCAACAAGACAAGAGCTAAGATTATGGATAATAACAACAACATTATTGGGCCTAGCATAAGGAGTAACAACCTTTATGAGTTGTCTACTCTTACAACCAGTACTAGTGTGGGCACAAACGAGCTATGGCATTAGAGATTTGGCCATATCAGATATCTTGTACTTAAGGAGATGCATCATAAGGGTATGTGTTATCAGGATCTTAATTCACGCTCACATAGAGGATATGGGTATTGAAAACACACTAAAAATAGTTATTTGAAGATTCTAGATAGAACCCAAGATTGGCTGGAATCTCCCCCCATGCACTCTCTTTTTACAGTCCACAAAGTGCATGTATTAATTGGATTTTTCATTATGTTGAAAATGACGGTAAGTGAGGTGGCTTCGAAAAGCAAGCATGAAAGTAAAAAGTTGTTCTCTTTTGTGGAGATCTTTTGCTTTTATTAACAAAAACCGCAGTCTATAGCAATCCTTATCCTAATCACTACTTTTACTAACTATTTCTAAAAATGTAACCTTCTACGTGGTTTTATCTACAAATTATATAAAATATAAATATGATTATTGATGTTCGGGCATATTCAAAATGTCCATGCCCTTTCACACCTATCATGCCCTCATGAACCTTCAATTGCTATATCAAAACACCAAAACACATTAACAACTTAACACTCCAACAATTCCGTGTTCACCACATTCCATGATTCATAATATTCCTGTATCGCGGCATTTCCCTCCCTCTCTTATTTTTTTTCTCTCTTCCCTCCTCTCTCTCTCCTCCTCCGCCACCCCCCTCAGCCCCCACCAGCCCCCTCCCCTCCCCTCAGCGCCCCTCAGACCCTCTCTCTCTCTCTCTCTCTCTCTCTCTCTCTCTCTCTCTCTCTCTCTCTCTCTCTCTCTCTCTCTCTCTCTCTCTCTCTCTCTCTCTCTCTCTCTCTCTCTCTCTCTCTCTCTCTCTCTCTCTCTCTCTCTCTCTCTCTATCTATCTCCCTATCTCACTCTCTATCTCTCTACCCACGCCTTCCTTTCTCTATCTTCCCTCCTCTTTCTCTCCTCCCCCGCCACCCCCTCAGCCCCCTCCCCTCCCCTAACCACCATCACCCTCCCCTCCCCTCACCACCAGCCCCCTCCCCTCCCCTCACCACCCCTCACACCCTCTCTCTCTCTCCCTCTTTCCCTATCTCACTCTCTCTCTACCCACACCTTCCTCTCTCTCTCTTCCCTCCCTCTCTCTCCTTCCCCACCACTCCACACCACCCCACAACCCACCACAAACTCCAAAAACCCCACAAACCCCACAAACCACACAACCCCCCACAACTCCACACCACCCCATGGCCCTCCACCATTCCACACCACCCCACAGCCCACCACAAACTCCACAAACCCCACAAACCCCACAACCCCCCACAAACCCCACAACCCCCCACAAACCCCACAAACCCCATAAACCCCACAACCCCCCACAACTCCACACCACCCCACAGCCCACCACAAACCCCACAACCCCCCACAAACCCCACAAATCCCACATTTTTTCCACGACCTTACATAAGGCTCTTATACAGTTTGGATGGATATTTGGAGGATCATTTCTTAACCAAACACTACAGTGTTATATATCGTTGGAAAGCTCCCGACGAGTACTTTCCAATGGTGCAATAATAACTTTGAAATATTGTATCAATTTTTTACCACACCCCAAAAACCCCCACAACTCCCCATAACTCACCCCCTATCCCCACCCAACCCACAAACCCCACACCTCCACACAACTCCACACCCCTCCACAACCCTCCACAAACCCCATAATCTCTCTCAAACTCCCCACAACTCATCTCCCATACCACCCACTTAATATGAAGGATCAAAAGCTACTACAAAAATTAGGTGAAGGATGTGCTTCTCAAGGTCATTCAAATATCACGGGCGGCACAAAATGAGGATCTCAGCTTGCATTCAAAAGTGACAGTAAAGGTGTAAATGGAAAAAGTAAAAGTGGAGAAATGAGTGCTGCCGCCAACCATTCGTGACGACTGCCTATTTTTGAGGATCCAATTCAAATCAAGTGGAATATTTGATCTACACCTCCAATCTTGGGTAATCAACCGGCGCATGATCAGTGGACGTGAGGAATCGGCAAGGCCCTCTTGGCCTATTGGAGCCTATAAAAGCAATGGATTTGTGTTCATTTGGGCTACATTCAGATACACACATTTACATACGTACGTACAGAGGTCCTCTCTTTGCACTTTGTGGCTTCAAGCCTACTGTAGGAAGTCACTCTGTGGTGAGGATACAGAACGTGGACTTCCCAGTGAGGGCTAATAGCACTATAGTGTGAAGAGAGTGGCTTGGTTTTTTTGTCATTCAGTGTGAGTTATTGGTATTTCGTGCTCTGTCCCTTACATCAAGTCTTCATACTTGGTATTGATCAGTGCTAGTCTACATCTAGATGAGTCCATTGTACGGATTGAATGAATCCCTTGTATTGATGTTGTTTAGTTCTGGAGTGGCATGTTAGCCCAGAGCATAAACTTTTGAGCATCTCTTTTGCCTATGTTGTAATCATCTGATTCGAACTAAGGAGTGGTTGGTCTTCCATTATTGTCATTAATATTTTCTTGAGTATTCACAACTCTGTGCAATTATTGATATCAGCCTTCAAAAGTGTTAAAGGGTATATTTCCCTAAGGAGAACCTCCCTTGAGTAGGTGAAGTACTGGAATGCTTACTGCATGCTCCTGTTAAAAGTAGATACCCCAGTACCTCCTCTACAGTTTGGCATGCACGGTGGGACCTTTGCATTTATGTGAGAGGCCCTGAGGATAGTAAATAATCCTCTTTTTCAGTATTTTTGCTCTATTGCATTTGCAAATAGGTACATGACCCATACGCGAGCAGATAAGGAGCCTCTTCGTATACAAAGGAGCCTTAACAAGTCAGCTATATCTTCAACTAGTGAACCTACCTCCCCTGTACCCTCTTTGAATTTATCTATTGAATTCGGTGCGACACCACTATCAAAGGAGAAGCATAGTAGAACATTAGACTTCTCCTTAGAAACGTCAGAAGAAACACCAGTGCAAATGGGGGATCTCTCTCATTTACTCTCCAGACTCAATATCAAGTTCCCTGCCTTCAAGGGACAAGCTTATGAGGATGCTGATGATCATGTGAGGAGGTTCATCTCCTTATGTCGAGGACGAGGTCTACAGAACAGAGAGGATGCAATGCTGGTACTCTTCCCATCCACATTGGAAGGCCTTGCTGACAAATGGTACAATCAATATGCAGATGGCCATTTTGATACATGGGAGGCTCTGAAGATGGCATTCTCACAAACATTTCGACCTAGTGTCTCCTCGGAAAGAGCTCTAGACCAGCTCGAGAATCTAAGGCTAAGATCAGGTGAATCCTTTCATGAACTTCACACTAGAACAAAAGCACTTGTTGCACATCTGCCACATGCTCCAGGTGACTTCCTGGTTATAAAATGGATAGAAAAAGCTCTACCCAGGTCATCTCAACAGAAGCTATGTGAGTCTCTTAGATTGGATGCAACCCTCAATGATTTTGTTGCAGCAACATCACGCATTGAAGAAGCAAGGCAACATTTTGAAGGGGATACACAATCGAATTATGTTGCAGAACTAGACCCTATTGGGCAACTGAGGAAGGAATTGGAGGCATTGAGAATGCAACAAAATCAACAAGAAGAGAAGGTCTTGCCACCACTACATCGCACTGATGATGAAGTAGCCCAACTTCGCCGTGAGTTAGAAGATTTGCGGACTACTCAGGATATAAGAAGGCAGACTTGGTGTACAATATGTAACAACAATGGACATTCCAATGCTAATTGCCCTAACAAGGTAAGCTGTCAATTTTGTGGAAAGGATGGTCATGAAGCTAGAGACTGTTTCTACCTCAAGGGTACACAGCAACGAGGTAACCCTCAAGCTTTGGATTCGTATTATGCTAGTACTTCAAATGCACCTAATAGGGAGGATAATTGGTCTACAAAGCCTAGATATAATAGGCCATTGATGTGTTATCGATGTGGTGAGTATGGCCATATGCAAAATAGGTGTTCCCTTCCAAAAGATACACCTCCTTGTCAACATTGTCCAGAGGCTAAGGATTCACTATACCAAAGACTACCCAAGAAGTCGTCTTGCTCCAATCCACATGATTGCAATCTCTCCACAAGAAGAAGGTATGACCACTCAGTCTTATGTTGTTTCATCTTCTTCAATGCCCATGATGACTAGTGCCAGACAAGCGGCAGCAACCCATAGAGAGGAACAAGAGGGAGTCCAGGATAAAGAAGAGGAAAAGAAGTCTGGGTGGAAGGGCCAAGCAGAAATTGAAGGAGCTTATGAAAGGATGGCTACTTCTCTAAGGGACCAACCAACAACTCTGCAAGAAGACACTCATGAGGTAAACATTGAACAGATCTTGAAAGGTATTCATCACAAGGTTAGTCTATACGAACTTATAAGGATGGATTCAAAAATAAGAAGTGACTTATTGAAGGTTATACACTCTGCTCACTTGGTCCAATCACCCAGTATAGATGGTTTCATGGTTGATTTTCCCCCTGCACCCTTGGCAGACTACCAAAGCTCAAGATTATCTGTTTGTATAAAGGATGAAGCTCTCACAAGTGTGATCATAGATGGAGGCTCTGGTATCAATTTGATGCCAGATTTCACAATGAAGAAACTGAATTTGAACCCCACCAAGATGGCACCATTCACAGTTACTCTAGCAGATCAACATCGGGTTGCGCCTCTTGGCATTATTGAAAAGGTACTGATGATAGTACAGGGTTGCCACTTTGTTCTAGATTTTGTTGTTATTGCACTTCCACAGGAGACTTCTTACCCTTTAGTTCTGGGGAGACCTTGGCTGAGGCAAGCAAAAGCTTTGCAAGATTGGGGGAAAAAAAACTATGGATTTCCACAAGCACCTACATTTGGAAGAAGGATTCGACTCAGGGAAAACTATTGGATATACTGTGGACACTCAGGTAATGCCCTCTCTACCCCAAGAAGAAGATACATTATTGAATTGGATGATGGAAAGTGCAGAATGTTGCACGGTGGAAATCAATGAAATAGAGGAAGAAGTTGCAGGAAAAGGCCATGAGGTTCACAAGGAGTTGAAGAATGAGAGCTTGGAGGAGATTACGAATATTGAAGGGGCAACAACTATAGAGGTTTCAGAACAAGAAGGTTATGAGCCTGAATGCAGAGAAGATCTCCCCTTTTCGGATATACCTCAAGGATGGACTAGGGAACATATTGTAGAATATAAGCTAAATTCCACTCCCGCATACAGTGGAGATGATTTCTCAAACAAGACTAGTCCTGAAACACTGGTTCAAGAAGTAAATCTAGAGAACCCTCAAGTAGTCCATTTAGCCTCTTGGCTATGGCATTATCCTCCTTTACTGCAGAAGGTAACTTCTTTACCTTTTGCTCATAAAAATGTCTTTGCATGGTCCTACAAAGATCTAACAGGGATACCAGAGGAGCTTGGATTACACAGAATACCCTTAGTTGAGGGAGCCGCACCTGCAAGAAGTAGGCCGTATCGACTCAATCCAAAATATGCAGAGGCGGTAAAGTTGGAAGTTACAAAACTAGAAGAAGCAGGTATAATTGTTCCAGTAGAACATTCCAGGTGGCTTTCTTCTATGGTTATTGTACCCAAGAAAAATAGTGGAAAAATAAGAGTTTGCGTTGATTTTCATGCCTTAAATAAAGTGACTTTTCAAGATGGATTTCCTCAGCCCTTTTCAGAGCAAGTACTTGAGGAAGTAGCCGGTCACACTTTGTATAGCTTCTTGGATGGTTTTAGGGCTACAATCAGATAGTGATCCATCCTGATGATAGGGACAAAACAGCCTTTGTTACTCCATGGGGCACTTATGTCTATACTTGCATGGCTTTTGGTTTGAAGAATGCACCAGCTTCATTTAATAGAACAAGGTATCTGATATTGGGCAAGTGGTTAACAACCTTTCCCCGCATTTTCATGGATGACTTTTCAGTGTTTTCAGGCACAGATAGAAGAACAGCAGTTCAAGATTTCCATGATCATTTGGAAAATCTAAAGGAAATCTTTGAGAAATGTCTCAAAACAGGTTTGAAGCTAAATCCTGCTAAATGTCATTTTTTGGTCACCAAGGGCACTCTTCTTGGTCACATAGTATCTGCTGAAGGGATAACGGTTGACCCTACAAGGGTTACTGCTATTCTATCCATGCCTATTCCACAAAGCCCAAAGGAAGTGCAAAGTTTTTTGGGACATGCAGGATATCATAGAAGATTCATACGAATGTATTCAGAAATAGTTAAGCCCTTATCAAGGCTTACCAGTAAAAAGGTCCCTTTCTCATGCAGTGCTAAAGCTGAGAAAGCATTTTATGAACTGAAAATGAGGTTATGTAGTGCTCCACTCTTAAGTGTTCCTAACTGGTCATTAGAGTTTCATGTGCATAGAGATGCTAGTCTTCATGCTGTTGGTGCAGTTCTAGCTCAACCATCATCACACAAGGTTGATAGACCTATCTCCTATGCCAACAGACTACTCACCCAAGCAGAAAGGAACTACAGTACGACTGAAAGGGAAGGCTTGGCTATTGTATTTGCTCTTCAAAAGTTTCGGCATTACCATTTTATAGTCATATCTGACCATCAGCCCTTGAAGTACTTGATAAACAAGCCTAGAGTAGCTGGAAGGATTTGGAGATGGTTACTCCTCTTTCAAGAATTCAAATTTGATATTCTTATTAAGCCAGGAAGAGAACACTACATGGCAGATCAAGTGTCCACGACTGCAATGAGCGAGAAAGCAACAGGTATAAATGATAAACTGGTGGATAGTAATCTCTTCCTAGTGGCAATTCATGCTGATTGGTATGATGGAATTCTCCATTTTCTCACTACTGGAAAACTCCCAGGACACTTGACACCTATAGAAAAGAGAAGATTGCTCCTGAAAACCAAAGCATATTCACTTATAAATGGAGATTTATATAAATACTGTCAGGATGGTATCTTGAGAAAGTGTGTTTTTCCAGAGGAGGTAACCCCTTTGCTTGAGGCAGCACACAGTGAAGGGCATCTAAAGGGGGAAGAATTGGCTCACAGAATCATCCACAAGGGACTATGGTGGCCTCATATTTACAAGGATGCAATCAAGTTTGCTAAAGAATGCCACATCTGCCAGAGGTGTGCTCCTACGCCAACCAGATTGAATTTCCAACCATTAGTCATATCTACAGGATGGCTCCCATTTGAATGTTGGGGTCTTGATTTCATAGGACCAATTAGTCCAACTGGCCAACCTGGAGGTAAGAAGTATATTTTGATGGCCACATGTTATGCAACTAAATGGATAGAGGCTAAAGCTACTGTGGACTGCACGGCGTTAACAGTAGTTAAGTTCTTGTATAAACGTATTTTCTCAAGATTTGGTTGCCCACTGGAAATCACTAGTGATAGGGGAACACATTTTGTAAATCAGCTGCTCCAATTTATATTTGACAGGTACAAGGTCTTCCATAAAAAATCTTGTGCCTACTATCCAAGGGCAAATGGGCAAGCAGAGAGCTCCAATAAGATTTTGATCGGGTTGTTGCGCAAATTATCTTTTGATCATCAAAGATTTTGGCCACAAGCATTGATCGGTGCAATTTGGGCTTTTAGAACTACAAGAAGGGGAACCACTGGTGAGAATCTGTTTCCCTTAGTATATGGAAAAGAGGCATTGGCCCCATTTGAATTCATTATAAAAAAGGAAATGGGAATCAAAACCATTGGAATTGAACCTCCCATTGAGAGATTGGTGGCATTAGAAGAATACAGAGAAGTAGCAATGCAAAAACTTCAGGTAACACAAGAAGATCACAAAAGACTGCATGTCAGGTATCTGAGGTCTAATGAAGTTCACGAAGGATCCATGGTTTTAGTGCATCAGGTCCCAGCAATTCCAACCAAACTGGAACCCAAATGGATAGGACCTTAAACGGTGGTAAAGGTATTACCTCATGGAGCAGTACATCTGGAGGATTTGCAGGGTAAGAGGATACCCCTGGTCAATATTTCCAGGGTGAAGAAGTACCTGAATTAAGGTAAATTGGAAGCACTTCATTCACCATACCTACTGTATTTCATTTAGTGATTGCTGTTTATTATGAAAAAAAAAGTGTGAAAAAAAAAAATAAATAAAAAAATATTATTTTTTTATTTTTTATTTATTTATTTCTCTAGGGTGAAGGATTATCTGAGTTAAGTCAAGGAGGAAGAACTTCCTTCACTATCTTGTTTTTAGCTTTGGGAATTGCATCGGGACGGTGCAAAGACTTGATGTGGGGGTGTGCATCGCGGAATTTCCATCCCTCTCTCTTTTTTTTTCTCTCTTCCCTCCTCTCTCTCTCCTCCTCCGTCACCCCCCTCAGCCCCCACCAGCCCCCTCCCCTCCCCTCACCACCAGCCCCCTCCCCTCCCCGCAGCGCCCCTCAGACCCCCCCTCTCTCTCTCTCTCTCTCTCTCTCAATCTCTCTCTCTCTCTCTCTCTCTCTCTCTCTCTCTCTCTCTCTCTCTCTCTCTCTCTCTCTCTCTCTCTCTCTCTCTCTCTCTCTCTCTCTCTCTCTCTCTCTCTCCCTCCCTCCCTCCCTCTTTCCCTATCTCACTCTCTCTCTACCCACGCCTTCCTTTCTCTCTCTTCCCTCCCCTCTCTCTCCTCTCTCGCCACCCCCTCAGCCCCCACCAACCCCCTCCCCTCCCCTCACCACCATCACCCTCCCCTCCCCTCACCACCAGCCCCCTCCCCTCCCCTCACCACCCCTCAGACCCTCTCTCTCTCTCTCCCTCTTTCCCTATCTCACTCTCTCTCTACTCACGCCTTCCTCTCTCTCTCTTCCCTCCCTCTCTCTCCTTCCCCACCACTCCACACCACCCCACAGCCCACCACAAACTCCACAAACCCCACAACCCCCCACAAACCCCACAACCCCCCCCAACTCCACACCACCCCATGGCCCTCCACCACTCCACACGACCCCACATCCCACCACAAACTCCACAAACCCCACAAACCCCACAACCCCCCACAAACCCCACAACCCCCACAAACCACACAAACCCCATAAACCCCACAACTCCACACCACCCCACAGCCCACCACAAACTCCACAAACCCCACAAACCCCACAACCCCCCACAAACCCTACAAATCCCACATTTTTTCACAGCTTTACATAAGGCTCTTATACAGTTTGGATGGATATTTGGAGGATCATTTCTTAACCAAACACTACAGTGTTATATATCGTTGGAAAGCTCTCAACGAGTACTTTCCAATGATGCAATAATAACTTTGAAATATTGTATCAATTTTTTACCACACCCCAAAAACCCCCATAACTCACCCCCTATCCCCACCCAACCCACAAACCCCACAAACCCCACACCTCCACACAACTCCACACCCCTCCACAACCCTCCACAAACCCCATAATCTCTCTCAAACTCCCCTCAACTCATCTCCCATACCGCCCACTTAATATGAAGGATCAAAAACTACTACAAAAATTAGGTGAAGGATGTGCTTCTCAAGGTCATTCAAATATTACGGGCGGCACAAAATGAGGATCTCTGCTTGCATTCAAAAGTGACAGTAAAGGTGTAAATGGTAAAAGTAAAAGTGGAGAAATGAGTGTTGCCGCCAACCATTCGTGACGACTCCCTATTTTTGAGGATCCAATTCAGATCAAGTGGAATATTTGATCTACCCCTCCAATCTTGGGTAATCAACTCGCGCATGATCAGTGGACGTGAGGAATTGGCAAGGCCCTCTTGGCCTATTGGAGCCTATAAAAGCAATGGATTTGTGTTCATTTGGGCTACATTCAGATACACACATTTACATACTTATGTACAGAGGTCCTCTCTTTGCACTTTGTGGCTTCAAGCCTACTGTAAGAAGTCACTCTGTGGTGAGGATACAGAGCGTGGACTTCCCAGTGAGGGCTAATATCACTATAGTGTGAAGAGAGTGGCTTGGTTTTTTTGTCATTCAGTGTGAGTCATTGGTATTTCGTGCTCTATCCCTTAGAGCAAGTCTTCATACTTGGTATTGATCAGTGCTAGTCTACATCTAGATGAGTCCATTGTACGGATTGAATGAATCCCTTGTATTGATGTTGTTTAGTTCTGGAGTGGCATGTTAGCCCAGAGCATAACTTTTTGAGCATCTCTTTTGCCTATGTTGTAATCATCTGATTCGAACTAAGGATTGGTTGGTCTTCCATTATTGTCATTAATATTTTCTTGAGTATTCACAACTCTGTGTAATTATTGATATCTGCCTGCTCACAGAAGTGTTAAGGGTATATTTCCCTAAGGAGAACCTCCCTTGAGTAGGTGAAGTACTGGAATGCTTACTGCATGCTCCTCTTAAAAGTAGATACCCCAGTACCTCCTCTACAATTTGGCACGCACGATGGGACCTTTGCATTTATGTGAGAGGCCCTGAGGATAGTAAATAGTCCTCTTTTTCAGTATTTTTGCTCTATTGCATTTGCAAATAGGTACATGACCCATACGGGAGTAGCTAAGGAGCCTCTTCGTATACGAAGGAGCCTTAACAAGTCAGCTATATCTTCAACTAGTGAACCTACCTCCCCTGTACCCTCTTTGAATTTATCTATTGAATTCCGTGCAACACCACTATCAAAGGAGAAGCATAGTAGAACATTAGACTTCTCCTCAGATACATCAGAAGAAACACCAGTGCAAATGGAGGATCTCTCTCATTTACTCTCCAGACTCAATATCAAGCTCCCTACCTTCAAGGGAAAAGCTTATGAGGATGTTGATGATCATGTGAGGAGGTTCATCTCCTTATGTCGAGGACGAGGTCTACAGAACAGAGAGGATGCAATGCTGGTACTCTTCCCATCCACATTGGAAGGCCTTGTTGACAAATGGTACAATCAATATGCAGATGGCCATTTTGCTACATGGGAGGCTCTGAAGACGGCATTCTCACAAACATTTGGACCCAGTGACTCCTCGGAAAGAGCTCTAGAACAGCTCGAGAATCTAAGGCTAAGATCAGGTGAATCCTTTCATGAACTTCACACTAGAACAAAAGCACTTGTTGCACGTCTGCCACATGCTCCAGGTGACTTCTTGGTTAAAAAATGGATAGAAAAAGCTTTGCCCAGGTCATCTCAGTAGAAGCTACGTGAGTCTCTTAGATTGGATGCAACCCTCAATGATTTTGTTACAGCAACATCACGCATTGAAGAAGCAAGGCAACATTTTGAAGGGGATACACAATCGAATTATGCTGCAGATTTAGACCCTATTGGGCAACTGAGGAAGGAACTAGAGGCATTGAGAATGCAACAAAATCAACAAGAAGAGAAGGTCTTGCCACCACTACATCGCACTGATGATGAAATAGCCCAACTTCATTATGAGTTAGAAGATTTGCGGACTACTCAGGATATAAGAAGGCAGATTTGGTGTACAATATGTAACAACAATGGACATTCCAATGCTAATTGCCCTAACAAGGTAAGCTGTCAATTTTGTGGAAAGGATGGTCATGAAGCTAGAGACTGTTTCTACCTCAAGGGTACACAGCAACAGGTAACCCTCAAGCTTTGGATTCGTATTATGCTAGTACTTGAAATGCACGTAATAGGGAGGAGAATTGGTCTACAAAGCCTATATATAATAGGCCATTGATGTGTTATCGATGTGGTGAGTATGGCCATATGCAAAATAGGTGTTCCCTTCCAGAAGATACACCTCCTTGTCAACATTGTCCAGAGGCTAAGGATCACTATACCAAAGACTGCCCAAGAAGCCATCTTGCTCCAATCCACATGATTGCAGTCTCTCCACAAGAAGAAGGTATGACCACTTAGTCTTATGTTGTTTCATCTTCTTCAATGCCCATGATGACTAGAGCCAGACAAGCGGCAGCAACCCATAGAGAGGAACAAGAGGGAGTCCAGGATAAAGAAGAGGAAAAGAAGTCTGGGTGGAAGGGCCAAGCAGAAATTGAAGGAGCTTATGAAAGGATGGCTACTTCTCTAAGGGACCAACCAACAACTCTGCAAGAAGACACTCATGAGGTAAACATTGAACAGATCTTGAAAGGTATTCATCACAAGGTTAGTCTATACGAACTTATAAGGATGGATTCAAAAATAAGAAGTGACTTATTGAAGGTTATACAATCTGCTCACTTGGTCCAATCACCCAGTATAGATGGTTTCATGGTTGATTTTCCCCCTGCACCCTTGGCAGACTACCAAAGCATAAGATTATCTGTTTGTATAAAGGATGAAGCTCTCACAGGTGTGATCATAGATGGAGGCTCTGGTATCAATTTGATGCCAGATTTCACAATGAAGAAACTGAATTTGAACCCCACCAAGATGGCACCATTCACAGTTACTCTAGTAGATCAACATCGGGTTGCGCCTCTTGGCATTATTGAAAAGGTACTGATGATAGTACAGGGTTGCCACTTTGTTCTAGTTTTTGTTGTTATTGCACTTCCACAGGAGACTTCTTACCCTTTACTTCTGGGGAGACCTTGGCTGAGCCAAGCAAAAGCTTTGCAAGATTGGGGGAAAAACAAAGTATGGATTTCCACAAGCACCAATAGCCAACTGCAACTACATTTGGAAGAAGGATTTGACTCAGGGAAAACTACTGGGTATACTGTGGACACTCAGGTAATGCCCTCTCTACCCCAAGAAGAAGATACATTATTGAATTGGATGATGGAAAGTGTAGAATGTTGCACGGTGGAAATCAATGAAATAGAGGAAGAAGTTGCAGATGAAGGAGTTGCAAGAAAAAGCCATGAGGTTCACAAGGAGTTGAAGAATGAGAGCTTGCAGGAGATTACGAATATTGAAGGGGCAACAACTATAGAGGTTTCAGAACAGGAAGGTTATGAGCCTGAATGCAGAGAAGATCTCCCCTTTTCGGATATACCTCAAGGATGGACTAGGGAACATATTGTAGAATATAAGCTAAATTCCACTCTCGCATACAGTGGAGATGATTTCTCAAACAAGACTAGTCCTGAAACACTGGTTCAAGAAGTAAATCTAGGGGATGAAGAGAACCCTCAAGTAGTCCATTTAGCCTCTTGGCTATGACATTATCCTCCTTTACTGCAGAAGGTAACTTCTTTACTTTTTGCTTATAAAAATGTCTTCGCATGGTCCTACAAAGATCTAACAGGGATACCGGAGGAGCTTGGATTACACAGAATACCCTTAGTTGAGGGAGCCGCGCCTGCAAGAAGTAGGCCGTACCGACTCAATCCAAAATATGCAGAGGCGGTAAAGTTGGAAGTTACAAAACTAGAAGAAGCAGGTATAATTGTTGCAGTAGAACATTCCAGGTGGCTTTTTTCTATGGTTATTGTACCCAAGAAAAATAGTGGAAAAATAAGAGTTTGCGTTGATTTTCATGCCTTAAATAAAGTGACTGTTCAAGATGGATTTCCTCAGCCCTTTTCAGAGCAAGTACTTGAGGAAGTAGCCGGTCACACTTTGTATAGCTTCTTGGATGGTTTTAGTGGCTACAATCAGATAGTGATCCATCCTCATGATAGGGACAAAACAACATTTGGTACTCCATGGGGCACTTATGTCTATACTCGCATGGCTTTTGGTTTGAAGAATGCACCAGCTTCATTTAATAGAACAATGTATCTGATATTAAGCAAGTGGTTAACAACCTTTCTCCGCATTTTCATGGATGACTTTTCAGTGTTTTCAGGCACAAATAGAAGAACAACAGTTCAAGATTTCCATGATCATTTGGAAAATCTAAAGGAAATCTTTGAGCAATGTCTCAAAACAGTTTTGAAGCTAAATCCTGCTAAATGTCATTTTTTGGTCACCAAGGGCACTCTTCTTGGTCACATAGTATCAGCTAAAGGGATAACGGTTGACCCTGCAAAGGTTACTGCTATTCTATCCATGCCTATTCCACAAAGCCCAAAGGAAGTGCAAAGTTTTTTGGGGCATGCAGGATATCATAGAAGATTCATACGAATGTATTCAGAAATAGCTAAGCCCTTATCAAGGCTTACCAATAAAAAGGTCCCTTTCTCATGGAGTGCTAAAGCTGAGAAAGCATTTTGTGAACTGAAAATGAGGTTATGTACTGCTCCACTCTTAAGTCTTCCTAACTGTTCATTAGAGTTTCATGTGCATACAGATGCTAGTCTTCATGCTGTTGGTGCAGTTCTAGCTCAACCATCATCACACAAGGTTGATAGACCTATCTCCTATGCCAACAGACTACTCACCCAAGCAGAAAGGAAGTACAGTACGACCGAAAGGGAAGGCTTGGCTATTGTATTTGCTCTTCAGAAGTTTCGGCATTACCTTCTCGGTGTACATTTTATAGTCAGATCTGACCATCAACCCTTGAAGTACTTGATAAACAAGCCTAGAGTTGCTAGAAGGATTTGGAGATGGTTACTCCTCTTTCAAGAATTCAACTTTGATATTCATATTAAGCCAGGAAGAGAACACTACATGGCAGATCAAGTGTCCATGACTGCAATGAGCGAGAAAGCAACAGGTATAAATGATGAATTGGTGGATAGTAATCTCTTCCTAGTGGCAATTCAGGCTGATTGGTATGATGGAATTCTCCATTTTCTCACTACTAGAAAACTCCCAGAACACTTGACACCTATAGAAAAGAGAAGATTGCTCTTGAAAACCAAAGCATATTCACTTATAAATGGAAATTTATATAAATACTGCGAGGATGGTATCTTGAGAAAGTGTGTTTTTCCAGAGGAGGTAGCCCCTTTGCTTGAGGCAGCACACAGTGAAGGGCATCTAAACGGGGAAGAATTGGCTCACAGAATCATCCACAAGGGACTATGGTGGCCTCATATTTACAAGGATGCGATCAAGTTTGCTAAAGAATGCCACATCTACCTGAGGTGTGCTCCTATGCCAACCAGATTGAACTTCCAACCATTAGTCATATCTACAGGATGGCTCCCATTTGTACGTTGGGGTCTTGATTTCATAGGACCAATTAGTCCAATTGGCCAACCTGGAGGTAAGAAGTATATTTTGATGGCCACATGTTATGCAACTAAATGGATAGAGGCTAAAGCTACTGTGGACTGCACGGCGTTAACAGTAGCTAAGTTCTTGTATAAACGTATTTTCTCAAGATTTGGTTGCCCACTGGAAATCACTAGTGATAGGGGAACACATTTTGTAAATGAGCTGCTCCAATTTATATTTGACAGGTACAAGGTCTTCCATAAAAAATCTTGTGCCTACTATCCAAGGGCAAATGGGCAAGCAAAGAGCTCCAATAAGATTTTGATCGGGTTGCTGCGCAAATTATCTTTTGATCATCAAAGCTTTTGGCCACAAGCATTGATCAGTGCAATTTGGGCTTTCAGAACTACAAGAAGGGGAACCACTGGTGAGAATCCGTTTCGCTTAGTATATGGAAAAGAGGCATTGGCCCCATTTGAATTCATTATCAATAAGGAAATGGGAACCAAAACCATTGGAATTGAACCTCCCATTGAGAGATTGGTGGCATTAGAAGAATACAAAGAAGGAGCAATGCAAAAACTTTAGGTAACACAAGAAGATCACAAAAGAACTGCATGTCAGGTATCTGAGGTCTAATGAAGTTCAGGAAGGATCCATGGTTTTAGTGCATCAGGTCCCAGCAATTCCAACCAAACTGGCACCCAAATGGATAGGACCTTACACGGTGGTAAACGTATTACCTCATGGAGCAGTACATCTGGAGGATTTGCAGGGTAAGAGGATACCCCTCGTCAATATTTCTAGGGTGAAGAAGTACCTGAATTAAGGTAAATTGGAAGCATTTCATTCACCGTACCTACTGTATTTCATTTAGTGATTGCAGTTTATTATGAAAAAAAAAAGTGTGAAAAAAAAATTAAAAAATTTTTAAAAGAATTAAAATATATATATATATATTATTATTTTATTATTTATTTATTTATTTCTCCAAGGTGAAGGATTATATGAGTTAAGTCAAGGAGGAAGAACTTCCTTCACTATCTTGTTTTTAGCTTCGAGCATTGCATCGGGACGGTGCAAAGGCTTGATGTGGGGGTCTGTATCGCAGCATTTCCCTCCCTCTCTCTTTTTTTCTCTCTTCTCTCCTCTCTCTCTCCTCCTCCGTCACCCCCCTCAGCCCCCACCAGCCCCCTCCCCTCCCCTCAGCGCCCCTTAGACCGTCTCTCTCTCTCTCTCTCTCTCTCTCTCTCTCTCTCTCTCTCTCTCTCTCTCTCTCTCTCTCTCTCTCTCTCTCTCTCTCTCTCTCTCTCTCTCTTTCCCTATCTCACTCTCTCTCTACCCACACCTTCCTTTCTCTCTCTTCCCTCCTCTCTCTCTCCTCCCTCGCCACCCCCTCAGCCCCCACCAGCCCCCTCCCCTCCCCTCACCACCATCACCCTCCCCTCCCCTCTCCTCAGCACCCCTCAGACCCTCTCTCTCTCTCTCTCCCTCTTTCCCTATCTCACTCTCTCTTACACACGCCTTCCTCTCTCTCTCCTTCCCCACCACTCCACACCATCCCACAGCCCACCACAAACTCCACAAACCCCACAAACCCCACAACCCGCCACAAACCCCACAACCCCCCACAACTCCACACCACCCCACGGCCCTCCACCATTCCACACCACCCCACAGCCCACCACAAACTCCACAAACCCCACAAACCCCACAACCCCCCACAAACCCCACAACCCCCACAAACCACACAAACCCCATAATCCCCACAACCCCCCACAACTCCACACCACCCCACAGCCCACCACGAACTCCACAAACCCCACAAACCCCACAAACCCCCACAAACCCTACAAATCCCACAATTTTTTCACGACCTTACATAAGGCTCTTATACAGTTTGGATGGATATTTGGAGGATCATTTCTTAACCAAACACTACAGTGTTATATATCGTTGGAAAGCTCCCGACGAGTACTTTCCAATGGTGCAATAATAACTTTGAAATCTTCTATCAATTTTTGACCACACCCCAAAAACCCCCACAACTCCCCATAACTCACCCCCTATCCCCACCCAACCCACAAACCCCACAAACCCCACACCTCCACACAACTCCACACCCCTCCACAACCCTCCACAAACCCCATAATCTCTCTCAAACTCCCCACAACTCACCTCCCATACCGCCCACTTAATATGAAGGATCAAAAGCTACTACAAAAATTAGGTGAAGGATGTGCTTCTCAAGGTCATTCAAATATCACGGGCGGCAGAAAATGAGGATCTCAGCTTGCATTCAAAAGTGACAGTAAAGGTGTAAATGGTAAAAGTAAAAGTGGAGAAATGAGTGTTGCCGCCAACCATTCATGATGACTGCCTATTTTTGAGGATCCAATTCAAATCAAGTGGAATATTTGATCTACCCCTCCAATCTTGGGTAATCAACCGACGCATGATCAGTAGACGTGAGGAATCGGCAAGGCCCACTTGGCCTATTGGAGCCTATAAAAGCAATGGATTTGTGTTCATTTGGGCTACATTCAGATACACACATTTACATACGTACGTACAGAGGTCCTCTCTTTGCACTTTGTGGCTTCAAGCCTACTGTAGGAAGTCACTCTGTGGTGAGGATACAGAACGTGGACTTCCCAGTGAGGGCTAATAGCACTATAGTGTGAAGAGAGTGGCTTGGTTTTTTTGTCATTCAGTGTGAGTCATTGGTATTTCATGCTCTGTCCCTTAGAGCAAGTCTTCATACTTGGTATTGATCAGTGCTAATCTACATCTAGATGAGTCCATTGTATGGATTGAATGAATCCCTTGTATTGATGTTGTTTAGTTCTGGAGTGGCATGTTAGCCCAGAGCATAAACTTTTGAGCATCTCTTTTGCCTATGTTGTAATCATCTGATTCGAACTAAGGAGTGGTTGGTCTTCCATTATTGTCATTAATATTTTCTTGAATATTCACAACTCTGTGCAATTATTGATATCTGCCTACTCACAGAAGTGTTAAAGGGTATATTTCCCTAAGGAGAACCTCCCTTGAGTAGGTGAAGTACTGGAATGCTTACTGCATGCTCCTGTTAAAAGTAGATACCCCAGTACCTCCTCTACAATGCCCCTCATTTGAAAAAAGCAATTGACTTTAGTTGGTAAAAATAAAAATAAACATGGATGGCGAGTCACATGTTCCATCACTGGACAAAAATCAGCATGTTCCATGTAAAAACACATGCATGGAAATGTTCATGGAGATATTTATTAAGACTATTTATGAGGTGCTAACATAGTCTCTAAGTAAGTCAATATAAGAATGTATATTGATAACTATTCGATTTTTCTTTTTCAATCATTCACGGTTTAAAATATGCTCAAAATGTCTAATTTATTTTGGGAAGTGTAACCAAATTATGCTTCTACACAATAAATTCTTTGTGTAAATGCATCACATATAAAGAACTATGGAATTAAAGAAAGACAAAAATGGAAGTTCGATAATGAAAGAAAATTAAACTAGTGAAAAGGTTGTTGGTGTTGATGTGGTTGCTTCAAACATAGAATTTTGATAATTGTTTGGTGCTCTTTCTCTACATCATGAGGAAAGGAAATTGCTTCATGAAGTGTTGTAGGTTGGCATGAGTGAAGCTTAGCTTGAATCTCCTTCTCTAAACCATTATCATACTTCTTCTTCATGTTATCTTCGAAAACATCTTCAAGCAGGCAAAGAAACACTAAGTATTTCCATAAACGGTCCATATAGGTTGTAAAAGTATCACCTTCCATCCTTGTAAATGTAGCCCACAGGCATTGAACATGTAGGTGGCACTGTACAGGAAGAAAAGAGTCCTTAAGATTTTCTTGAAAAGCCCTCCATGTGGTCAGATGATCTGCACTATGGCATAGGACATTCCACCAAAATTGAGGCTTCCCTACTAAATAGTTAGCAGAAAATTTTATTTTATTACTTTCAGAATATGATTTTTCATAATAGAAACCGTCGAATTGTGATAACCACAAGAACTAAAGGGCCATCCTTATGGCCATAAAATTGTAGAAATTGGTAGTTTTTGACACCAATCTTGGATTGTGTGCCATCAACTTGGGCAGAGGAAATAGCTTTTACCACCCTTGCAAGGTTATCTTCTTCAAATTGCATCTTCTGAAGTACTTCATCACATTGTCAGATCTCGTTTTGAGTGCCTTGAAGTTCGTGCCATAGGAGCTCCAACTATTGCTTGAGCAATACCTTGGGTAGAGGTGACTCATCAAAATCCTCCATAGTGTTCATAGGGTCCATGGGTATGTAGACAAAGAAACCCCCTTGTTGGATATATGAAAACAATTTTCAGATTGCTTGAATTAAACAAAAAACAAGGGTGATTCTTGGGAATTGAAAAAGTAAGAGAGAGATGCAACTTATGTTAAATATAAGAAAAGAGGACTAGAGTGACAACACAAAGAGATAGTGTAGTGGTAAAACACTTCTTGTGAGATTGAGGTTGTGGGTTCAAATCCTCCCTCCTTGGTGAATATAAAACTCCTTATTGCCACTCCTTAATTAAAAGGTGTTTGTGCGTAGCCAATGGCTGCCAACGGTCATCAAGGGAAACGTGGATGCTAGGGAAGCCAAATATGCCAAAGTTCTATGCCTTAGTTGATACCTTGTCAAAAGAACTAAATGTAGGTGTAAATATAGGTTCAAATTCAAGAACTAGAATAGAAACAAAAATCAAAATCGAAACAGAAATCAAAATTGAAACTGGGATAGGGTCAAGGATCGGAATTTGAGTCAGAAACAAAAACGAAAACAGAAACAAACAACAAAACTAGGATTGAACGCCAAAATGAACTAAAATAGACCCCTCTATAGAGACACATGTAGAGCTCTGATACCACTATTACCAGGATCTTAATTCATGCTCACATAGAGGATGTGGGTGCTGAAAACACACAGAAAAATAGATATGTGAAGAGATGAGATAGAACACAGGATTGGATGCAATCTCCCCCCACAACACTCCGTTTCCATAGTTCACTGAGTGCATAGGATTTTTCATTATAGCGGTTACAGTGAGGCAGCTTCGAAAACCAAGTGTGAAAGTAAAAAGTTGCTCTCTTTTGTGGAGAGTCTTTGCTTTCATTAATAGAAATCACAGTCTACAACGATCCTTATCCTAACCACTCTTTTTATTAATTGTTTTTAAAAATAGAGCCCTATACATGGTTTTATTTACAAATTATATAAAAAAATAGATCTGATTATTGATGTCCGGATATATTCAAAATGTCCATGCCCTTTCACGCCCTCACGAACCTTCAACTGCTATATCAAAACACCAAAACACATTAATAACTTAACACTCCAACAATTCCTTGTTCAACACATTCCATAATTCATAATAACATGGTTGCACACCTACCATCGATTGCATACATGAACGAACCATGTGAAGCTTGCATGATGGGAAAGCAACAAAGGAAGACATTTCCATAAGAAAGCAAGAATAGAGCAATCCATCCTCTAGAGTTGGTGCATGTTGACTAACGCAAAAAAATGCCTACATAGGCATTGGGCAGATCTTTCTACTTCATGTTACTCATTGACAATTATAATAAGAAGATGTGTGTACTTCCTTCATAATAAGGCTCAAGATTTTGGTAAGTTTGAAGAATGGCTTCAACTTGTTGAAACTGAAACAGAGAAGAATATGAAGAAATTCAAGACAGATGGTCGATGGTGCATTTACATCAAAAAATTTTGAAGATTTCTCAAAGAGTAAAGGAATCAAACATCAACTCACAATGGCACATATCCCTTAACAAAATGGTATTGCAGAATGTCAGAACCAAAGCATCATGGAGATGGCAAGGTGCATGTTGAAGGGAAAGAGTTTGCCAAAACAATTTTGAACAAAGGCAACACTATCGTCTACATCTTGAATCAAAGTTACACCAAATCCATCTGCTTCCCATTTCAAAGTATTTGGAAGTGAATGTTGTCACGAGGAAGTAGATAAGCAAGAGAGCTCACACACACTCTCACAATCAAAGAGAAGCACACACACAGATTGAGGCGAGGAAGAATGATCTTCTTCTTCTTCTATTACATAAAAGGTGAGGTGTGTATGACACTATACATTGATGTTTCATCCTACATTCAACTAGAAATGCATTAAAGTGAGAAGACATACATTCCTCCCCTCGATCAGAACGGAGCGTGCCCATTTTACATGCTGATAGATTTTCAACCAAAACCAAAAATTGTTTGAAGCACATAAACACTTCATACTTTGGTTTCAATGGATACACCCATGCATGCCTAGAAAAATCATCAATGAAAGTCACAAAGTAAAGATAGTTTCAAAAGAGGATGTTTGCATAGGACCAGAAACATCATTGTGAACAAGCTGCAGTTTCTGAATAGCTCGAACTAAACCATCTTTTGGAAAGGAGGAACATTGCATTTTGCCCAAAATACGGCCTTTGCATACATGTTTACCAGGTGCTTGAAGTTTCGCAGAGAGGACACCATTTCAGATTTCCGCAGGCATAACAAACTAGCAAAACTCAGATGACCAAAGCATGCATGCCAAAGCTTTGCATCTGGCATAACCTGAGAATCATGTACTGCACATGCCAAATCATTCACAGTTTTTTCATATTCTATGAGCTTATACAACCCACGACATAAAATGCCAAATGCAATAATCATGTCAACATTTGACAGGTCATGAATTGTACATCTATCATCAACAAATTTCACAACCAAGCCAATCTTGGCTAATAATGAAACTGATAACAAATTTTTCTTGATCCTTGGCACAAATAAAGCATTCAACAAAGTAAAAGAACTACCATCAACAATAGTCAAAATGATCTTACCAACTCCCATGACAGGATAAGAGGAGTTTGTTAAAAGCGCTTCTGTCAAGTCGCTTTTAATCTCGTTTTGGGTTCTTGGGGATGGTTAGATGTCTGGCAATGCAGAGGCCCTTTATTTAATTTTCTCAAATTAAATGTTCAACTAAGCAGTAATGATACTTCCAAGGCAACAACTTCCGTTACAGAGTTACTATTTCTCGTTTATAGTTATCTTTTCACAATAAACTTATCGCGCGAGTTAGCAGTCACACAATCGCACAGACTTATTAATGCAAATGTAACATTATTGTGTTAATACTTAATACTCCAATTTATTGAATAGAATATAGTACTTAGGAATTCTGTAAACCTACACACGATCTTATCGGCATGGTCGCCCAGACAGACAGTCTGGCGAAACCCTGTCTCTCCTTGCCGAAGAATCACCGTAATGCCTTTTCATTAATGGGTAAAAGTTACATCTATTCGCTACGCCTTTTCGGTGTGTGCGATATATGAAAAATACAATCCAATTCCGACGACCAAACACTGGCACGCACAGTGGACTCGAACCCAACAAAGAAAAATACATCTAAGGCTCATCAACTATGCCTTGTATATACAGTGTTCTAGCTAATTTAAATGTTTGGATGATCTTTTGTTTCAGGGAATCCAACATAATCTTCAATGTGTCTGGCTCAACCAGTTGTGGGTCTGTTCTGACTAAACTTGCCGCAATAATTTGACTCATCGGTTTGCCTCTGCAAAAATGCTTCTTGTAAATAAAATTCATTAGTTAATGCAACATCTCTCTGCTGCTTCATATTCGCAATTTGGTCATCAATTCGCAACAATTTTTCTGCTTGAATGCTGAGTTGCTTTTCTCTGCGTTCCAGCTCCTGAGCTTGACATTGGATGGTTTTGTAATACGCATCCCTTTCTTTCATGATTCCTGCTAATTCTTTCTTAAGCTGAATTGTCAGACCCGTCTATGCTTCCAAGTCACGATTCTTCTGGAAAAGATCGACGAAAACAATTTTTAATTCTTCAGTGGTCTGCATGGCCAAGTCAACCATTTCTTGCCCTTTTTGGGTCACCATCTCCAGATCTGCACGGGTTTCTTCTAATAAGTTGCCCATAACAATTCTAGCATCGTCTTTATCCTGCACTAATTGTTTTAACTGGTTTATTTCTTCATCGCGAGCGGCTAAAAGAAAATTCTTTTCATGTAACTCAGCAAGGACTGCATCGTGTTGTGCAATCAGGTTGGCCTGCTCTGCTATCCGTGCTTGGAGTTGTTGAAGCTGAACCTGCAGAGCATGGTTCTCTGCTTTGATTGCATTGACTTCTTCCTGCAAGGGGGCAATGTTTGCTTTTAGCAAATCGACTTTGCCTTGCAATTCCTGCCGGATATTCTCAGTTGCCAGCTTCATTTGAAGAGGTAATTGCTAAGAAAACTGGATTAGGAGACGACCCATAGATTCTAATTCATTGAACATCGGAGTCGGAGGAAGAAGAGCAGGAAGTGGGTGGGAGGAAGAGGCTGAGAACAGTTGAGGGGAGGGTGGTGGAGAGTAGTCAGGAGAAGAGGATGGAGGAGTGGATGCTTCAGGAATTACATTGGAGATTGCACTAGTACGCACTGCAACGGACTCAGTAGGGTTAGTCGGTGGAGGAAGGGGGATAAGGGTATTTTGCACCAGGACTATGCCGGTTATATTTTGATTTGTCGCCTCAACCTTGTCGATCATGGCCTCAACATTAGCCATAACTTCCTAGATGATTTTGGTGATAATTTCTTGCACAGTTTCCTCATCCCGTTGATAAAAGTCCTCCCGAGAAGATACTTCTTTAGATTCTTCCATGCGTACGCCTTATTCCTGCTTCTTGAGTGGAGAAGAGGGAACTGATGATTCAACATGGAGGGAAGTGGAAGTGTCGTGGAAGACTTCAGTTTCGTGCCCGGCATTGGAGCTCTGCACCTGACTATCAGAAGGGCTAACGCATCTGCGTTTTCGATGAAATAGTTGAAGCAGATCTTCATCGTCATCATCTTCGTCCTCGAGCATTTGTGTAGATTCTTCATGTAACAAAAAGGGAGCGATTGGAGGAGGTTGCATGGCTTGGATCACCGGAAAGAGAAAAGTAAGGATATGGGGTAAACGGGAACGAGGAAGGTCACTCTTAACGATTTGCTTGGTAGCCATCACGCAGTCTCGGTGAATACACCGGAAAAAGAAAGATTTGAAATTTACCGGCTCACGGGATGTAGTGTCTATCATCGAATAGAATGGGCGAGAAATACCATATGTGCGTTTCTGTAAATTCAGGGTGGCTACCAAAAATTGTAGAGCGGTACGCTCTGGTTCAGGTCTGCAAAGAATGGCATACTCATTAGATGAGTGCCGGGGAAACAATTTTTTCATGGTGGCCACGAAAAGAACTGGACCATTCTCCAATCCTTCTCGAGGGAGTCGAAAAGCTTCAGCAAACATCGCTAAAGTAATAACTACACGAGATGGTAAACAAGCAATGAGCCAACACTACTCTATAGTTGGTGTGGAAGTGATGGAAAAAATAATATGCGCATGGATGGGTGACACTCCACTGAATGCCAAGGCAATTCAGCGAAGGCCAACAGACCACGAGTGCACAAATACTCACTCACTTTTGGAGTGAGGCCGGCACGGAAGGTTGCGACATTCGTGATTGCTTCCATGGCGCACAAGTAAACACGAGAACATAGAATACAAAGAATGCACAATCACACAAACACAATAGCGATTATTAGTGGAAAGAATAAGATTAAGTAAGAGCATGGACAACATTAGGCGGCAAAAAACCCTAATCATCGTGTAGTAGTGGAGAGATATCCTTCATGATTATGGCATGCATGCATGTTCAAAAACAGTAACACAGGGCGGCACTTAAGCATATTTAGAGACCAAAACGAGAAGATTACGGTCAGTGGTCAACCGAAATACGGGAGGTAAAAAAGAAAAAACAAGTGAAACGTGAAAAAAAGACTAAGTACACGTCATCGGTGATCGGACGTTTGGTGATATGGGTGAAGCTTAGAACCATTAACCACTTTTGGAAGGACCAAAGTCGCCAACCGAAAAGTTTCTGGTCCCACTTGTTCAGTAATCCGGTATGGACCAAACCACCGTAATTTAAATTTTCCGGCAGATCTGTTGGCTTTAGCATTATAGAATAAAACAAGCTGGCCAACCGAAAAGACAGGGGTTTCGAGGAAATGATCATGAGAACGGGCTTGACGAAGCTTAACTTCTTGAAAAAGTAGGAAACTTTCCCAACGTTGTTCATCCAATGAGCAGAGCGTATCCGACCGAAATGGAAAAGATTCTTCCGGTAGCAATTTCTGAGATAATGCAACGCGTAGACTCGGTACCACTACTTCCATCGGTGCAATAGCTTCCAATCCATAAGCAAGTTTAAACAGAGTTGTTCCGATTGCCACTTTGTACCTGGTCTGGTATGCCCATAATACAGCATGTAAGAGTTGATCCCAATGTTTCGGACATTCCAAGATCAATTTGCGAAGCATATTCAACAATGTCTTATTGGTACTCTCAGCCAGACCATTAGCATGTGGATAGTACGGTGAGCTGAATTTATGCATAATGTGAAAGTCTGAGTCAGTACTTGCATTAAGTTGTTTGCAAAATGTGTTCCTTGGTGCATCACTATCTCTAGAGGCAATCCATATCGAGGGAAAACATCCTTCGTCAAACATTTGGCCACCGAAACAGCTGTGGCTGAACGTAAAGACCAAGCTTCTGCCTATCTAGTGGCATAAGCTGTACAAGTCAATATGTATCGATTGTTGGTGAGTGTCGCTGGTGGTGTTATTGTGCCAATAAAATCTAGACCCCACTTCTGAAAGGGTTCAAAAGGTAAGATAGGTTGAAGAGGAAAGAAGTACCGCTGCAAGGGCTGTCTAAACCGTTGATAGACATCACACTGCTGCACAAATTGAACCACATCTCTGTACATTGTAGGCCAACATAGCCCACTTTGCAGAATTTTTCGGTGAGTAAGATCAGCTCCGAAGTGTCCTCCAGTGGGTACTGAGTGAGCCATAGCAATAACTGATGCCGATTCATGTGGAGGAATACATCTGAGCAAGACACCAGTATGATCTACGTAATACAGTTGACCAACAATCAACCGGAAGCGTCGACTGTAGACCGCAATTTTCCGGCGCAAAGTAGCGGGAGTATTCAGAGGTAAACAACCATCAGTGAGGAAAGTTATTAACATATCATAGTATGTAGGAGCCACATGAAGTTCTGTAGATTCTGTAGGAGTTGTCACGGTGACGTAAATCGCTGGTGTAGTGTCATCAAAACCTACCGGAGACTCACCAAAATCCAGTCAAGATAGAAAATCCGCCAAGACATGTGCTGTGTCGGGTCGATGAATAACTTCATAATCGAACTCATGTAATAGTAAAACCCATCTCGCCAATCTACCACCTAAATGCTGCTGTCAAACCAAGTACACCAATGCAGCATGATCCACATGGAAAGTAAATTTACGGCCCAGCAAGTAATGCCGAAATTTCTTAACAGAGTATACCAAACCAAGACATTCTCGTTCTGTCACAAAGTAATTTCTCTCATCAGGAGCTAATCGGCGGCTCGCATAGTACACAGGCTAAAACCATTTGTCCATTTGCTGCATAAGGACACTACCAATCGCAATATCTCATGCATCCACAAAGACATGGAACGGTCATTCCCAATCTGGTGGTTGCAGTATCGGGGCCTGCGTCAATAAAACCTTCAACTGATCAAATGCACTTTGGCACTCTTGAGTCCACTCGTACTTCCACGGAGCGCTGGTCATAAGCCGATTAAGCGGTGTCGCTAAATGAGCTAACCACCGTAAATGTCTTCCATGCCACCGGATTTGGCCAAGAAAGCGCATAACTTCTTTCGGTGTCTTTGGGATTGGTGCCTCCAACACGGCTGCTACTTTATCCGGATCTACCTGTATTCCTTGTTTGGAAATGATATGACCAAGCAGTTTACCATAGGAGACCACAAAAACTGATTTGGTAGGATTCAAACATAACCGATACTCGCGACATTTTTCAAAACAGCATCGTAAATGATACAGGTGCGCCGAAGTGGCACCAAATAAGGAAAAACCATCCAAATATACTTGCATAAACGTGGTCAAGTAAGGTGAAAAGACTTCCTGCATACATCTTTGGAATGTACTCGGGGCATTCCGTAAACCAAACCACATTACGGTGCAAACATAGACACCCCAATTAGTGATGAATGTTATCTTCGATATATCATGTTCTACCATCCTCACTTGATTATATCCACTGTAGCCATCCAAAAAAGAATACATTTCGTGACCTGCTACCCTGTCAAGCATTGTATCTAGAAAGGGGAGAGGGAACGGATCCGGTAAAGTGGTGGCATTGAGTTTCCAGTAGTCGACACATATACACAACTGTTTATTTTTCTTCAAAACGATCACTATTGGAGAGATCCACTCAACATGCTCAATTGGTACAATAAATCCCACCTTCAATAGACGATCAAGTTCAGCCTTCACCTGTGCCGCATAATTAGGATTCATTCTGTAACTAGGTTGTTTGATTGGCCTCGCATCCGGTTTGAGCACTACCCGATGTTGATAAATTTGTGGATTAAGACCTTTCATGTCTCTATAATCCCAAGCAAAAACATCTGAGAATTCACGCAGAAGTTGTACCAAATCATCTTGGAATTTCTTTGTTAATCGTGCCCTAATTTTTACAGGCCTTGGGTTAACCGTGTCTCCTAAGTTGTACATTACCAATTGATCTTCCGGTACATAAAACTGTCGAGGCTTGACCAAATCATCAGCTGGCTGCAACAGTTGTTGTAAGGTCACTTCATCCATTGCTATACCATCATCTGCTTCTGCGTCTCCAGTCATTGGTACGACCATACAAGCTGCCTGACTCCAATTGTCTACTACCGGCTGTAAATCCACAATACCTAAGGGGATGAGATTCTTATTGGTCTTGAGGAAAGCCTCTTCCTCATCATCAGATAGTCCATCCAACATATGGACTGGCTCTGCTATATATGGTTGTGCGTGCAGATCACAGGGTTGCATAGCATCCAGTGCAACTACATATTTCCGGTGATTGTTCTTAAAAATTAACTCTTGAGCTGACGAATCCTGCACAACTTTGGCTTGCTTGAGCCAGGGTCGACCGAAAAGTAAGTTGTAGTCGAGGCTAGATTCAGGTAACTCCAGGACTACGAAAGTCATATTAAATGTAGTTCCCTGCAGGGTTATCGGGATGTTACGTACTACGCCTACCAGATGGACTCGTGATTGGTCTGCCATTCACACAAAAAATTGTACGGGTTCAATTTGGGTCCAACCCAATTTCTTGCAGAGTGCGGTTGTTGCAATATTCACACTAGACCCGCCATCAATTAAAACGTGGGTAATCTTCTGGTTTTTATACTAGACGGTGATCAATGGGACTGAATGATCCACCGTAGAATCCATCTCCGGTTGTATGGTCGCAGTCACCGGAGTACACGAAGGTCCAGGACTAACCAGCTGTTGGAATTGTTGTCTTACCCCTGGAACTAAGGCGAGAAATTGTCCCAAAGGGAGTGTGATTGAAGCCTTTGATATGACATCCCATACTTGATCTGTTTGGGCTGTGGTTATCACCAATTCTGGTGGTGGTTCTAATGTTGTTGAAGCATAATTCTATTCATGCGATCTTGCCTGTGGTAGAGGGACCTGTGTTACCGGAATTGGATCAGAAAACACAGTCGGCTCCTTAGTTGTCCATGGATTAGCCTTTGCAAACATTCGCTGCTGCTCACGAATTCCAGGCTCGAAAAGTTCAGCTACTGGTTGCAATTGTTTATCTGATCTTGTCTGAACTACGGCTGCTTGTGACTCAACTGGGGAAATATAAACCATGTTAGTCATCGGATTTTGTCGTTCCTTCTTCCTTTTGTCGTATTCTACTGCTTCCTTGCAAAATCTACAGATATGGCCAACCTCGCCACAAAAATGGCACCGAGGGGATGGGAGGGAAGTACCTTCCGTCGATGTACCTGCCTGCCATCGACTCTGATTAAAGTTGTTACTTCGCGGTCCTCGATAGTTCCTATATCCCTATTGTTGGTTGGGTCGCAATTGTGGTGGCACGTAATGGGTGGCTGGCTGACCTGGTTCCTGTATTATAGCATTTATGGTCGCTCTACCCTGCACCTTTGCATTATATGCACAGGTTTATGTTGAGTGTCCTGTTGTATTACAGATGGCACAATACATCTGGTTGAGGGCACATGTAGAACTGGTGTGACCTGGATTCTTGCACTTAGTACAATACACTTGTCTCGACGGATCATCAGCTACATTCTTACTTGCTTTCAACCATTCCAGGTCCTCCGTAAACCCTCCAACTTTGTGCTCCAAGTGTAAGGCCATCGCAATTACAGCGTCCAATGTCATTTCGCCCACACTGCGAATGATCATGATTTGTATTAACTGTGGATTCAGTCCGTTAATGAACCATTGTGTTATGACATCATCTGGAAGATTGGCATGTGCCGGAGGCAGCTGCCTTAAATGAGTTCTAAACAGTGTCGCATACTCCTGGACACTCTGGTGTGGTTTCTATCGATTGTTCTGCAAATAGTCAAAGATTTCTGCAAAAAACGCGTGTGTCACATCATCATAGTTACCGAAATGATTAATATCATATTCAGTCAACCACCTTGCTACTTCATTAACCAATGTGGCCTGAAATACAATGGCTTTGTACGTCGGATCCGATGGACAATTCAACACTGCATAACTGATCTCGAATGTACGAACATGTGCGTCGGGGTCATCCCTCGAAAATCCACTGAATTTTGTATATGTCATCTCAGTCGGAACTGGTCGAGGTGGAATGATTGGCTGTGGTTGCTGTTGTTGCTGCTGTTGAAACTGCGGTTGCGGCTGTGGAGGTGTTCGCTGCTATGACTATGAACCACTCATGGTGCTATTGTGGATAGTATTGTTGTTATCTGTATGTTGAGGGGGTGTCTCTTGTCCTTCAGAATCTGTATTATCAGCTTGCTCACCTTCCGGTGCAAAAATGTCGTTAAATCTCTTACTTAACTCCAAATCAAGTAGTCTTTCTTCAGCTTTGGTATCAAAATTAGATAGGCTTGAACTGAAAAGTGGTGATCGTAGTAAGGGTCCACCAGGCAGCACCGCACTATCATCGAAAATTTTCAAATTCCCACCAAATGGTACCGAACTTCCACCGGAACTTGTCGAACCTTCACCGAACCAAGTTACCCTTTCACCAAAAACGGTCTCACTTGGTAACACCACTTTATCACTGAAAATGGTCGAATTCTGACCAGATAGTGTCAGACTAACTCCGCACTGCATCTCTGTACAACGAGACGTCACTGTACCTTCTTCAGAAAGTATCAGATTCACACCGGAACTAGTTGGAATCTCATCATGTATCACCGAACTAGCACCAGAATCACTACTGACTGGCTCTGACCCTTCTGCAACTATCAGATTCACACCTGGGGGTGTCCCTAATAAATTTGGAACTGCCCATTGATGTTGATCTCTCCTATACTTTGGATAGGACTCACCGGAACGAGTAACCAGCATATATCACTTCTTCAACCAGCGGTTACTATTCTCCGCTGCTTGCCTTGTGTACTACTCTTCCCTTACTGATTATTCCCAATCTTCCATCTTCCCACAGACAGCGCCAATGTTGAAAGCGCTTCTGTCAAGTTGCTTTTAATCTCGTTTCGAGTTCTTGGGGATACAACTTCCGTTACACAGTTGCTATTTCTCGTTTACAGTTATCTTTTCACAATAAACTTATCGTGCGAGTTAGCAGTCACACAGTAGAACATACTTATTAATGCAAATGTAACATTACTGTGTTAATACTTAATACTCCAATTTATTGAACAGAATATAGTACTCAGGAATTCTGTAAACCTGCACACGATCTTCTCGGCATGGTCGCCCAGACAGACAGTCTGGCGAACCCCCGTCTCTCCTTGCCGAAGAATCACCGTAATGCCTTTTCATTAATGGGTAAAAGTTACATCTATTCGCTATGCGTTTTTGGTGTGTGCGATATATGAAAAATACAATCCAATTCCGGCGACCAAACAAGTTGTTGGCACATGTGACAGTATTCCCTGTAGGGGCAAGCTCAAGTGAAGTAAAGAAATTGCACTGTGAGGTAATATGTCTGGTTGCCCCACTATCAAAATACCAAACATCTGAGTCTACACATATACTCCTCATGAGAAGATGGGTCAAAACTGCAAACAGTAGTAAACGCCCATTCTTCATTCTGCACAAGATTAGAAGACTCTATTTTTTGTGTAGAGGCCTCTGCAATGACCATTCTAAGCTCTTTTTTCTTTGCCTCTTTTGTAGCCAATTTTGGACAATTCTTAATGACATGATGATTTGCTTTATAGTACTTGCAAAACAATTTCTGCTTTTCTATTTTCTTGTCGTCTCTGTCATCCTTCTTTGATTGTGCAAAATTAGTAGATTTATGCTTACTAGTGGAAGAGCTCCATTTACCTTTGCCCTTCTGACTAGCTAGGAAAGCTTGATCTGCAACATGCATAATGGACATGTTCTGCCTAGACTGATCTTCCTACAACAGAATAGAGACTAACTCCTCAAATGATAAGGCATTTGGATTGCCTTTCATCATCAACTGAAGTGTAGAAGCAAAACTTTGGTATGAATCGGGAAGATCATTCAAAACAGTCTGCACAAGTGAACTGTCAGGCAAGACTTCATCAGCAAAAATTAAATGTTCCTTCAAATCTTTGATCTTTGTTAAAAAATTGTCCATAGATTTTCATTCATATGCTCACTCTCCAACTATTTTTGGAGGTAAGCAACATGAGCCTCATTCCTAGCCTCGTACAATGTGGTAAGTGTATATCAAGCACCCTTAGTTGTTATGCAAGAGTGAATGTGAGGAATAATGGCACATTTTGTTGTATCTCCTGGTGATGGTGCATCAACAAAGACGATTTTCAAAGATGCACTTTTGATCAGTGACACCATAGAAAAGTGATGGAAAAAGAGAGAGAATGTATAAGATAGAAAATGCAAGACTCTCTCGTACGCACAAACATAAAAATAGAATGTGCCTTGAATTATGTGACCGAAAGGTCATGTTCTTATACAAGAATGGGTGCCCTTTTGGCCATTCAAAAGGAGATAACAAGAGGATAAGATCTCCTCTTTGTTAGAGGAGCTTCACATGTGTTCAACTTACAAGCTCATAACCAACAATCCCCCCGTTGAGCTTGATTATACAAGTAGCTCTTTGGGAACTATTCCTTCCCTACATACAATGAGAGTGGTAAACATCCTTCCCATGTGTAAACCAGAGTGGTACAATATTTTGGCTTCCTTCTCTCAACATACTAATGGATGATACAATAAAGGTAATCCTTCTCTTACTCTAGGGTTGTACATGTTTATTTTCCTTCCCTAGGACCGCGTAAGGTGGTACAAAAGGATTGAAGGGTGGCTTACTACATTTCTTTGTTGTAGTTGTTGGTTGCATTTGACTCTCCTCGTTTCCTTCAACTTCTTGTTTGGATTGCACTTGATTGTTGTATCTTGTTCACTTTTTTGTAGGCACTTATTGAAAAATATTTATGATCACACATAGAAAATGTTTGAGAAAGATCCTTCCCTTCTATGAAGGGAGTGTCTAATTCCCAATATTACATAAAACAAATAGAAAGAGGCATGCTCAAAACTATGACAATAGGAATAACTATAGAGCACTAAAGGCTTTTCGTTTTTGTTTTTGTTTTTTTTTTTTTACTTCTCTCTCTTCATACTTTCCATGGGGAGAATTTCAAAACAATAGGATCATCCAAATAGGATCAATAATCGCGGATCATAATGTGAATTTCATATGCCTTTGCCCATTGCTCGCATCCCAATAAACCCTCCTAGAACAAAATAAGATAGTAGATAAGGTACGTTCACGTCATCCATTTGAGATAAAAATTGAAGTCAAACACCTACGATGAGAAACTAGTTAGCTCCTATGCATATACGATATCCCCAATCATATGTGTGGGTTTGATGTATAGCTTGCTATGCCCCCGCTACTTAGCCATGGACTGATAGATGTATGATGGAGATGAAGAAAGTGGGGCATCTTCCATCTTACTTTGAGGTGAAGAATGGGTAGAACAATAAGCGACATGATGTCTTTGGCTTGCTGCAATGAGTGCAATGTATCCATCTTGAAGTAGATGGAGTAGATAATGAAGCTTTAATACCACATGTTGTATCTCCTGGCAATGGTGCAACAACGAGGACGATTTTTGAGGATGCACTTCTGATCAGTGACATCGTACAGAAGCAACGGAGAAAGAGAGAGAAAGGATAAGATAGAAAATGCAAGACTCTATCATACACTGTTGACAGCACACGGGAAGAAGCAAGTACGGACACACATGCGGATCTAGCACTAAGGCAACCCTTCATTTTTTTTCAAAACCCTTACATCATTTTAAAGTGATTCTCATCACTAAAAACCCTTGTAAATATCATTTCACCTTTTTGTAGCTCCATTTTGTACAAGCCGAGGAGTCCTCGAGCTTGGGGAGCCCTAGAAGTAGTTGTCTGCCAATTTTCATAATTTTTAGATCTCGTTTGAGCCCTCAAATAAGCCCTGAACCCTAATTTTTAACTAGGCCGGACACTAGGTCTGGACAGGGCCAAAGCTAGTCAAAAACTATAAATAGAGCTAGAGAGCTCATTTTTGGGGAGCTTCTTGTAGTTTTGAGCTTGTATGAGAACTTGGTTGGAATAGAAGTGATTCCATTGTCTTACTCTCTTTGTTCTTGCCGTGTGTGTGCGTGTGTGTGTATGTGTGTGCATGTTAGTGTGCTTCTCACTCACACATTTGTGCATTCACTTGCTCGAGGTCTTCATACCATCCTCATGTCTTCCCGGATTGACATTAAAGGAGGTGCTACTCATCACTGAGCTACACCAAATTTTGGCGCCGTTGCCGGGGATTCGAGCTTTGAGGACGAGCGTGTGATGGTAAGACGTAGAGAGGACGCGTTGGAATGGTAAGTAGTTGGTAAATTTCTGATTTTTCTCCATCTCCACCTCCATCTTCACCTCCTTCTCCAACTCCACCTCCACCTCCTTCTCTACTACATATTCCCTCTTCCTTATCATTCCCTCATTTGTTGTGTGCGAGTTTGAGAGAGAGCGAGCATGTGTGTTCTTGTTTTGTGTTTTTTTTGCATGTTTCTTGCAGGTGGCAGCTCCATCATCATCTCCAGCAAGCTCAGCAGGTACAGAATCTGTCTGCACAGTCCTCGAGGCGTTGAGCTCGAGCTATCGCGACACTCTGAAAATTTCACCCAATCACGATTCTGAGTGCACCACGACACTGTGCAGGCCTAGAGCTCCCAGGATCACTAGACAGAACAGAAAAATTCACCATATCCCGAGCTATCGCGACACCTCGAGGTATCGCGACACTCACGACCTATCGCGACACCTCACGACCTATCGCGACACCTCACGAGCTATCGCGACACTTCGACCTATCGCGAAACCTCACGACCTATCGCGACACCTCACGACCTATCGCGACACCTCACGAGCTATCGCGACACTTCGACCTATCGCGACACCTCACGACCTATTGCGACACTCTTGAGCTATCGCGACACTCCCCACCTATCGCGACACTTCGAGCTATCGCGACACCTCGACCTATCGCGACACCTCACGACCTATCGCGACACCTCACGAGCTATCGCGACACTCCCCACCTATCGCGACACCTCGACCCGACCTATCGCGATACACGACCTTTAACGCATGAAAATTTAGTGTTATTTTTTAGTGATTGGAAGGGTAGTCGAGCTTAATTTTAGGCACCTTGGTATAACTTTAGAACTTTGGAAGTGGGCAAAAGGCTTAGAAACCAGAGAGGGATCTCCTGAACCCCGAGAGCCCATTTTGACCCTTTAGTGCCTGAATGGTCATAACTTGACCATACGAACTAAGTGACATGCATTTTTAAGTTGACCTTTAGGTGGAACTAAGTGCTCCTCAGATTTAGGGGGTACAGTGAGTTACTCCAGGGGGACTAAAATTATTGATGTGTGTTTTTCAATTACTTGTGGTAAAAGAGCTATACTAACGGGTGAGCTTTTGTAGGAACATTGTGAGCTCTCAAGGCAATCTAAAGCAAGCTAGCAAGGGTGAGTACCAAGCTTGGGAGAAGGCTTCCTGGGCTTGTGTAGCAGTCTGGTCAACCAGCTGATTGAGGTTGGAAGATCTCTCAACCCTCCTTTGTCAATTCCTAGCCTAGGCTAAGTACGACTTAGGTGTGGTAATTAATTAGGGCAACGTTAGGCCCGAATCAAGTCCAAGAGTATTAATCAACCAAGTGCAAGAATTAAGTAGGTCTTAAGTGCGAAAACTCTAAGGGACAAAAGGTAAACTGGAGTCGATCACTCATCAAGTGCGGAAATTCACTTAAGTACTCCTGACGACGCGATTTCAGACAAGACCATAAACATAATATTCAACTCAAAAGAACAAAGTGATTGGTGCAAATTAACCTGCAACGAGAGTGTGCTTAGGTCCAAGGGGGTAGATAAATCAGGCATATGAACCTTAGATCAGGCAGACACTTAGGCCGAGACAGACAAAGCCTCAGATCTTCTGAAGCTAGCGTCAATCACACTGCCAGGTCTTGGGCCCAGCAGTTGAGTGATTACCCATACACTCCCAGATCAGAAACAAGTGATTCGGAGATGTCCTATCACATGGAGAGATCAGTAGGTAGTTCAGGGGTGGCTTATCTAGAAAAGCCAGAGGGACCTTACAAGACTCAATTGGAATACATTAGGACAAATCGTCTAGGTGCTCGCATCTATGAAGATGGCCTGAGAAGATCGGTGGTCCAAATTAAGAACCCCGATCAACCCCAAGGATTAGAACACCCGGTAGTCAAGTTTGAGAATGGAGCATACCTAGACAAAGAGGGGACTATATATGTAGTCACCACTCTTCCTGATAGAACTGATGAGTTTGGAAATGTGATTGCTGAGACTGACATGGGTGATATAGAGCAAGGGAACTTAGAGAAAGAGCCAAGAACCCCCGGTGGTAAATCTGTCTTGACTAGAATCATGACTCCAGATTGGATTCCACAGGATAATAAAAGCATAGATCTGCTTCTAAACCGAGAAACCGATGAGGATTTTTGGAGATATAAATCTGCTCAACCCCAGGAAGTGAGTGACCTCACAATCTATGAGTTTAAAGACCCTGATAGCCCAGGCCAAGTAACCTACCTAGACAATGCATCAGAGAGAATCTTCATGGTCACTGAGCATGGCAGACATGCCTATACATGGAAGGGCGAATTTGTTTTTCCCCAACCAAGGTCTAATGTGTCCTTTGGTCACCAAGGAGCTGGGACTTCCCAAGCTCATGGAGCTCAAAGAGATAGAAGTAGAGACAAACCTGAGGTAAGTTTTGCCAACTCCCTGGGAAGAGAAAGGACGAGAACGGAAAGGAATAGAGTGGAACCTGAGAGACATAGAACCCCATGGAATCAAAGGAATGTTGACGATTTTCCTTTGCCAAGGCCGAGAGAACACACTAGGACCCTGCGACCAACTCAACTGGTGAAGTCCATGAAGAATTATTTCGATGGCACGGGAGACCCTTATGACCATGTGGCAGAATTTCGGCAAGTACTGAAAGCTGAACAGGTAGAGGACCTATTCACACAATATAATGCTTTCGGTCTAACCCTTAGGAACACTGCCCTTACGTGGTTTCAACCACTAAACGAGAGGCATTTCAGAAACATAGACCAGCTCTTAGAGGCATTTATTGTTGAGTTTTCTAAGAGTGGAATCAGGCATAACACCTCCTCACTAATTCATAGCTTCAAACAAACACCTCAAGAGACGGTCAGACTAGCTGGAAGAAGATTTAGGCAATACCTGGAGAGATGCCCGATGCCGGAGTTACCCACACCAGCCAAACAAGTGGCGTTGTTCTTAGATGGATTGTTGAGCACCAAGCTTAGGTCATATGTGTATCTGAAGGACCCCAGAACGATAGAAGAGTGTGTGCGTATGTGCATAGACATTGAAGACAATCTAGGTGAGGAATTAGAACTATCAAAAATCTATAAGGATTCTGATAGCTCTAGTAACCTGACATCTGGTCAATCCCCATCCATCGAGGAACTTGCAGAGAAGGTAGCTCAAAAGCTAGGTGTCTCTAGCAAACAAATTCCGAGATTTGCCCCAGTTAAGCGGTGTTACACCTGTGGCGGTGACCATATGGCAAATGTATGTCCCATTATGGCCCAACCCCAAGCGAATTCTAGTAGCCAGTACTGCACCATAGAGCGCAGATACACAAACCACACTGCACAAGACTGCCCATATAACAAACAAACTGTTAGGCAAAATTACCCTCAGCCATATCCACAACAGGGTAGATACCAGAATCAGTACCCACCACAACAATACAACCGACCACAACAAACTTATGAGCCACCTTATCAAGGGCAGCAGAGACCTCAACCAGTCCTAGTGCAGCAACCCCCTGCTCCAACCAATGTGATCCCAGTGAAATATGCATCTGCTGAAGAAAATCCGAACAGAGCCATAGTCCCAATCACCCCATTGCTATCAGACAGTGATCCAAGTGACCATAGTTTTGACTCCACACATATTGATAGCCCACAGGCTTATTACATGCAGTCACCCGAGCATAACGAGTCATACTATTATGAGGACCCAAGTGAAAATAGTGGGGAACCTGAGTATTCTAATGTCATGTACACAAACCCCAACTCTAGACCTCAACCTAGGCAGGTATGACCCCCATTTCCTAGAGGACCATGCTTCAGATGTCAGGGAGATCACCTTATACTTGATTGTCCACTGCCTGCCCCTACATAACCTCAACCAGTACCCATTCAGGGTTTCTATCAAGACTGCGGGAAAGAGCATCTCCTACGAGATTGCCCAAAGAACCCTAATAACATGCCTAAAATCACTCCTATCAATGTTGTTGGGTTAGTTGTAGACTCCACAAGGGGTGTGACTTCCACTGCACCTGTGCAGGTGATCACAAGAGCCCAGGCACTACAACAAAACCAAGGTGTTGGTCAGGAAAAGAGCCCCGAGGTGAGTGAAACAGAGAGCATAACCAAAAAGAGAACGAGAGCCTGGAAGGATAGTCGTGAAAGAATGAAAAGGCAATGGGCAAAAAAGATGAGCGAACTTGAAGAAAGCTTGAGAGAAACCAAAGCAAAGATCATAGAGTTCACATCTCAACCGCACTCTCACACATTCCCACCGCTACCATACCCATCACCCTCCATCCCTCCACCCTCTAATACACCCCACGTATCTCACCCACCACCCCGAGTAGGATCAGTATTAGCTGATCCCACTCCTGAAGACATAGACATGATGCTTAAAGCATATCAGGCCAGAATCCAAGAAGGGCCAAATGTAACGGATCATGACAAGTGCTACCCTAGAGCTGACCTAGAGATAGAAAGAACCAAGCTTTGCACGAAAATGGTCGCATTGGCTCAGACTATGTTTGAAGCCAGTCACCTTTTCAATTACTCGGGCTCAACCAAGACACAATTACACTTGGATGGACTTCTAGAGAAGTTAGAGGGCATAATTGCAAGATCTGCCAAGGAAGAAAAACATCAAGAAAGAGATAAAGCAAGCAAAAACATGAACCATTCCCCATCAAAAGCGTATGTGCCCAATTCCACTGAACCAGACAACCCCCCCTCCCTAGAAAGAGTAGAGAATCTAATGGCACAATCACAAAAGAAACTCGCCCCTCAACACCATGACAAGGCTAGTGAAAGAGCAGGTTTTCCTACCCAGAAAGCCTATGTGCCTAACTCTACGGAGCAAGACACATCATCTTCTATGAATCGGTTCACACCAGAATTCCTACGCGAGATTCAAGAAGACAAATGGGCTAAGGAGAGTGAAGTTCCTCCTCCCATTGAACTGGTGGATGACACACACGATCAATTCCCACAAGACCTTCCTTCCATTTATGGGGAGCAAGAGAGTACCCAATCTCAAGAAAGATTAGACTTCGAGTCTAATTCTTTACAAGAACTACCCCATTTCACAGGCCCATGGGAAGCAAAGTCCACCTGTATGAGAGCGCCTACGGTCATGGTGAGAAACGAAGACTCAGTCATACCCAAGAACACAGAGGTAGTGAAGAACACCAAAGTGCAGTGCAATCTCACGTTGGAAGAGCTGCTTAAGGTTAGACCAGAAGTGTGGACACATGTAGCCAATCAAGTGCCCGGGATAGCAAAACCTCGTTCCGAGGTAGGATCACATAGGACGGTGCCACAGATACCTTTGGATAAGATAGGAGATATGTGTGAAGGTGAAGAAGGGAACACCTATCTTCCCATTACCTACCAGGAGTACACCACCAAGGCAATTCTGGACTCAGGCGCAGGAGTTGCAATTGCCACCACTTCCCTATGGAAGCGTTGGGGCAAGCCAGCACTCAGGCCAACGAGAATGAAATTGCAGATGGCCGATGGTCATATTGAGAGACCCTTAGGATTGCTAGAAGGAATAACTCTCACCACCTGTGGTGTCGAGTTTGAGCACACATTTGCTATATGTGACTTCAGCAAAAATCATGCCTATGAAATGATTTTGGGAAGACCTTTTCTGCGGCAGTTGCAAGTGGTACAGGATTGGGGAACCAATTCCTTGTATTTGCAACATCTAGGTGTCACAACCAAAGTCAATCTTAAGGATTACTCTCATAGAGACGTACCACCTATTCAATGGAATCCCATCCATAGAGCCAAAGATGAGACTGAGTCGGTGCATTCCATAGGGTCAGGATCCTCATGGATGCATGAAGACACTCACTTATGGATGTGTAAGGTAGCAATAGAAGAAGAAAAGAGAGAGAAAGCCAGAGAGGTAGGTGCAAAAGAAAACCATAGAACAATTCAAGACCCAGCCTATGCACCTGTAGTCTTTCCTGATGAGGAATTTGAACCCCATGGCTGGGCAGAAATCCTAGCAACAATGGATGTAGCCATCAATGAAGAGCAGTGGACACCTCACTGTGATGAGGATGGCTATGACATTTCAATCTTTTCAGTAGAGCCAATCATGGGAGAGGCAGTTCTAGAAGAATGCGAACCTAGCCCTGATGCATTTGAGGATGCAAGTGACTCCGATCTAGAGTCAATCATTATGGACCCACCCTTTGCATCAGATGAAGAATACTTCTATGAAGTAGAATTTCAACCCCAGAGGCACGGAGAGCTTACAAATGAGGTGAGGTTAGCCACACAAGTAGCTTCTAAAAGCGGAGGAAAGAAAAGAAGGAAGAAAGAAGTCTCACCAGAAGAGGGAGAATCTTTGTTTGAGGTCCCAGAAAATTTTAAGAAGTATGAAATAGACGACAGGAGAGTCATGATAAGAATGCCTAAACGAGAGGCACAATCAGGGGAGGCCTATGACAACAAAGAAACCACCAAGAAAATAGTAGTGGCCCTAGAAGAAGGAGAGGAGAGATGCACATACATAGGCCATGACCTAACGGAGGAAGAAGAGCATGCATTAATAGCCTTGCTAAGAGAATACAGAGATGTATTCGCTTGGAGTTACAAGGATTTGAAAGGTGTTGACCCTGACATATGCTCACACACTATCCCCATGACCTCAGATGCTAAACCCTCTAAGCAAAAGCCATACACATATAATGATAACTATGCTGCTAAGATCAAAGAAGAGATAGACCGCTTGGTGGAAGCCGGATTTATCTATGAAATTGAGCACACTGAGTGGGTATCCCCCATTGTAGTGGTGCCCAAGAAGAATGGCAAATTACGAGTATGCATTAACTTGAAGAAGGTTAATGCAGCCACTATTAGAGATAGCTATCCACTTCCTATCACTGAGCATCTATTAGAAAGGGTAGCAGGCAAGGAAGTGTACAGCTTCCTAGATGGGTTTTCAGGCTACAATCAAGTAGCCATTGCACCAGAAGATCAGCATAAAACGGCTTTTGCCACAGAGTGGGGTATATTCGCTTTTAGGGTAATGCCATTCGGGCTGACCAATGCTCCCGCTACCTTCCAAAGGCTGATGTGCCATGTGTTTAAAGAGTTCCTGAGGAAGAACTTAGAAGTCTATGTTGATGATCTTTGTGCTCATTCCAACATTAGGCAAACCCATATTCCCGAACTCAGACAAATCTTTGACCAATGTAGAGAATATCAAGTCTGCCTGAACCCAGAAAAGTGCGTTTTTATGGTCAGGCAAGGCAAGATTCTAGGACACATAGTGTCAAAGAATGGCATATCTACTGACGAAGAGAAAGTGAGAGCTATAGCAGAGCTACCTAGGCCAAGAAATGTCAAAGAAGTTCAAGCTTTCATGGGGCATTGTGGTTACTACCGCCGATTCATTCACATGTACGCTGTCATTGCAAAGCCCATGTACGGACTTTTGACAAATTTTGAGTGGACTAATGAGTGTGAGAACTCCTTCAATGAGCTGAAAAAGCGATTGTGTTCAGCACCAATCTTGACCACACCAGATCGGAGCAAGCCATTCCATGTTCATGTGGATGCCTCCAATTATGCTATTGGATGTGTACTTGCACAACCTACGGGTGAAGGGAACATGGATCTCCCTATTGCCTATGCTAGTAGACAACTAAATGCAGCTGAACGGAATTATACCACCACTGAGAGAGAAGGACTAGGCATGGTGTGTGCGGTTAAAAAGTTTAGACATTATTTGCTTGCAAATAAGTTTAAGTTTTTTACTGATCATCAAGCATTACTATACCTGGTAAACAAACCATGCAACACCGGAAGGTTAGTAAGATGGTTTCTCCTACTAATGGAGTATGACTTTGAAGTTGTGGTGAGGAAAGGTAGGACTCATTTGAGAGCAGACCATCTCTCTAGGCTCACATCCGGAGAGGCCCCACAAGGAGTGTCAGATGACTTACCTGATGCATACTTGTTCAATTTGGAAGTGGTGCCCCAATGGGCCAAGCCCTTAGTGCCAATACTCACATATGGACCTAATCATCCAATAGTAAATACACAGGATAAGGAGATAGTCAAAGCTCAAAAGTACCACATCATGGCTGGAAGTATGTACAAGCACACGGATCAAGGAATCTTGGCTTGTTGTGTAGAAGAGGACGAGTACGCTAAGTGGTTGCAATTAGCACATGTAGGTGCATTAGAGCAACACTACTCAAAACAACGAACCCTACAGACCCTGAGAAGACTAGGAGTGCATTGGCCGACCATGGAAGCTGATGTCCAGAAGTTGTGCAAGGAATGCCCAATCTGCTGCACTAAACCACCTGTGGAACATGCCACTCTTTATCAAGCGTCCATAGTGCCGGATTGGAGTGAACCCCTAGTATCCTTCTTGAGGACGAAAACCTTTCCTCAAGATCTGACTTTGGCCAGGCAAAGAAGGTTGGAACAAGAAGCCTTGGATTACACCATCATTGGTGATAATTTATACAAAAGGGGTAAGGATGGTTACCTGAGACTATGTGTCCATGAAGGTGAATACCTAAAAATCTTGGAAACAGCTCACCAGGGTGTAGCAGGAGGACATTTTGGTCCAGATAGGGTGATCAAAGCAATTCTATTTGCAGGATTTTGGTGGCCCACCCTTCACATGGACGCACATACCTATGTAAAGAGATGTGAGATTTGTCAGCGAACCCAGTATCCTATACGCAGAGATGAGATGCCACTGAAGCCTATGATGGGCGGACGTGCATTCTCTAAGTGGGGAATAGACTTTGTAGGTCCTATCAATCCCCCAGCTAAGGGTTCCCATGCTGAGTATATCATCGTTGCCACGGATTATCTAACCAAGTGGGTAGAGGTAAAAGCCACCACGAAGAACGACGCTCAGACTACTGCTAAATTCTTGTTTGAGAATGTATTCACAAGATACGGGCTACCCATAGAGCTAGTTAGTGATAGAGGCACTCACTTCTTGAATGAAGTTATTGAAAATCTGCTCCAAGAATTCTTGGTAGTGCATAAGAAGTCTGCCCCCTATCACCCTCAAGCTAATGGACAAGCCGAAAGCACCAACAAGATCTTATGCAGTGTACTGACAAAATTAGTGAACAATAAACGCTCTGATTGGGACAAATAGCTACACCATGTTGTTTGGGCATACCGAGTTGCCTACAAGACGGTACTCCAAGCCACCCTCTTTCAGATGGTGTTTGGCCAGAATGCAGTGCTACCATTGGACTTCCTAATACCTACACTGAAAGTAGCACAAGAGCATGAATGGACGGGTCATTCCTCTAGACTTTTTGACCTTGAACGATTAAGAGAAACAAGACTGAGGGCGGCTGCCGGGATATATGCAGCTAAGAAACGACAGAAGGCATACTTTGATGCCCATGTGAAGGATAAGGGCTTGAAAGCAAAAGATCTAGTTTTAGTCTACACGTTGAAACAACACGCAAGGAAGCTAGAAAAGAGAGGCTACGGACCTATGATCATCAATAGGATCTCCACGAGTGGAGTAGTACAACTAGCCACTTTAGAGGGTGATGTTCTCCCAAACTATATTAGCGGATGCAGAGTCAAGCTGTATCAGGAACCCCTCACGGAGGAAATGCTGAGTCGACTCAATACTGCTAAGCAGCGTAAAGAGGAGGAAAAACGAATTCGAGAAGAAGCACAGGCAGAGGCCTTAGAGCGCATCAGACGAATGAAGTTGAGGAGACAAGGGAGGGATCAGCCTATGATTGACACTCAAGAGTCTCCAGGCTATCACATGGCCATGTGTGAGACTTCAGGTGAACGTACCCATAAGATAGTGGATCGACGACCTTTTGTGACCCTAGAAATAGGACAAAGAGACAGCACAACAAGCGTGAGAGCTTTAATTGATTCAGGAGCAACCACAAGTGCAGTTCGGCTTTCTTATTGCCAGCAGCTGCAATTGGAGGTAAAACCCCTAGAAGCATATCTGATAGGATTAGGAGGCATTGAAACCCCTTGCATGGGAGAGGTGGATCTTCCCCTCTACATACAAGAGGTCCTCATGCCAGCAAAAGTGCTCATGTGTGAAGACGAGGATCTGACCGAACCTCTTGTCTTAGGCCAAGACTGGATCTATGATCACGCAGTCAACATCAACCTAAGAAGTGGACTTCTTCAGGTTTGGGTAGGCCAAAGCCGTCTCACGATTGAATTAGAAAATCAAGCACTCAAACCAATAGAACAGTCACCAACTCCTGGTCCCTCCAGGAATCCACATGAAGATAACAATGTTGTTCTTGTACAAACTTCTATGGTGCAGAGGATTGTCAATCGTACTGAAGGTATAGGAGCCAATAAGGAGTTCCTAACTGATCCAAAAAAGATTCTAAACGAGCGGACCAAACATCACTCGACACAAAGGAGGCCGATGACCAAGAGGCAGGAGCACCAACCCGTGCAACATGGAGCATCTCGTGGCGCAAAGCAGATCTGGATACGCAAGGATGGAAGACCCACAACTCTAATAGCAGACTCTCAAGGAGACAAGGAACGAGCCTCACCATCAAGGAACAAAGTGAAGAAGCCCTCTAGAATAACCCCTAGGCATACCATTTCTATTTGGGTTCCTAAGCGGTCAATGAAGGCCATCCCTAATGCTAGACAGATATGGGTGCCCAAGGCCTGCTTACAAGCCCAAATTACTTCACCTTCAGGCACTAGGAGGAAGCAACATTCACAAGCACTCGTGGCCAACAACTCAGAAAACGAAAAGATACCTACACCACTCACTGTCTCCACTCCCATCAACCCTAGGAATGTCTGGAAATGGGTACCCAAAAGGTCCCAAATACATCACACTCTCATCCAGAAATCTTCACCTGTCTTTAGCTCTAAGAGCTACGACTCCTCTATAAAAGTCTGGAGAATTAAACTGTGTATTAAACCCCCTGACCCCATTCTGTAAATCCATCCACTCTAACACAGGAGCATTCTGAGCCCATTGCATAGCCAAAGTATGCATCTAGGATGACACTAACCTCTAATCAACACTCACACCTATCACAAACACTTCACCACTAACCACTGACCTCCGGGATTGTCATGTTAGTATTGTGAAGGGAACACCATTACATCTTGTTTCCTATGCAACACTAATGTGCCTTTCTTCTTCCAGCAGATAAGCAACCTACTCTCATGGCAACAGCGGCAGGCACAAGCTCTCAGGCAGGCTCTGGTGCTCCAATCAATTGGGATGCCATGCCGGTGGAGGCCCCACCAACAGCTCGGCCTGAGGAGTTCGTGAATGTGCGGAGAATTCCTATTCCAGATCCACCAAATGGCCTAACCGAAAGAGTAAAGGGGCATTCTCATTGGTTCAATGAGATGCCAGGAGATTTGGGAGACGCGGATCATATCTGGGAGTCCAAGATGGAATGTGGAGGAGTGTGGTGGACCTTCCAGTTCTTCTCACGAGAATTCGAAGCATTGCAAAATGCAGCTCCACTTCAAGATATCTGGCAAAAAGCAGGATTGCAAACTTATTTTAGTGCAGCTCTGCCTAAACCCGATTTCCTCAGGTGCTACTACCTAATTGCCACGCTGAAGCCGACAGGGGATAAAGATCATTCAGGCACATTCTGGGTGCCCTCCTTGTCAAATCTGGAGGAAATGAGGAAGTTCGAATTGAATGTTACTTTAATCAGGGAAGCACTTCATATGTATGGCACGCATGTACCTTCTGACCGCGACCCCTTGATACCTGAGTCAATGAAAAGCAACAGAATCAAGAAGCTAAAAGAAATGTGCGCCCTCACCCCCAACATCGCCATACCTTTGCGGATGTGCCTCCAACACTTTGCATTCCCAGCTCAGGACCGTTTCACCCAACCTCACAAGAAAATATGGTATGGGCTATATCTAGCAGAGACTAGAAGCTTGCCCATTAAGATGCCTGTATGGATCTTGGACCAAGTGTATGAGGCAGGCAAGCGGGGTGTGAGGAAGCCCACTTTACATGGCTGTTGTGCACTTACCAGAATTATCTATAGATGTCTTGCATATGATGTGCCAGTTGCAAGGGCCCTAAAGTATGCACACCTGGAGTTGTTCAAAGGGCGGAAGTCAGGGAGCCAGCCTGCAAAACGAATGCGTGGATCGCTCTCCCAGGTAACGATCCCTCAAGAAGCCACGACCGAAGCTTCTCCCCGACCAGAAGCTCAGGTCACACCTTTCACGATCCATCTTCAAGGAGTTCAAGCTAGGGAGGTGGTACAACCCGCTCCATCCGCCCCTCCACTACCTACCGATGCAGAGTTTGCAACTATGGCCACCTTCACAGAGGATCCAAACTTCGATTTTGAGAGATTCCTGCAGACGGTCCCCCTATCAGACAGTGAAGATTCCCTTGACAATGTTGATCTGGGTGCATCAGTCCAAAGAGAACAGCCACAGGGCGAGACGAGCAGAGTACATGGGGAAGAAGTGGCACAACATCCTCATGACCCAAACACTCAAATTCCTGAAGGTGCACAAGGAAATGAACCAGAAGACAGTGAAGAGGAGGCCCCTGCCTACACAGCACAACTCAGACGACTGTACAAGACAATCAAGCAGGTACAGAGGAGACATAAGATGACAGAAGAGGCGAATAGAGCTCTAGTGAACCAGATGCTTCAAACCGAGAATGTCGACTCACATTTTGTGGAATCATTGAATTTATTGGTAGAAATGTGTGGGATCGGGGAAGCATTGAGGACAATGGTCTATCAGGAAAACCCTATCTATGATCAACGAAGGATTGATACACGGCCACGACGCGGGAAAATGATTCAAATGGAAGTCTCTACTGCCTTGCCTACTATAATTTCCGAGGATGTTCACATGAGGAGCCCAAGTCCCACCAACGAACAAGAGGTAATTATGCAGGTACCATCTCCACCGCCACCTTCCATTCAACCCTCAGAACCCTTCTCCACTAACCCTTCTGAACAACCGATATCCACCCATCATGAAACTCTTGTACACACCTCCGTTTTTACATCCTTCCCTCCACCCACATCCAGCACTTCCACCCAAATTTCTGAACCTCACACCGGTCATCCCGCCACCGATCAAACCATAATGGGTCACCCTTCCCATCTCCCCATCCTTGGACAACCTCTTGCCACTAGCCAGACCTCATCCCATCCTTTTCCATTCACCCACGCCCAAACCCTATCCACCACTTCCTTAGTAACTGCCTCATGCTCAACCCAAATCACACAACCGTCATTCTGGACGAACCTTGTAAATATACTCCAGCAGGTGGATAACTATAATAAAAAGTCCCTTTCCCAACCCCACTCCCCCACATTCACTGCCACCACTATTACACCACCCACCATCCCTGTATTCACAGTTCACGAATCACACACTCTCACGTCCGATCCCATGGACATTTCACCATCCACAGGAGCACCCACCGCCACGTCTGTCCCACCATCATCACAACTCACTTCACTCATAGGCACATCATCCACTTTTCCCTTCCCCATTTCCCGACCCTTTGCATGTTCCACCTCTACCCATGCATCCACATCATTTAGTAATGCACTAGACACCATGGTTGAAGCCGCCACTCAGCTTAAGCAAGAGTATAAGCTATTAGAGGAAAATAACACCGAGCTGTGCAATCTCACGGCCCAACTCCAGGCCCGAGTCGATGCCTTGGAACTAGGCAATACAACACTACAACATCACGTGGCTGACCTCCAACACTCGAAGACAGAACTCGAAGCTAAGTATGCAGAGTCAGGCAAAGCTATGGAGGAACAACTCAGAGAACAAATGAGCCGCAATGCCAGACTACAACGAAACATGGCTCTACTCCGACGCCATTTAGCGGCTGCTCAAGAAGAAAACAAAAGACTACAGCAACAAAATCAAGACAACCTCGAAGCAGCTATGGAAAATACTCCAGGGGCACCCATCGACCCTGCTAAATTCCAAGCCATCCCCTCAGAAAACATACAACAAGTCAAAGATCAGCTCTTGGAAGCACATGATCAGCTCGCTGACCAAGTCAAAGATCTACAGAAAGCCCAAGTGCCTACCCAACACCAACAGGAACCTAAAGAGATGGCCAACGCTGCAACCTCACAGGAGCCGGAATTATCAGTAACCAATGAAGCACTTGAGCTACGGCAACAGGTTGCAGAACTAAAAATTAAGTTGTTACAGTATGAACGACCTCCCTCTCCACCTGATCAAACCATAGAAGAAGAAACAGTAGTCATTCCAGTGGAGGAGACATTTGAAGATAATTATGAGCCTCAACCCCTTCCAGGAGGCAGAATTACGGAGGAAGGCCAGGATACATATGAGGAACCCCCGTCAGCATGGATGAAGCAGGTAGAGGAGATGGGCCACACTCACGAGGAGCGCGTAGCAACTCAGATGCTCGCAATGAAGGCCATTGAAGAAACCATACTTCAATCTGAGTATTTCAGGCACCTTGCTCCTAGACGACTCATCACGAGCTCAGAATTACAATACAAGCCATATTTTGTATTGTTGGCCGACTACAACGCAGAGATCAAAAGAGTCACCAACAAGTGCCCTACCTTCGCCACCCAGTTCGAACCAGAAGATATACCAGAGGCAGCCAGAAAAGGGGCAATTTTTCAACCTACTTGGAGGCAAAGATTACTGGAGACATACCCGGAAATGCTGAGAACATGGGATCACGCTCCCATGCATTTGAAGTATAACCCCTGTTATGGGCCAGTACAAAGAAGAAGATCATGGAAGGCCTTCGCCATCAAGGTTCAGAACAACGCAAATTGTAAAGAATGGCTCAATTACCCCGTAATCGCACCCCCAACCGGCATACCTACAGTATCATACATGATAGCCACCATCAGACATTGGATGCCATGCCTCCACCCCATGCCGGATGTCGCCGCTCAAATGATGCTCAAAATTTTGGACATGATGCAAGTGGTCCTAAAGACCTTTCGAAATGTACGTAACATCCAGCCTTCAATCCCGGGCTTCCTCAACAGTAATTATGATTTGCTATATGACATGAGCACGACCCCGAGCATTCGAGTAGCTTACGCATGGCATGCACGAATAAGATATCTCCCTGCCTGCTACAAGCAAACCTTTGATGATATGTTCACCACGGGATTTTGGGAGTCACACTCAGAAGTGTTCGCACCACGCCCAACCCACCTGCTACATCTATTCACGTGTGAACAAACCATGCACTCAGGGCTCTACAGAACGCCACAACCAGACATACCGGGTGCCATCAATTGGGAGACCCTCCAGAGAGACTTGGTCCGGGGACTACGCATCAAGGAACAAGAAGTGGCAACCGACCTCCTGCAGAAGTACATTGATCAAACATTGGAGCAGAGGTCTGTCAGAGGCGACAGACGCTAGGGGGGGGAGAGTGTTGACAGCACATGGGAAGAAGCAAGTACGGACACACATGCGGATCTAGCACTAAGGCAACCCTTCATTTTTTTTCAAAACCCTTACATCATTTTAAAGTGATTCTCATCACTAAAAACCCTTGTAAATATCATTTCACCTTTTTGTAGCTCCATTTTGTACAAGCCGAGGAGTCCTCGAGCTTGGGGAGCCCTAGAAGTAGTTGTCTGCCAATTTTCATAATTTTTAGATCTCGTTTGAGCCCTCAAATAAGCCCTGAACCCTAATTTTTAACTAGGCCGGACACTAGGTCTGGACAGGGCCAAAGCTAGTCAAAAACTATAAATCGAGCTAGAGAGCTCATTTTTGGGGAGCTTCTTGTAGTTTTGAGCTTGTATGAGAACTTGGTTGCAATAGAAGTGATTCCATTGTCTTACTCTCTTTGTTCTTGCCGTGTGTGCACGTGTGTGTGTATGTGTGTGCATGTTAGTGTGCTTCTCACTCACACATTTGTGCATTCACTTGCTCGAGGTCTTCATACCATCCTCATGTCTTCCCGGATTGACATTAAAGGAGGTTCTACTCATCACTGAGCTACATACACACAAATATAAAAATAGAATGTGCCTTGAATTATGTGATCGAAAGGTCATGGTTTTATACAAGAATGGGTGCCCTTTTGGCCATTCAAAAGGAGATAACAAGAGGATAAGATCTCTTCCTTAGAGGAGCTTCACATGTGTTCAACTTACAATCTCATAGCCAACACGTTTGACAAAAAAGGCTATCAATGCATGTGCCAGAGCATCTTTGCCATCCCAACGAATTTGCTCTATAGTAGGAGCAATAGAAATCGTAGCACAAACAGGAATCTGTAGAATATCACCATCTTCGATGCCATCTGCATCAGCTTCAATACCTATATTTGTATGTGTAATAAGATGTTTTTCAACACCCTGCACAATATTCCATAGTCCTTTTGCGACCAATACATACTTTCAGCCATGGTCACTGACTAAAATACCCTGATGCAAAAAAATGACTGTATCTAAAAAAGTTGAAACATAACTACGTTGAGGAGTTATGCTAAACCTGTAGCATACTTTGAGATGATTATACTGATGAACCGAAACTTGTATATATCTTTGGCACAAAAAGACAAAATAGCCTACGTAGGCACTGTGATAGTGCATTCAGAGGCCAAAACGAGCTCAAATCATAATTGCGGCACGATAGAGCGAAAAAAGTTGAAACATAACTACGTTGAGGAGTTATGTTAAACCTGTAGCATACTTTGAGATGATTATACTGATGAACCGAAACTTGTATATATCTTTGGCACAAAAAGACAAAATAGCCTACGTAGGCACTGTGATAGTGCATTCAGAGGCCAAAACGAGCTCCTAATCACCTCGAGTATGCTCACCGAATTTCGTGCGATTCTGAGATTGTGACCGGAGGGGTGATGACCACACGACGAACTACTCTGATACCAATTGTTGGAGTTTTAAGTCTGCAAAAGCACACGAACAACACAAGGAAGAAGAAGAATCTTGGAGCACAACACACTATACTAAATGTATTACAACTAGAATGTACAAAGGTTAGTAACCCGTTAGGGCATATAGGTGTATATACAAGCTGGGGGAAAAAACCTCCTAAAGAGGGAAAAAAGTGCCTCGGTAGTCCTATTATGTTCACACATATCACTACCTAAATATATCAACACACATAGATGACTGAGAGTCTATCACATGGATTTCAAATCAGCATTCTTGAATGGGGACCTCAAGGAGGAGGTATATGTGTCTAAGCCACCATGGTTTGAGGCTCCCCATTTAGAGAACAAGGTATGTAAGCTGAAGAAGCATTCTATGGGTTGAAACAAGCCCTTCGAGCATCATACTAGTGAATAGATAAGTATCTCTTGTATCTAGGTTTCAAAAAAAGTGCTTCTAATGTTAACTTGCATGTTCTAAAGAGAGGATGGAAGTGCCCTGAGTTCACAATTTGAATTGACAGACATGGGATTAATGTATTATTGCTTAGGCTTTGAAGTATGATAGCAACCAGGGAAGATTTACATCTCTCAAAAAAAGTATGTAAGAAAAAATTTGAAGGCGTTCAACATGGAGGATTTCCAAGTGATTTCTACACCTATGGAGGTCAACACAAAATTATCCATTGAAGATAATTCACCTCTAGTGAATGGAAGATATAGGAAGTTAGTTGGAAATCTCATCTATGTGTGCAATAGCTACCAAATATCTCCTATGTTGTTGGAGTAGTAAGCAGGTTCTCTAATAAGCCTTGCCAAAATCATTGAAGGCAAACATGTAAATACTCAAGCATGTGAAAGGAACCATCCATTATGGTATTCTCTATGAAGATGGATCATCTTTGGTTGGATATTGTGATTTAGATTGCACAAGAGATATTGATACTAGAATATCAATTTTATGGATATTGTTTTCCTATAGGATTTGGGATTTTCTTTTGGATTAGTTAGAAGCAATTGACTATAGCATTATCTTCTATTGACGCTGAGTACAAAGCAACATGTGTTACAACATATGAGGCAGAATGGTAGAGGAGGAACCTATGGCACCTAGGAATACAAGGATAGGAGGCCACAAGGTTGAAGTATGACAACCAAAGTTGCATGGCCATCACCAAAAATCATGTTTTCTCTGCCCGTACCAAGCACATGGAAATTCAGTATCATCGTGTGCATGAGTTGATCGTGGACGGAGTTGTAGAGATAAATTGTTGTCCAACTAAAGGTACTGGAAAAGAAATCTTCACCAAGGCTCTTGGAAGAGAGAAACTTAATCGACAATTTCCAAAACTTGGGGTTGGACCAAGGACGTAGTTCATGGTAGGGTGGACATTGAGGGGGGTGTTAGATACTCAATACTCCACCCTCAAGTGACCACAAATGAATTATGATGCTCTAAGTTATAAGGCCTCCATCATGAGGAGAAGCCATTGTGAGAGTTTGGAAATTTGTAGAACCCTAACTTCTAAGTTGGACGAGGCCTATGTATGATCGTTGATGGTAATAGATGTATCTTTGTGAGCGTAGCCATGAGGTTAGAAAAGGGCATAAACTATGGAGAATCATGTTTCCATTCAAAGCAAAAATAAACGCCTTGTGACACCATGTAGTTTCCCCATAGAACCTTAATGGGGGGAGTGTAGAAGGAGGCTTGCCCCCTTCTGTGGGGTCTTGGAAGCCTATCCACCGGCCTCTAGGGCCAAGATGGTAGGACTTATGATCGAAAAGACATCGTTGGATGATATATTTTATTGGATGGTTTATGATCTTTCAATGTTTTAGTCTTCACATTTTTAGTGCTTTGATGTTCCGGTGTTTCAATGTTCTAGTGCTATGGTGTTTTGATCTTATGGAGATTTTAGTCTTTCAAAGATTGCAATCTCTAGGCCATTTGTGCATCAATAAGCCCTTTATCTCGAGTCTATCCAAAATCCCATGTAAGCTCCATATTGGGAGTGCACAATATGGAGCTTAGATTACGTTTGCTCTTGGAAATTTGAGAATTTGATTTCTTTATCTCTTAGTAGTTTGCATCTCTTCTCTGTCTCGGTTTTTCTTGTCAACTCTCTATTGCTCTATTCCATTGTGCTATTATTTTCTTATAGCTTTTTCCATAGAGTAGATGTGTTGGAAGACGGCAATCTAATCGCATTGCGATTTAATCCATTTAAATAGAATAATGCTCCATGGGCATTGGTATACACAACTTCAAGAGCTACATGATACTCACTCTCAATCTAGACATGAATGGCTCACTCATAGGTTGTCCTTGCATGGAAGTAGAGCAATCGATGACTTCTAAATCACTATTCTACTCATTCAACTCACTAAAGGTAGTGAGTGTCCTATAAGGAAATTGGGTCACACTTTCTTATGAAAAGAGGTGAATTGAATATTTAACTAACCTATTGTGCAACAAAGTCTTAAGTGCATACATCAATAACCACTTTGTTTAGAGCTTTCATTCTTTACTTATCAAATTGTTAAAGTTTTTAGTGCCCATTTTGCATTTTCAATGATTTTAGTGTTGGAACTTCTTTCTTTAGATTTGAGATGACTAAGAAGAGTAATTGGATCATTTGTTTATTGAAGTCCTACGAGAGGTCCCAAATTGTGCAATGTCTTTTCCAATATACATGGTTTCCTTTGGAAATCATGATGTCTGAGGGGAATAACAATTTTGTGTGGGCCCTCATGATGATCCTAGAGGCCACATGAGAACAATCATGATGGCTACTAGCCCTCAGGATGACCCAGATCTTTTGCATATTTTTCAATAAATGCACCTAAAGCTACATTCATAGGCCCACCCTACAAGGCCATGCATCATACATTATTTACACAAAAGCCCATATACTACACTAGGTAGTCCCCCTATCAATACTCCCACATACACATCTCTAAATAAATCTCTTTAATTTTTTATGTGATGTAAGTACTTTTATTTTCTTTTCTTTTCTCACTATTTACACAACCCTACAACTTACTTGCTCCATTTTATTTTTGCTTTTCCATCCATCTTTTATATTCCTTTCACGGGGTCAAATCTCACTCACATGCACCCTCAATACACCATTATTTTATTTTCTTTTAGCACATTATTTTGAGGGTACACATAAAAAATATTCATAAAACATATAAAATTAACCTCCAGAAGTTTCAACGTACCTACACTGAGATTCTATTGTCATTGTTCATCATGTGACCCTCGTGCATGGGTAATTGGATCAACAAAGTTGATTTCTCATTTTGCAGAAGTTCTTTCTCCCACCATAGGTATGAACGGAATTTCATCCCTTCTAAAGGGGTATTAAACACATTGTTAGACATCCATCATTATACAATTGTCTTGGCATCCATGTGGAATGTGGGCCTCCATAGGCCTGTAAATAAAGTCATTTTTGTTGTGTAGTCAGGGAAAAAATGCCCACCTTCCTTATGCGGATGGGCCATCTTTAGTATGGGTAAATATTCATTCTTACACACATGGGCCACCTTTAGCATGGGTAAGTATTCATTCTCATGGATGTACAAATGCAATAAATTACCCTCGATCCTTTATGATTACACACTCCCTCATCTCTTCATCTAGAATCTTTTAGAGGTGGTCCTTGGTCAAATTGGTTTCTACACAAACCTAGTGGTACCATATTCTTGCATTAAACACTTGATTCCTATCTTTGATATGGTCCCTTTAATGAGTGCTTCAATGGGAGTGCACATTCCCAAAGGCTATACAATCAATTAAAAAACCTAATGCATTAGCAAACCATGAAGCAATATTCTTTCAATGGGAAAACCAATTCAAGATTTTTTTTTTCATTCAATTAGAAGATCAAGCCACCATAATTGCAAGATAAACCACACTCCATGATAAGCGATGGGATCTTCTCTCCTCTTATCACCGACCGCCTCAAAGCTCCATCTTTCCTTTAGCTCCGCTATTTTTGTATATTTGAAGTTTCTATTTTTAAAAATTTTATTACGTGAAAAGATTACGAACTCAAATCAATTACCCAAATTATCAATTTTTTTTCCTTCACTTGTAAGGAAAGAAAAGCAACCGGAGAGTAGTCAGCGTCTAGGTTTGAGCTTCCTCCGCTTCGTCACTGTAGGTGTGCGCGCTTCTTCGGCCCGCTGTTCCGAACGATTGCAGAGTAGGGTTTTCTCGCAGCAGTCAGCGTCGAGATGGCGGGTAACGAAGCTGTTGCTGCCACGCCCATCAAGGAAGGTCCTGTATTGACCATGATGAACAAACGCTTGCGTGCTCTTAAAAAGAAATACAATAAAATTTTGCAGATCGAGGAGAGCAAGGTGCAGGGTAAGGCTATCAACAAGGAACAAGAAGAGGTACTCAAGGCGAAGATTTCTGTTGCTGTGCTTATAGATGAATACGAAAGGCTGAGGCAGCCTCTTCAAACTGCAGTGAAGGAGGAAATTGCAGAACGCGAGAAAGAACTTCTCACTGTATCTTTGAGTAGAGGTAGCGAAGGTGAAGAGAAGGTAACTTCGAACGAAAAGGACGCTGACTCGAATCAAGTTGGCCAACAGAAAACCGTGGAGAATAATGGCAAGGAAGGTGAAGTTCCGGAGTCTGCAGTTTGCTGCAGTGATGAAGTATCTTTGAACAGGGCCAACGAGAGTGATAGAGCTTTAGAGGTCGAAAACGCCCACGATACAAGTAGTCATCTGCAGCTTCAGTATTCAGGTTCAAATGCAGTTGATAAGAACATAGCAGATCTCTTAACCTTCTTATACTTTTCTCAGCTCTTTGATGTGAGATCACACGGGGAAGCTTCGAGTTCTGTATTGTGGACAAAGGCGCACGAGAGGAGTTCCTGCCTTTCATACGATTGTGTCACTGAAGATGAGGCTAGTCCTCTCTTGGAGAGTGATCTAGACGAGCTTTCCTACTTTGGTTCACTGTTTATATCCCGTCCACCCAATGCGACCTATTCACACAAAGATGCTCTTCAGCATTGTGTAGAGCATGCAAAACGTTGGCTTCAAAATTCTGATTCTCCCATCAGAGATGATTTTCTCCTTACTTGTATCCTCAATCAAAGGTTTTCTTTAGAGCTATAATGCATGTAACGATCCCACATGATGTTCTATGGCACGATGATTTGCTTGCTAGTGTTGCACTTTACGTTATGTATCGGTTGTTTGCAAAATAATTGAGTTGTGTTTTGAATTATTTATTTGTTTTGATCAAGTTTTATCTATCTATCTTCTATGTATAATGCTTCCTTCTCATCTCCTTAACGATGGACTTAAAGATTCACACCTGAGAGAAAGGCTAAACAGAATCCTATCTTCAGAGTATTTTACTATGATCCCAGAGCTCCAAACCGTAACACAACAGACTGCAGCCGTGGCTGCCTCAGCAACGGCACAGTATGCACCACACCTACTTGTGCAAAAGGCGGATGATCTTCCTATGTCTGATTCAACGGGAGGTTTCATTCCACAGGTCAGTAAGGTTGATATATGCTTAAATTTTACTCCAGAAGTCAATGCGTTTTTACATATATTTCTCCTGTTATGGTATTTTTCATGATAAGCTTGGAGAGAGCCATTGAAAGAGAAATTGATGTCCTCCATCATACAATGTCAGTCTGGAGTTACTCCATTTTCACAAACCATTCATTGATTTCCCATGTATTTTCTTCAAAATCACCATTACCTGTGAATAAATGGTTTGATTAAACTTGTGTACGCAGCCTATGGCTATGTAAAAATAGAATACTTGTTTATTCTATGGATTAGTAATAGATGGTCACTTTTCTAGCCATAGCACTCTAGTTATGTGAATGAATTTAGCATATGTGTAATCTTGTTTTCTGAGGGGTCTTTGGACAATTGGTTTTCACTCAATTGCTTTCATGCTTTATAATATACCTTCATATAGTATACTTTTACTCACATGTGCAATAGGTGCTGTATGCTACATGGCTGTTTATGTGCATGAATTTACTTACATGCATGCACTTACATTCAAGGCTTGTGCATGAATCACTTATGTATATATATATGTATATATATATAGATGTATTTATATGTGTATGTGTAGGTATATATACGTTTGTGTATGTGTGTGTGTGTGTATATATATATATATATATATATATATATATATATATATATATATATATATAGAGAGAGAGAGAGAGAGAGAGAGAGAGAGAGAGAGAGAGAGAGAGAGAGAGAGAGAGAGAGAGAGAGAGAGAGAGAGAGAGAGAGAGAGAGAGAGAGAGAGAGAGAGAGAGAGAGAGAGAGAGAGAGAGAGAGAGAGAGAGAGAGAGAGAGAGAGAGAGAGAGAGAGAGAGAGAGAGAGAGAGAGAGAGAGAGAGAGAGAGAGTTTTTTGAACATGTAAATATGTAAGTACATGTGCTGCTCTGCACAGATGTAAATATATGGAGAAGTGCCATCTCTCCTCCCTACGAAGACGACCTCAATGATGGCTTGTGGCATATGAAGTCTTGCCTTATTTTTTTGTGAATATTGTTTGTGTCTAGTCTTGCCTAACAGGTTCCTCTCGGACAATCTAACATTGGACCCAAGAACATTAAAAAGTAGAATAAAAAAATCTAAATCTAGAGACTATTACATAAATGTAATAACTATAGAGAAAAAGAAGAAAGGTGAAGAAAGGGCTAAGTTGGTGAAGAGGATTGCTGAATATGCAAGGTTGGCAGTAGTCAAAACCTCCATACGCATGAGATCCAATGAGAGAAACTCAAAACTGAAGTTAAGCTTGTGTTTTGAGGAAGCAATGGACTCTATTTATGGTTGTTTTATGGCCCTCAAGATGGTTCTATAGACCCCCTAAAGTGGACTCTAAAACTTTCAAGAGGCAAAAAAATTTTACATTTTTTGGCCAAAAAATTGTCCCACAACCCTAGCCTTCCTAGATTGCCGTCCCCAATCGGTCCCATCACATGAATCCGTCCTTGGGACGCGTCCCGGGGATGTTTTGCTGTATCAAAGAGTTCCAAGGGGATGCCAACCGTCCCGGCTAGGCGTCCCCATATTTTATCTTTAGGGGACGGCATCCCGGTGTCCCTAGGACTCGAGACGCGTCCCCATGTGACTTTGGATTTGAGTATCTATGACATTATCACCATCTAGGTATATAATATATTATGTGGTTATTTTATTTATTCCTCATTTGAATTTTGAAATTTGAAGTTCATGTGTCAATCTTATTTTTAATTCACAAGTAGATTTGAGTAGATACTTAAGCTTGTGGAGTCCATATGGGAGTTCACGTCATGACCTATCCATGGGTTTGTGGCATTACTCCATTCGTACTTCAAATGCACGAGATTATGGAGTCTAGAATCACTGCAAAATATGAAATATATATATATATATGTGTGTGTGTATGTATGTATGTATGTATGTATATATATAGATAGATAGATAGATGGATAGATAGATAGAGTTAAGAGATTGCATGAGAATAAGCAGAGCGCTTTTGATAGCAAAGTCTCAACATATATAGGAAACATTGACATAGTCTATGCATGTTCCACATCTATGAAGTCCGATGTTACATCTGAGCGGCTTGAGTGGTTGAATCATTATGGCTTTGGACACCTCAAGATCGCTCTATATGCATCACGAGTCTTACCCTAGGTATTTTCTATGTTCTAAGTTTTTTGTGTTTACTATTGGATTTACATTATATATATTATAAGTTGATATTAATTAAGGACGGCTCGACGAGCCATGTGAGTGTAATTGGAGTGCATTCTCATTCGTGCACACCAAATTACACAATTGTCTCAGTGTGGGACAACTATGTTGTGTGGTATATTGCAAAGCAAGTCTTTCGCTTTTGCGATTATTATAGACTCTTGAAGGTCCAAGATAGGTATTATGTACATTGCACAAATGAATATTTTTTGGATCTTATGACTTATAGTTGTTAAAACTTGAGGCCAAACGTTATCATTTTGATCAAATTTGTAGGTTTCTTCTATTACATTTGAGCATAGTTTTATGTTGATGGAGGATGTGGGGGGATCAACACATGACGACGAGGAGGAGATTTATTGCATGCTCCATAGAAAGCTCGAGGTGATTAATCAAAGGGTCACTAGAGCACACTCACTTGCTGTACAAAAGAGTCAGATCGATCAGCCAAAATGCACCCTTGATGGAGAGGTGCTCATGCACCATTAAGTGATCATGAGGAGCTTGCAACAGAGATGGTACGTGTCAAGAACCAGAGTTTGACTATGATGGGAATATCATAACACCATGATACATTCTACTCTCTTCTCTAGATTCTTCTTCAATTGACCATTCCCTCCGCATGGATGAAGAGTGATTATGATTCACGATTCATACCATATAGATATCAGATGATAAGCATACACTTATAGTGGCACACTTGGCACCATTCATAGCCTTTAAACACTAGACTATTGAATATTTTTTCTATTGTTATGCTTTTTTTGTATCTAGATTCCATCGTTTCAAGTTGGTAGGTGGCAAGTCCTATGTCCATTTTATTTTGCCACATATCATCTATCAGTATATGAGATGTGCCACGTGCATTATGTCTATGTCGAATTGTTATTCTTGTCTAGTCTTATTCATATGAATAATGGTATGTTGATTCTTGAAGTTTAAACTTTCAAGTTCAAAGTCACAATTTACAAATGATGAATCATGAATGTATATGTATTATGTAAGTTGTAACATGCTGAATGTAAATTGCAATATGTATGACCATCGATAATTGACACACACACACATATATATATATGTGTGTGTGTGTATGTATGTATGTATTATGCATCATACATATATATATATATATATATATATATATATATATATATATATATATATATATATATATATATATATAGTTCAAAAGAAGTGTGATCTTTTCATAAAATAAAAGTCTTTCAAATCTCAAAATGATTTAAATTAGTTATTTGCGATTTTTATTTTTTTGTTGCAAAAAAGATTTTTGTTATTTTGCTCTATTATGAGACATCATCAAGCATTTTATCCATGTTACATGCATTATATATAATTTATATGATATTTATGTAACATGTTTTGTGACTTGTATACATTTGTATGTGTATATACAAAAAAAAAGCAAATAACAAAAAAATCCAAAAAATCACATTTATACGTGTATATACAGGTACGATGCATAATACACACACACACATATATATATATGTGTGTGTGTGTATGTAATATGCATCATACATGTATGTATGAACATTGAACAATGATATATATATATATATATATATATATATATATATATATATATATATATATATATATATATATATATATATATATATATATATGTATATATATATATATATATATCATCGTTCAAAAGAAGTGCGATTCTTTCATAAAATAAAAATCTATCAAATTTCAAAACGATTTAAACGATTTATTTGTGATTTTTATTTGTTTGTTTCGAAAAAGATTTTTATTATTCTGCTCTATTATGAGACATCATCAAGCATTTTATGCATGTTACATGCATTATATATAAACTATATCATATTTATGTAACATGTTTTGTGACTTATATGGATTAATGTGTGTATATACAAAATCTTTTGAAAAAAAATACAAAAAATCCATACGAGCACCAAATGGAATGCATCGAATGCACTTGATAGCTATGTCCAACACTATGGAGGTAGAGGAGGAGATTGCGATTGTTTGAGATGAACACAAGGACATATATCACATGGAACTAGAGAGTATTGGTTGAAGAGTGAGGCACACACAAGTTTGTCTCATATAAATATTCAATTTGTGAGTGCAGGCCCAACATCAATGGATAATAGGTGGATCAGAATATGCTTTGGATTACAAGCCGATCCACCTCTTGAGGAAGATGATATGAGCATAGCATCATATAGTAGTGATGTGACTTTGATTATAAAGCCGAAGTATGATGAGGATGGATATGTCATTGCCATGGGAGGCGTGCAATCATCATCATCATCATCATCATAATCATCATTTTCTTCTTGAAAGGGGATGGACTATGACTATCATGATGATTGGTCCCATGGTTTATGAGATTGTGACATGTCCAATTTTTTGGCTATATCCCTTGAGGTATTCGTTGTTTACATGCATTTTTTCTTTTGATGATATGACATTTTGACTCTACTCAGTACATGTATTATATACATGCTTTTTGGTTCATAGTTTATGTTAATATATGGATATTGCGCATTGGATGCCATGATTCATCTTTTTGATTGTAGTTCAAACTTCAATTTCATTGTTGTTAGAACTTATTTGGTATTATACAATGGTTCTGATAATTGATTTGTAATCAGTAAATTGTTATGTAGAAAATTCGGATTTTGAGAAGTGATAAAGGAGGAGAATGTTGGAAACAATGTTAGAATAGCATAAAACCCTAGTTCACATCAATCTTAATTTTTGGGACTTAGCCAAATTTTGGTCATTGAAGGTAAAAAATTATTATGAGCTCATTAGTTAGTACTTAAGGAGAGCTTTCATTTGGTATACGACATTCAATCATCAGAGGTCGTCCAAAAAGGGTAGAAAACCCTAACCTTAATTTTTGCTCAAAAGGGTTTCTTACATAGTTATGTTCCTCTCATTATCCATCGCTAGGAAAGCTAATTTATATGCTGAGCTGATGCACCGTTTTAGAGATCGCAACTAAAATAGGTTGGAAAAGCAAAAGTTACGAACTTAAAATAGATCGCTATTTTAAATGTGCTTTTGGGACACAAATCAACAAAAGTTTTATTGAATCGCATGCGATAGAGATTTTTTGCATAGCTTTTTATAAAACTAATTGTGGACAGCCAAAAACACTATATAAGAAGGTCTTTGGGTCATAGTTCAACATCATTGAGGTTCTCAACACAAGATTTTGTTCATCTCTTGAGTAGCACACTTAAGGATCACTTGCTTGGAGGTGTACTAACTTCTCGAGGAGGTGTGCTCTAAGTTTTGGTGCAGTATTGAAGGATATTTTGACAGGAAACCACCATCAGCTTCTTGTTGAGCTCTTGTGAGTAACAAGTCCTTTTTTTTGTCCTCTTCTTTTGGTGTTGCTGATCCTAGGCTTCATGATTTCTACATCAGCATAAGGAGTTTCCCTTGTTATTTAGTTAGGGTTTGTTGTACAAACAGTTGCAAACTGTTTCTATTCACTTCAATCTCACAAAAAAACACTCTTCATACCTCTTAGGCACTTTATGAACAAACTCTTGTATCTAGTTCTTGAATTTCAGCCTAAATTCAGATTTTGTATTCAATTTCAGCATACATTCAGGTTTGTATCATCTACAGGCATTGTAATTTGATATTACTATAAAAATAGTATAGATAAGCATTCTAGCTTAGCGTTACACTTGGAAAAGCTTTTCTATTCTCTTTGTGTCTCACTCATCTTTTTTGAGTCTTAAGGTGTGTATGCTAAGGTTCATGTGTTGGAAGATCTTGTAAACTTGTGATTATTGTTATTAAGGCCCACCCCACTTCCAACAGAGAGTACATGTCTAATGACTTGAAGTCGTATTTAGAAGATAAAGGTATTTCTCATGAACTCATTGTTGCTTACACTTGAGAACAAAATGGTGTTGTAGAGAGAATGGCACATAGTATGATGTCTTCAAAAAACTTTCACCAAAGTAGTCTAATGGTGAAATACCTTTGTCTTCTAAATACGATGGCACATAATATGATGTTCATGCTCGTGGTGTGTGTGTTGTGGGTGTGTGTGTGAGCATATATTCATTCGGAGTTCTATACCCACTATTGGGCACTTATGACGTTAGTGGGGATGTCATAGTATTGAGTTGACACCGTGCATAATGGAGCTGATATGCTATATAGTCTTGTCTTTGACTTCCATGAGCTTATAGTTGCACTTTCGTTTGAGGATGAATTTGGGGTTTGCTTGGATTCATTCTGGTATATATGATGTCTTCAAAACCTTTCACCAAAGTTTTTGTATGATGCTATTCATGGAACTAATTGCATTCTTTACAGGTCTTTCCACAAAAGCTTTGAAGGTGATTACACCTTATGAAGCATATTATGGTAAAAACTTAACTTTAACTATTTTAGAGTGTTTGGTTCTTCTTTCTATGTTCACATTGAAAAGAAGGATCTTGGTAAACATGATGAAAATGCTACCAAAGCCATTTTTGATGGCACTAGTGTTGCAAAGCTTCGGAGTGCATAAAAACCTCAATTTTTATTTTGGATCCGAAGGATTTAATTGATTCAAACAATTAATTCTCGATTTAGATCTGACTATTTAAATATCTCATTCACATTATGATTTCACCATGTTTTGATTTGCATAATTTTGGATCTTTCTTTGCACATTGACTTTCCTTGTGGAAGGTTGCATACACTTCTAATAATTTTATCGAGAGAGAAGTTTCGATGATTGTTTGGACCCATTGCACAACTCAACCTCTTTGTCTTGTCCCTTGAGATGCTTACTCTTAATGGAAAAATCATAAGCACACATAAAAAAAGCCTTGAAAAATGAGCTAATCACTCATGGTAGTGTGGGTCATTTATCTAAGAGTGAAATGTAGTAGTGAACCCATGCATGGGCCTATAGCATACACCCCTAGTTTTAGTAGTGATGATGGTGATGCTTCGAAGTGAGATGATCGAGATAAAGATATTATTTCTTATTATTTAGATATAATGGGAAATAAAATATAGGTGGTGCATGATTGCTTTTTTGTGTTTACAGTGAGACTTATCATTATATACTTCTTATGATCTTGATGTTCAAGGTATGACAAGTTTTTGTTATGACTCAAGTAGTTTACTAGCCAAGTGCCGCAAATTTTCAAGTGGTGTGAACTCATGAGTTTAGTGCAATTACCGTGTTCATGGTCTTTTTTGATTGGTTTAGAAAGTGTACATTGGTCCATAGTTGCATCGCAACATGTTGCTAATGGTTCACAACTTTGCAATGTTGATAATTTGCAATGCGTTGCTTTGCATGCCTTTTTTTTAGTCCAAAAAATAGCCAAAAATATATTTGCTCTAGGAGGGATCAGAAATTATTTTAAATCTTGTCCAAAATGTCCAATACATGCAATAAAAAAACATGGAGAGTGAGGAAGACACAAAAAGCTATAAAAGTGTAGAAATTCATTTGTGTATGATTTTCTTTATGGGCCTTATCGCCTTGAGATAGCGAGATATTTGGTTTTTTCCATGTTCTCCTTCTAATGCACTTACATATCTTGGACAAAAGTTTCATCCTTGGCCTTGGCCCTTCAAATCCAAGGGTACTCTTCCATGATGATTGATATGACTACTTGAGACCATTCATATCACCGTGAATGTTGAATTGTGTAGGGACTAATCTAGACTCAATAATCTATACTAAATATGCCCATGTCTGTCCTATACTATATATGTATGTTTGTATGTATGTAATTACAAATATGCATGGTATATGTATGTAATATGCATGTATCTACTTATATGTATGTATGTATGTGTATATGTATGTATATATGTATGTATATATGTATGTATGGATGCATATATGTATGTAATGTGTATGTATGCATGTGTGTAATATGCATATGACATCGCACATGTCTACTTTTTAATTCATAATGTACATATGTGTGTTTATTTATGTATGTAAAAGTATGCACTTCATCATATATTAGCCCTAAGAAGCTTAGGTTACCAATATATATTAAAAAAACCCAAAAGAAAAAAATCACGTTCACAATGTTTTAACAATGTCTAGGCCCAAACGTTGCTATGTTGCTATTGCGTTAGCAATATGTTGCCTTGGACGTTGCAAAAATATTGCGAACAACTATGTGCTTGTCTTACATTTTCTTATGGTTTATGGAGTGGATGAAGATGCATTCTTTATAGAACACTATATATTAATGATTTCGTGTGATGAAAAGTTGTAATTGTTTGGAAAGAGATCTCTCATTTGTTATGTTTCATATCCTTGTCAAGTGGGGGATCTAGCTTCTCCAACTTTTAAAATATTCATGCATGATACAATGCTTGGATTCTAAAATTTTTTACTCCTCCTTTGTTGTACAAAAACATGTACTAGACATGCTTTTTTTGGGGTCATATTGTGCCGTTTACAAAGGTTTAGAATCTCAAAAACTGTGTTTTCAGGCTGTCTATAATGCATACTTTGGCATGTTTTGTAGTAGTACTATGTTCGAGTTGCATCATCCTACCTTTTTGTATATCATATTGAGAATGATTAAAGATACAAAGTTTACTTATTTGTACAATAATTTTTTTTCCTCATCAATTGTTTTATTTTGTACATGTTATTTGTTGTCCCTTCTGTTTCTATCTTGCTCGCTTAGAATAAGAGGTTTTGGCTAATGAGAACATGAAGCCGATTTGAAACTAGAATAGTAAAAAAAAGTTGTCTTAATATTAAAAAAAGTTTGTACCTTAGCATGCTCCACTACGCACAATTTTTAGAGCTATGCTTGCTTAGTAAAATGCCTGAAATGTCGTATATTAGCTAGTTGGGCCACACCTTGCTAGGGTGTAGAAGTGTGGCTTGAGTTTTTACAAATTAGTGACAAGTTGCATGCATGTGATTGGCGCATGGGACTAGGAGGTGAGTTTTGTGACTGTGTGATTGTGATCGAGCAGAGGAACAGGCCATTCATTTCATGATTTGCATAGGGCATCATCAGTATGACCTCCTCCACAGCAAAACAAACTGCCAACATCAAACTATGAAGTGAATTGACCACTTGCACAAGCAAGTGAACCCTGGTAGCTTATTTTTTCAGTTCGATCTCTTTGCTTGCTTAGAATGCTTGTTATTTCAGGTCAATATTCAACAAAGTTAAGCTTCGCTTACTCCAGGGTACATAGTAAGTTCTTTTTTGTATTGTTCCAGTTGTTCAGTATTACAGTAGAGGCATGTGGATTAGTATTGCCACTGTTAGCTTTTAAACATCTTTAGTTTCTTTTTTTTTTGTCTCCATAAAAATGTGTTTGCTTGCTTGCTTTGACTTCAAGTGCAGAGTTCTACTTCTTAGTCTTTTCTTGATTGTTGGAAGGCTAGTCTTTTCTTGACTGTTGGAAGGCTCAAGAACTGAGCTGTTAGCTTTAGTCTCTGTAGTCTTTGTCAAAGTAGTTACTCTAGTAGAAGTTAGAACTAGGAGCTTGCACCTACTCTATGGTACAACTTTGTGGGTAGGGGTCCCATACCTATTTGTTGAGGTCAATGTACAAAGAAGTTTCAGATTTGAGCTTGTTGCAACATAATACATTCATAGAGTTGACCTTATGCATCTCGTTCAGGGCCTTAGGTTAGCTGTCCAGTTTGTATTTCAGTTGACTAAGTTTAACAGTGACATTATACATATCTTACATTTAGAAGTTATTTTTGTATCTATTACGTTACTCTATATACGCCTGAAGAAATTCATTTATTTAGTTGTATTTGCATGATTTTTGTGGATAACTCTTTTTGGAGCTCCAGATTGTTTTTTCTCTTTTGAATCAAATCAATTCACTTCGGTTTTGTAAGAGCTGTTTTTGTTTCAATTTTAAGGTGATTTTCAATGGAATTGAGTTTTAGCTTTTTATTTCATTATGTACAGTTATATATATTTTTTTATTTGTTAAAGAAACAAGGAGGCTTAGAAAAAGAATTACATCTTGTTTCACCTTATTAAAGTTATTTTTAAATGTTTTGGCTTGTGTTTTGGTTGATGCGTTCTATTCATGTCCACCTTTATTTTATTAGATGCTATTATTCTTGTGTTTTCTTATATTCCTTCAGGCTTGTGAACTTGCGAGGTATGGTCAGACTATTTAGAGGGTATCAATGATTAATTGCTGTTGTTCTTTAATGTCTTTTGATTGTTGGACAGGAGAGAGAATCACAATTTGCAATGGGTGAGCAATATTCTCAGGAGCATGCCAATATCAATTCTAGCTCTGATTCCCAAGAAATACACTCTCAGTCAAATCCATCAGAGACATCTAGGGAAATTGTGCCAAAGGTGTGAATATATTTGTTCCAGTGGCTCTTGGTTTTGATTGTTTTGTACATCTTGTTTCCGTAAGATAGACACTTATGCTTCATTCTACTAGGTGGAATTGTGTGCCTCATCTGGAGAAGGCAAGCTATCTGGGTCAAATGGAGTTCAGCAAGATGAAGTTACGAACAAGGCAGATGATTCTTCACAGTATGATTCTGTCAAAGGGGAAGGGCAGCAGCAACAACAGTCACATGTCCCTAATGTAACTGTTGGTCCAAGAGGACAGCAAGGTTTTAGAGGTGGTGGAAGGGGTAACAATTATGGTGGGAGGGGCAGAGGGTATGCGAATGGCAGAGGTGGCCGTAGCGGTGCTGGTCGTTTTGGGTACGGTAATGGTTGGGGTGGGCAATATTATGATCAAGGTGGGTATTATGCTAGAGGTTATAATGGAAGAGGTGGCCGTGGCTCAAGGGGTGGCAACTCAGCTTTCAATGGATACATAAATAATGGACAAGGACCAAGGGGAACGATCCATAGTGCTGCTTGAACTCCATCATGTGTCTAATATTACCAGAGATGTTATAACCAGACAAAGCCCAGTTTTGCAATCATATCCCACATCTATTTCATTTGAAGGATCGTTTCTGAATACTTAAAAGAGTTTTTTTTGAAAGGTGTCTTATCATGGTATTCTGCTTTCTTAATAGTGTGTATGATATCACACTTTTTTGCAAGACAGATTTTTGCTATGAAATAGCCCTTAGAGAGTCATGGGAGAGCTACTATTGCCAGTTGAATAGCTGATCCTTGGCAATATTTCATGTCGAAGCTGAGGGCTCAATACGATCCGATAGGTGTGATCAACAAGTTCCTTTTTTAAACTTGTCATTACATTCATTTGAAGGTTCTTATTATACCTGTTTTTTAGATTTATGGTGGTCTGAGTTTCTAATCTTAAAGCATGTTTGCCAGATTCTGAGAAATCTGTGGTCTATTAAAGTACAGAAACTTGGCACGAAGCATTGCTTGTGGTTATCATTCCATATTGTGTATTGAGTTGGCAAAATCAATTCTGGTAGAAGGCAATGGGGTTGGAACTATATTGATTGGCATTTTATGGCATCCTTCACTTTTTATTGTACATGAAGCCTCAATTTGATGGTTTTACCATCCTAGTAATGTCTGAGATGTATGTTTATTATTTAACAGTCTAATTATTTTGATTTTGGGACAGGCTTCCAATGCCTAGCAATGATTAAGTTCCAAAGCATTTTTGCGTTTTGGATCATTTGTCCACGTAATATGGAGACCTCTACATGGATAAGGCAAAAATGCATGTGAATTACTAAAACCACAAACATCAATTTAATACGAATGCAATTGCTCCATTTGAAGGGGGTCTTGAGTGAGTAATTTTTTGGCGTGAGAACAGCTGAAAGTTTAAAAAGTATGTGTGATATCCAGGCAAATGCTTGCAAGGGTCGATAAAGTAAAGTGAAAATATGACACCACACTCATTGCTGTAATTTGTAAGGTGGAAAGAAAGTCCCCGAAATTGTCCTCTTATGCTTGGTCTTGTACTGGATGTAATGTTGCTGAAATAATCTGATGGTGTTGGTGGGTTTTTTTTTTACTGGATTACATGGAGATCTTGTGAGTTTTTGTTCATCATTTGAAGTTGTGAAAGAGTTCATTTCAAGAGCTGTTGTATGAGCAGTTATGCAGTTGGTAACATAAGATAGTATAGAAGCAGTAACTCTTTGTGGGAAGGTAGTGTCTGCAACCAAGCTGTGCATTGACCTTGATGTTGATTGTATCTTATTGGAGCTTAATTACTTAATATGCATGTATTATGCATGATTCCAGAGATAAGGGAGTAGCCATGAAGCATGTATTTGTAAGCCAGTGTCAGATACACAAGGTTGTCTGTCAGCTGTGTTGCAGGAAATATTGGAAACCAAAAGGGAAATGTGGCCTGCTTGTTTCCATAAATTTATTATGTTTCTAGTCATTCTAAACAACCCCACATAATAATGTGATTCCAGTTGTGCTTATATCTGTCAGTGCTTCTGAACAATATACTACTTCAATAAACCCTGTACTATTATTCCTCGAAAAGCCATTGATGCTGTGAGCTCATTAACTTTCTAGAATATCTTGTGAAGAACAAATTGCAACACTATGATTGTCATTTAATTCTTTCTTGTGTCATGTTTTTGTCAGATTTGCTTCTATGGATTAAGGTTCATTATACCTGCACTTTTGTTTGCATTCGGTCCAATATGTATGTTTTTCTGTCAGCAAAAATAATAGAGGAGGTGTGATTAACTCATTAAATGTTTTATAATTATGATGGCATCAAGTTTTATGGTTTTCGATTTGTCAGTGATTCTATATCTTACTCATGTTAGCCTTTAGTAGGGGCAGATGAAGCTGAGTGGTCATGTATAATGGAACAACTCTCTTCATTAATCTTAATACCGTAACAATCTTTGTTATATATCACATATAAGACAAATAGAGGATTTTAAAGATTTCCTTGCTGCACTATGTTTGGTTTTAAAAACACGGACATCGGTGATGTGGAAAAGTTTCATGCAACCTTGTGTACCAGCAGCTTGTAACGACAGTAAGTATTATTTTGTGAGGCAGTACATCTTCAATGTTTTATGTATAGCTACAACAGTCTTTTGAACATTCTTAATAACTATATATGAGTTTCACATCTAGGTATTGATAAGTCATATTTGAATCATCCAAGATGCTGCTGTTGAGAGCTTACGATGAAGGTTGTGGCTGCTAGAAGATACCCTTTCAATCTTTCTCATCAATTGTTTGGGGCAATATTACTACATCCCAACTTTAAGGTGCAAAGCTCGTACCAGATACCAGAGAACTCCAGGTTTACGAGGGTTACAGGGGGTTTACTATGGCTGTGTTTCAGCAGCGAGTGTCCAGATGGTTATGCTTTAGAGCAATTTGTCTTGTAAGGATTATGGATTGCCATAGTCATCAGGCATGAGAGTGTTTTTGTAATGATTTTGTTTGAATATCATGTATGCATTGTTTTTCTTCAATTTCAGGCTTCTTTTAGAAGTTCTTGGTTTATATCATCTACTCTTATATAACCATTGAGGCTGCCGTCGTCTCCATGGTTGTATTTTTGGATGTTAAAAAGAATTATCTCTTCCCAGGTATTGGTGGGTGTTCTTCCTATTTTGTAAGGTAATCTAAGCTGAAATATGAAAGATGTCTGTACTTCAATCCTGACATATCAAGAAGCCTACTGATTTTGAACTTGCAATGCATACATGATGACGAGATTTTTTGAGATAAATCTGAATCAGTACAAGTAATCTCAGAGCAAAGGACTGTCATTGGCATAGTTAACATGCGAGACCACACAGACTTGTGTGTGTGGAGCTGCACTGCGTATGGTAGCACATGATCAACTTTAGGTTTACGGATAGAGTGAAGAGAATAAGAACTCAGAGAAATTATGTGGGTAAATTCAGTTGATAGAATTCAAACATTTGTGGTTTTTGGGCGTCTGCTGCTTCATGCAACTGGTTGGAGATGGTGGATGTCAGCTGCACAATTCTTTATGTCCTAGGCACTTCTGGTAGCTCAGATTGTGGGTATATGTGGACTAAAAGCTTGATGTTTGAGCTGATGCTTGGCTTGTTGTGAACAGTTCTTTTAATACCAGATGCTTCAGGTTTCATCTTTGTTCTTCCTGGTGATATGGTGCTTTGAACCAAGGTTGGAGAGCTCTTGTAGGAATTTAGGAATCGCTTAGGAACTGGAAACGAAGGAAAGTTGCTCGAGGAATTTAGGAATCGCTTAGGAACTGGAAACGAAGGAAAGTTGAGAGCTCTCTACACAGGCTGCAGGTAAATAAGACTATGAAGAGCTCACGAGCAAGAAAATCAGAACCTCAAATGAAATTCAAGGTTTTAGGGCTTATGTTTTAGCAATCTGGCATTCATGGTTGATTGACCTCAATTAGAATAGGAAACCAAGATTCAGATGTGAAAAATTATCAAGGAAATACATGCACTGCCTTCAGAATGGGCTTAAAAAGCAAGTCTGGAAAGCTTTTGGGGCGAGAGAATAAGAATTCAGAGAAATTTTGTAGATGAATTCAGTTCATGGAATCCAAACATTTGTTTTCTTGGTTGCCTGCTGCTTCATGCAACTGCTGGAGATGGTGGATGTCAGCTGCACAAATGTTTGTCCTAAGCAGCTTCTGGTAGCAGACTCATTTTGTGGGTATATGTGCACTAAAAGCTTTGTTTGAGCTGACGCTTGGCTTGTTGTGAACATCAGTTCTTTCAATACCAAATGCTTCAGGTTTCATCTCTGTTGTTTTGGGTGACATGGTGCTCTGAACCAGGGTTGGAAAGCTCTTGTAGAGCGGTCTGAGATGACATATTAAGTTGCGCAAGGGATTTAGGAATGGCCTAGGAATTGGAAGCGACGGATAGTAGAGAGCTCTCTAGAGTGTACACAGGCTGCAGGTAAATAGGAGTATGAAGAGCTCACGTGCAAGAATATCAGAATCTCAAATGACTTTCAGTTACAAGGTTTTAGGGCTCATGTTTTACCAATCTGGCATTTATGGGCAGTTGACCTTAATTATAACGGAAACCAAGATTCAGATGTGAAAGATTACGAAGGAAATGCATGCACTGCCCTCAGAGTTGGTTAAAAAAGCAAGTCTCGAAAGATTTTTTGGGGGGGGGGGGGGGGGGGGGGGAGAATGTGGAGGAGCAAATAATTGTTTATGGCTTGTGTTGATGCTATCTGGTGAAAGCGCCTAGCTACTCTGTTTGAAGGATGCATGAAACCAAACATTTTGACTCTACATCAGAGGGCACATTCATTTTGGTAGACTGAACTCATTGCATGGGCTTTAATAACCATCTGGCTTCTTTCGAGGCTGCAAGAGCTGAGATGTACTTTGCATCAGTGGTTCTATGCAGTGTAGATCACCATGACATGGCATGTGCAGATGTATCTGTGTAGAGTTGTGGACATCAGTGACATTTGCCATGTCTGAGTTGTAAGACCTCTTCTTAGAATGGGCAAGGTAGTACATAAATGTGCTCAGCTCTCAGAGTGATGGTCGGTCTTCTAGCATTTATAGCACGAGAGAGCCGAACACATCGAACTTTAGGGGATTGGTCTCATAGTCGGGTTCATCATGAACCTTTTATTGAGTTTTAGTGTGTTGGGCTGCACTGGTAAACAAAGCTCAGGAGTTTTTGTTGCCTCAATTTATTCTGCTGACAGAAGCTTAGTTTTTGTTGCCTGTTCTGTTTAGCACTGTTGCTCAAAATGTGCCCAATTGAACATGTTTATCAGAGGTAGGTTTTTGCTGTTGCATAGGAGTACTAGATATATTTCTGTTTCTAGCAATAAATGTATGGGGATAATTGGACTTCCCATATGTATTCTTACTAATGTATAATGCATATAAATTCATTGGAGAATGCAAAGCTGATTTTTTTGTACGATATTAGAGTGCACTGTCATGTAGGAGTTCATTTCATGCCATAAAGGCTGCTCTTGAGCTGGCATAGAGAAAGCTCTTTGCTTGGAGTGATAGACTGTTTACATAGTTTGATGTCAAATTCTTAAATTCCTTCATTCAAAATGACTTACCCGGCAACACCATGCAGGTACGTTGTTTTCTACATCCTATTGATATGTATCAAGCTCAAAAGAACCAATGAGAGCAAATGCTATTTGAAAGTTGTACAATTTTACCACAAGGGGATATATCAGGATCATGAATTATATTGGGATTATCTTAGTCCTTCTGTACTATTTGACCGTAAGTGACATCAACATGCAATCACTTAGTTTCCTTCTGCATGGTCATCTGGCATTCACTTTATGCACACTATGATTTGATATTTTTTTTTCTAAAATGAGAGGATCTCTTTTGTTGGTCAACGTAATGTAGGAGTTGAATTGATAAGTATGTCTTGTCAGCTTTGTTTATCTCGAGTTAGTGATACATCTTATCAACTAATGGGTTTTAATGAGGAAAAATCCGAAGTTTCATCAATTTTAGCTGAGATCTATCATTTATAGATGTGTTCTCAGCATGGTGTGAAATAGAAACATTTTGTATGGTCTATATATGGGGTGCTTTTCTATCTGTCTATCTATCTACCTATCTCATTCATTGAATTCGATGTTTGACATTAGACATTGTTGGCAGTACATTTCAGTTTAAGTAAATAGACCATTTGCGTAACATAACTTGGATTAGAGACCAACTAAATTGGGAGTCTTTGCCCACTTGATTGCCTTATCAAATGTTAAAAGTAGTGCTCGCATGATGTAGGTGGTTTGGTTGAGCTTTCATCTCGTGAGGTGGGAGGTTGTGGGTTTGATCCCCCTTTTGGCCGTTGGACATATATGGGCCATAGGCCAGTTTATATCTCAGCTGTAACACCTTGTCGCTAAAAACGTGATGCATTCGGACAGCTTTTCCCAGTGTTGCCTTCGACAGGTCTAACCCCTGCTTTGTGGGATATGGGGGGTCGCATGTGTACTATGCCTTTAACCTGTACAGCGGTTCTTTCAATCTAATTCAAGCAAGGGAGATTAGGTTTTGGCAGAACTTTGTCTTAAAAGAAAATTGTAACAATGGTATTCAATCCTTCCCATGCTTCTTTACTTCTATATATATTGACAAGGGGTTATTACTTCAAATGATTTTCATGCTCATGTCAACTCTGCCTAAATGAAACTTACGATTATTTTAGCATAAAAAAGAATGGCACTACAGCCATGAGTTTCTCCACAGTACGTTCAAATTATTTGTACCATTCGAGAATGTGACATCATCATCACAAACATAATCAATAACCATTGAATCCCTTGGAACCATAAGACCATCATATGCATGTTAACATCATTGTCATATTTGTCTAATATACGATCGCCAAATATGGACCTGTGCCATAGTCCCAACATCATCATTGATTTGATCTATGTCTCAAGAGTCAATCGACTCGCATAGTGAATTTTATGTCCCCTCATACATGATGGACTCACAAATGGAATTCGCCAATTGTAATGAACAGTGGGCATGGCCAACATATCTATATCCATCCACAAAGTCGAGCATGTCAAAAAGCCTCTATGGAAATTCAATGACATCTAACCAAAAATATGTAATGTTGACAAGCAAAAGACCCACAAAGAAACAAGAAATTAGAAAAGTTGATGCTACATTCTCTACCACAATAGGGTAAAAAATGCATCACCATATGAATAAACCACATCATAACATCTAGCTAGGGAGAAAGCTAGCAATCAATCTGGGACATATAAATGCACAACCCACTCATCAACTCTAGCAAATCATGTAAAAAAGATCTTGGAAAAATTCACCTGTATGACAGCAAATGAAATTAAAAGAAACAATAGTTAAAGTGAAGAAAAACCTATCAGCAAAGAACTTGTCAGTTATCCAAACAAAAGACAAGACTATGGCAACCAATAATGCCAATAAAATACTTAGAAAATCATGTCAAAGGTGTGGCAAAGCTTCTTCCACTCAAGAATGGCTCTCACTAAATGATCCAACACATCAATGATCCACAAGACCACTTTTCTAGCCCGAGAGCTAGAGAAACATAAGTAAACATCTCCTCTTTACAATAGAATCTAAAACCAAAACAATGATGATAAATGGGGTTTGTAATGAAGCTCCAACTAGATCATGTATCTACAAGAAAATAAGAGACACAAGTTCCAAACAAGACTCATATAGCAAACACACTCAAGAATTATGTTGTCAAAAAATCATATCCAAATTTGTAGCATGAACCAGACATAACCACAACACCACAATACAACCACTAGCTAAAGTATGATCAAGTCAAAGTGCATGAACCAAAATGAAAAACCACAATGCCATTGCATCCGCCAATCATTGGTAAACCACTTTTTTGCTATCATAATGATGATTACCAATGATAACACCCTGATGATAGAGCACGCACATTCCGAAGAGCTCGTCGAGAGAGAGAGAGAGAGAGAGAGAGAGAGAGAGAGAGAGAGAGAGAGAGAGAGAGAGAGAGAGAGAGAGAGAGAGAGAGAGAGAGAGAGAGAGAGAGAGAGAGAGAGAGAGAGAGAGAGAGAGAGAGAGAGAGAGAGAGAGAGAGAGAGAGAGAGAGAGAGAGAGAGAGAGAGAGAGAGAGAGAGAGAGAGAGAGAGAGAGAGAGAGAGAGAGAGAGAGAGAGAGAGAGAGAGAGAGAGAGAGAGAGAGAGAGAGAGAGAACAGAAAGCCTCACCCCTTAGTTGATCCTGAGGCAATCACTTCATATATAATTATATATGTATGTCACAAAATATCAGACATGATTTTATATCCCATCCTTGAATGTAACTACATCTAGGTAACCTTATAATGCACAAAACGTATTCTGATATGCTATGGATTGTACCTTCAGCCCCTCAAGATCAATTTGATTTGGTGCAAAATGAGCCAGTGTCAAAGCGAAATAGGAGTGATGCAAAGGAAGGTACAACGCATGAAGAAAGTTGGAGGAAAGTTTTGAGCAAGGACAGCTATTTGTGATCTCAAAATAAAAAGGTTATCGCTTGCTGTTGTTCATGCAAAAAGCCAATGAAGATAAGCAACCCTGAGCAAATGAGAATCCATCCAATATCCATATTGCAGATCAAATGAGGAGGATTCGAAGGCATCTAATTACCAAATTGTAAGAGGGCACAAAACTGAAGCTACAACAAAATTGTACAGGTGATCACTAAGAAATTATAATACATCCATGTTTCAGGTTTTATCGAAGCTATCGGAGCCAGCAACATGGATCTGTGATGCTATTGTTTTCATCTAAAATAATAAGGGAAACGTCTTATTTTTGTGCATAATCAATTGATTTCTTTCATTTTTTAACACGAGAAAGAAATGACAAATATGCATTTGGCTTGTTAGCTTGTTGTAATAGCTTCTTTTCATGTTAGTCTAATTCATGAGTGATTTTATCTATTATGAGCTGGGATTCATGTATGTGTGCACATGTTTGATGGTTTGACATATGTCGCAAAAGCTATTTTTGTGACAACTTATGCTTGTAAGAGGAGCTACTGTTGTGCACATGTTTCCATTGCAAATACATGTGAGAGAAAATATTGTCTTAGTGTAAGTTCAACCCATCATGTATGATTTTATCTACATACAAACAAGTTGCTTGATGCTCATGACGCTTATTTTGGGCAAGATTTAGATGTTTGGATATATGCTTAGTTAGATAAGGTCTTGAATGATAATGTAGAACATGTTTTGGATGACCAATTGGATGTGCATGAAGAGCATGATGTGGATGCTCACGTAGAGCATTCGAGCATGATAGCTCTTATGATATATGGTATGTATTAGAGCAAGATAGCTCTAATAGTGCATAACTAGAAACATCCTCAATTAGAGTATGTTTGGTTTGAATGTTGAGGATTCAATGGCTATGTAATCATTGTTGGATTCACTCATGTCATATTTTGACATGGATAGGTCAAGAACATCTAATCTTGATGATGGTGATTTGTAATGTTGGATATAGATGTGGTTGACATTGTAAGGTTAGCCAATTCAACATATGTTTTTTCAATATTCTAAAGTTTGATTGCTATACTTGAGAACACATTGTAGTTGCTATCGGACATTTGCACTTGGAGTCGTTAGTGGTCAAGCTGGCAAGAAAGTGGTTAGTTCTTGAGCTAGTCGAATATGGGGTTGACCCTTGTTAGCTTGATTCGAGATTTTGGGTTGATATGGTAGAGTGTTGGGTTGGGGATTTATTGTTGGCGAATATAATTAAATCATTCTTACAACAATTTTTTACTATCTAAAGTTGCATGTGTTCTCCATACAACTTAAGATCAATCTAACATAATTCAGCCCTTCAACTTGAGTCTCTCTAGATCACCATCTAAGCTTCTTATGGGGAATGCACATGTAGAAAACACAATCTTTGTATTTTGATTTTTAGAAAATTGAGAATTCAAGTTTACCATCTCTTGGTTTAAATCCTTCTCATATCTCTTGATTGATATATGTCATTGCAAAATGTTTTTTCTTGTAGGTTTGTGCAAAGAAGTTCCATTTATCTATAGATCTATGCAAAGCATATAAAAGATTGCAAAATGGTGGCATTAGTAATAAAAGTTAACACTTACTTCAATTATATTTCCAAGGGTGCAAGAAACTTGATCCATGGACATTTAGTCGATTGTTTGCCTTTGAACCCATTAGAAAATAATCAATAATATTTGAGTTATTACTTGGTGATGGTTTTAAGGAATGCTCAGATGTTGCATACAAATGCATTGTTTTTTGTATGAAACAATGTATTAAAAGATGCGAAATCAAGGTTCACGTCCAACATATGAATTCAAAAATGAGAAAATTTTAAAGAATTCATAAGCTATGATAATGGAGTTGAAAATGGAAAATAACTTTTAATGATATAGATGAGAAGAATGCAATGAAGGATATAGATCATGTTCATAGACTAGCTAAATCTTTATTGATCTTGAAATACTATGTTTGTCAAGCTTTTTGAGTAAAGTAATTGCCATTTCTTCGCTAGAAAACTGTCTTTCAAACAAGGTGAGCTTATGTTGGGAGTCTTCAAAGGTTGCAATCACTTTTGTGACATGGCACTGTGATCTAATCGATAAGTTGTGGAACTCAACTTCTAGGGAATAAATCTTAGAAAAATTTTTATCTTCATTTAAATCTTGAAGGGCTCTCCATGCTTTATGAGAGTTTTTACTTGAGGTAATATGTTCTTTGATATGAGCATCACATGCTAACAAGAGTTTCCCTAGGGCATACTTATCCTTAACGTTCCACACATCCATGCATTGAGGTTACTAACCTTATCGGGCTCAAGGTTTCTGGCATATACTAATGCATAAAAGAGATTGGTATAAAAGTAGGCTTGATGGTGTACTTCCATAAATTATAATTGGTGATGTTTAAGAGTTTCTCATTAGGAATAAACATTGGTGTGAATGATGGTAAATACAATGTGCTAGATGGTGAAGCATCGGAGATCATGTAAACTGTAGAGCCTTTAAAAAAGGAAATTAAACTTGAAAGTATTTGCACATGATACTTGCGAAGAGATAGATGGAATTGACACACAAGACTTGGGGTCTAGAGTAGCCCAATTTATACACTTGGAGGCCCTTGGGTGGCTTAGAATAGAGTCAATGACACACATGAGAAATATGTTCTTTGATTATTTCAAGTACAATAGTGATAGATCTTAGTGCCAATTGATGTGCCAATCTCTTCATATGAGAGAGTGAAGCACATGGAATTCTCCTTCTCTCTTAGAGAAGGAGAACATGGTGAGGTAACCACAAAGATGTAGCTACGAATCCCTCTCTCACGTGCTCTCTTTTTGAGAGAGATGGTGTATTCCTGCAGCTCTCTTTCTCTATGAGAGATAATGAAAGAGATCTACAAGTAAGTTTTCAGAGTTGCGGATGATGTGGTGCAACTATTTTCTCCCTCATCTCTGTCCAAGATGGAGATGGTACATTCACGTAAGTAAGTAGTGTTGAAAAGCAAATTCTTATGTAGAGAGGAGTGCTATATGTAGAGAGTACACATGCAAAAGCAAAATGAAAAGAATAGTGTACTCAAAAAATGAACGAGTGTCAAAGACTCAAAATGAGTAGAGCAAGAAATGAACAAACTCACATGGATTGGAAATGAGCTTTCCAAGAGCATGAAGTAGGATATCTAAGATTCTAACCAAGTAAAAAGTGGGCGAGAGGCTCTCCTTACATAAATTTTGAGGCATCCATCCAAAGTACATCACATGTGGGATAATTCTCCTTGAATTAGAATGAATACAAGGTAGAAGAAAATGACAAAGTACCCAATTAGAATGAGATACAACTAAAATAATATGAAATGGAGTGTATCCTAGATACAAATTGGAGTTGCACTCATACAAATACAAATGGAAATGAAATGGATGAAATGATGTTGTCAAGACCCCCTCTACAACTCCATTTTTGAGTGGATGTGTTGTAGAGATCCACCAGGAACTAGAGAAAAATTGGAGAGCATTAATGAACATGTTTGCTAGGTTCTCTTGAGGGGTATACTACTTTAATGTGATATCTTATGGTACAAGCTTCTCATGTATGAAGTGGTACTTGTTCTTGGTGTGCTTGGTATAAGCATGGAACACGGGATTATTGGCAATGGCCAAGGTTGACCATCTATTGGTGTGAATGCATGTAGGAATATTTTACAAAATACCAATGTAAAATAATAAATGACAAAGCCATATTTCCTCACATGTTGCAAAGCTGGATGCTTGATATTTGACCTCTGTGGATGATAGAGAAACTATAGAATTCTTACCTGCCCAAGAGATAGGCCTTGAGCTAAACAAGAATATGTACCCAAAAGTAGACCATTGGGAACTAGGATCACTAGCCCAAATTGAATTAGAATATTTTGTGAGATCAATGACCCCTCTGTACCAAAGACCATGATGTTGGGTGAGTGCAAAATACCAATCCTTTATGTAGCTTGCCAATGTGTTCGGTGAGGCTGATGTGCAAACTGACCAAGTATATAAACTAGATAGGCAACATCTTGTCTACTATTGGAAAGGTAAAGTTAAGAGACAACTACCTATCAATAATCACAAACACTCATGAGTGATGAAGAGTCCCTAGTGTGAGCTTGATTTTGGGATCAAGTGGTGTAGATATTGATCAAAATTGATCCATATTATACATGGAAGGTAGATCAAAGAAGTACTTCTTTTGAGAGAGGAATATATTTTCTTTCATGTGTCAAACCTCCATGCCTAAGAAGTAGTGAAGTAAGCCAATATCTATTATGGAGTACGCATGATAAAATGGATGTTTCCATCATTTGAGCCTATCAAAATCAAGTCATCTACATAAAGAATAACGATTGAAACAAGGGAGTCTGTCTGGTAGATGTAGAGGTTAGGATTAATCATCCTTTGTCTTTGAGGAACTTGTGCATGTTCTCATACCAGGCCCTGGAAGCTTGCTTAAATCCATAAAGTGATTTGTGAAGGTTGTGGAAATGATCTTCCTTTCATTTAATTTGGAAACATTCTAGCTGTTCAAAATATACTTCTTCTTGATGATCGCCATTTAGGAAAGCATTTTTCACGTATAGTTGGTAAATGTTCCACTTGAAGTGTGCACTTAGGGAAAGAATGAATCTAACACTTGTGAACCTTGTAGCAGGGGCAAAGGTCTCTTTGTAGTCAATGCCATGTTTTTGCTTATATCCCTTAGCTATTAGTCTTGTTTTGTACTTGTCCAAGGTACCATTTGACTTGTACTTGACTTTATAGAGCCACTTGAATCCTATGACTTGTCGATTTGAAGGCTTTGGAACTAGTGTCCAAGTATTGTTCTTTTGGATTGCATCCATCTCTATTTGCATTTCTTCCCACTCTAGCTGGCCTTGAGCTTCTTTGCAGTTGTGTACAAAGCTAGTTCTCCCATCAACATTGTCAACCATAGTGGAAAATTGCTTAGAGATTACTTTGCTATGTGTCCCTCACTCAACATCATGGTCTTTGGTATAGAGGGAGCATTGATATCGTTGGATATTCTGATTCAAATTGGGTTTTATGATCTTGGTTCTTGACATTCTACCTCTGGTTACATGTTCTTACTTGGCTTAGGACCCATCTCTTGGGCAAGTAAGAAGCAACCTACAATTGCTCTTTCATCCCTAGAGGCTAAATATCGAGCATCTTGTTCAGGGAAAAAGATAAGACCCCTACTTATAAGTATATAATTTTTTTTTGAATGTCCATCATATATTTCATAAGAGGTATGAAGTATTTGGCGAATATCTATGATACCTTTCATTGGGAGTATATAATTGAGGAGCATGTATGTCTCCCTTTCAATCCCATATGCAAGGGATTGATAGGATTATGGAAGTGTACCTTCCTCTCTCAAGATTTTTCGTAGGTATCCTCTTCAATCCCATATGCATTGTGAAGAAGTTGAGGTATACCCTATGGTATCTCTCCCATGATATGCAAAAGAGAGCCCTCACCTTTCAACAAATTCTTGTGAGAGAAGGAAAAGAGATTTTTTCTTCTTCTCCTCTTCATGCTTGTGAATGAGAGGAAGAGGTGCTCTTCCATGAGGGATCTCTCTTTGAACTTTCTTGTTGGAGAAATGGAGATGGGGTTTACGTTTTTTTTTAAGTTGGTGCTAAAAGTATACCATATGTGGGATAATGTTTTCTGCCAGCCTGTGATCTCCACAAAAGAAGAAGAAAGGAGAGGAGGTGGATACTAATCCCCCAAACATACATGGAAATATACTAGATCTAGGTGAAATTCTACCATAAACGACAACAAAATGTATATGGTAGAGGAAAATGTATCCTTCTTTTTTGTTGTAATCTATAGTTTTTTGGGCTATCCTTATATTCTCATATTCATTAAAATTACCAATTTTTTCTTCAAAAATAAAAAAAACTCCATTGGTTTATAACTCACCCCTATCTTTTCCCCTAATCTTGTTTTGCCATGTGAGGCCATATTTTTATATGAAATTGGTATTTTGTAGGAAATTTTTGCATGCATCCTTACCAACAATTAGTGACCCTTGGCCATTGCCAATAATCTCATCTTCTAGGCTCCAAAGAAGCACATCAAGGTTCAGTACCACTTCATCCACGAGAAGATAACATCTTAGGATATTACTTTGGAATAGTGTACCTCTTAGGAGAACTTGGTGGACATGTTCAAAAAGTCTCTATCTCTAGTTTTGCTCTAGTGCTTGGTGGACCTCTACCACATCTTATGGTGGAAACATCCTTTGTTTAGATGTGCATGTATGCCACATGGATAGAGTATGGGATATACCACATTAGGTAGAAGAGAGAGGAGAATGTCTTGGATGAGATGACTCTTACACATGTGAGTAGGCATGAGAGCTAGATGCTATCGGGAGGATGGGAAAATAGACATCTATGTGTGTGGTCATGAGAAGGAAGAAGATCCATCTATTTTGACAAAAGAAGCTTATCTAATATTGGTATAAGAGTTGTGATGAACTCTAGTGTGAGTGGTTTCAAGCATGCACAACAACCAAGGATATGGATTCTTCATCGAGAGAGAGAGAGAGAGAGAGAGAGAGAGAGAGAGAGAGAGAGAGAGAGAGAGAGAGAGAGAGAGAGAGAGAGAGAGAGAGAGAGAGAGAGAGAGAGAGAGAGAGAGAGAGAGAGAGAGAGAGAGAGAGAGAGAGAGAGAGAGATATGAACTATTGCTCTCTCCTTCCCCCGTAGGTGATGCACAAATGAGAGGGAAGAAGGGAGCACACTTGTCTCCTCCTTATTTACTTGTTAAGGGTAGAACCCCATACAAGCACCTAAATAGGCAGAGAATATGGATTCAAGCATATATGTGGGATAATATTCCCTCTACAACCTACACCATGAGAAATTGGAGGAAGTGGAGGTGAAGTTCTACATGTAGGTATACAAAAAGTTTTTTTTTTGCAAACCTTGAATTTGGGAGCATTGAAAAAGGGATTCAATGAAGAAATTTGGGACAAGGAAAGGGAAAGTGAAATAGATTCCATTACTAGAGCCCTCTTCCTTATATGAGAAATAGAGAGATGTGTACTCTTTAGATTTTCTAGATAGAGTGGCACTCTTCAATCAAAGACAATATGTATATTAGATAGTTAGTGATTAGATTGAGTCTCACCTGCTGACTCTATGAGAGAGGTTGATAGTCCTAGTGATGGTCTTTGACTAGAAGAGGATTTCTAGGCTCATCTCTAGAGCATACCAATCCATCTCCTCACAATCATGGAATCAAAAGACAATATACATGGAGGTATACACCCCAACAAAATAGGACTACATAGAGGAAAAATAAACACATAGCTGAAGTGGAAAGATTGATGCAAAATGAATGAATGTGCCCAATTGCTATTGGGTAGATGTAGCAAGTACAAGCATCTACATCATGAATAGGTTCCCCACTTTAGGTGTATATGATTTAAGTCCATATGAAGCTTGTTACAGTAAGAAACCAGATTCATCTCATCTCACGAGTTTTTTTTGTGTATGTTATGTACATGTGCCTTATGAATTGAGGCATAGAGACGTTATTTTTATGAATTATGACCATGATATCGTGTGAAAAATTCGTTGCAAGTTGAAGACATACATGATGCTGAGGGAAGACATGTAGAAGACCAAGAGAGTGTGGAAGTTTTTGGTCCTTCAACTTCAAGGACAACATCAGAAGGAGTCACACATATCCATGGAAATAGAGACTGAAAAGAAAGCCTACTTGAAGTGAAGAAATTTCTACGAGAAGTAAAGACAAGGAGGATTGAGATGAACGAGGCAATCCATTGGTATAAATGGATAATAGAAGTGAAGGAGAGTTCGAAAAGATAGAAACTCCATGTGAAGAGACATCAAACGCAAGAAAAAAAGGTTGATTATAGCCCTCTAAAGAGACAAGAAGCTCCACAAGAGAAATGTATCGAGTTAAGCAATTAAATTATGAATCTTTCATTGCCTAACATTACGCATACATGATTCAAGTAATTGCATGCGAAGAACCTAATTGTTTTGAGGATGCAAGCAAGCATGAGGAATGGAACCAAGTCATGCAAGAAGAAGTAAAAGCACCCAAGGAGAACCACACTTGTTCATTGATGCCTAACACTAAGGACATGAAGGTGATAGACAACAAATAGGTATACAAGGTAAAGAGGAATTCAGATGGCAACATATCTAGGTATACAACAAGGTTGATTGCCAAGAGTTTTGCAAAAATGTATGGCATTGTCTTTGAAGAGACTTTCAAAAATATAGCAAGGATGACTACGGTAAGAACTCTCATTGCAATTGAATCCTCAAAGAGTTGGGATATCCACCAACTAGATGTGAAGAATGCTTTCTTGAATGGTGACGTAGCATGTGGTAGGAGTTCTCTCACAGTTTTTGTAAACTCCCAAAGTGAAACATTTAATGGTAGTAAAGAGGCTTCTTAGATACCTCAAGGGCATTATAAATGAAGAGTATGTTATGCTTATGATGAAGATTTGCATATGAAATCTTATTGTGCTGTAGATTGCACATGCTTGAAGGATGATGGTAGGAGTACAAGTGGCTATGTAGTCATGATTGGAAGCAAGACTATCTCATGGAGCTTGTAGCCCTATCTCCCATGGAAGTTGAATATAGAGATTTATCCCTTGTCACTTCTGAGCTTATATGCCTAAAGAAGATCTTTAAAGATTTGAGCTTGCAAGTGAAATAGATTCCAATCATGTGCAACAACATGAGTAGTGTACACCTAGCTTTGAATCCAGTTTTCCATGCTAGGTCCAAGCATATTGAAATTCACTACCATCTCATTAGAGAAAATGTTATTGCAAAGGAGGTCAAGGTCAAGCATATGAGTACCAAAGATCAAGTTGCATATATGTTTACAAAAGCATTGGAAGGAACGAAGCTACATAAATTCAAAAGAAGCATTTGCATGGTAATTTAAGTTCAAGCTTGAGGGGGAGTGTTAAAAATCAAGCCTTAAACCTAACCATTGGTTTGTCATCCATAAACTTGGACTTACTTCTATTGGAAGAGCATCTAAACACACTAGTAGAAACTCTAGTATTTTCTCTTCCCTTTAGTTTTCCATATGAATGCAAAAGAATTCTTCCTTGAGAGTCAAAGAATCCATAAGCACCGTTGAATCGATTCTCAATCATCATTCTCATGACAAAGCATCAAGTTAGAAATTGATACATTCACGGGTTAAATTTATCCCTATCTGTGAAAACTAGAAAGAGAAGTCATTGCTCCATCCCTAGTGTTGCACAAAACATGCTCTACACTTGCAGTTAGCTCCAGGGATGATTAGTAGAATCCTTTGGCTTCACATTAATGCAATTAGAACCACCAAGTTCTTTGTAACATCATTCCAAAAGGTTTTCACCAAATCAGATATTTTGCATATGCAAGAAATGTGAGAAAACCTTTGATTTTGGGAATAGAGATGCTCAGAATTTTACTCAAAGCTCACAACTTGGTATGAATTGACTAGAGAGACTTTGCACACATCTAATTCGAGAGTATAGCTAACTAAATCAAGTTGTTCCATGAATTTAGAGGCACTATACACTGAGAAATGAGTTTAGCAACTAAGGGGCTCATCCTGACATTTTAGGAACAATAAGATGTTTAGACATAGTCAAATTCCTCACTTCATATATGGAGATTGGCTAACCCAAAGATAGTAGACAATTCACTCTAACTATGCCAAGTTCAAGTGTAGCAAATGATTGAGTACATACAGAGAAATTGCTTAAGCAAAGAACTTGAAATAATGAAGATGCAACAAAGAACTGTAGACAGAGATATGATTGAAGAAATGTATCAAAATGTGTATGATAATGAACATATGACTAGATCATCTCTATTCATGCTCATCACTTGAGTTTGAATTTTGAATTTCCCTCACCCAAAAGTGTTCCTACACTTTAGGGATGATTGGAATTGATTCTTCCTACCACATGAGTTGTGGGTTCAACTCCTTAACTTCACAAGATTCTATACTCTCTTTGACTTTTTACATTTACCTAATGTAATTATGCTCAAAATAACTAGGTATAGGTTCACATGTAGTTCTTCCTTGTGAAAGATAAAATGAGGTGTAGTCCTGAGTACTTAGCCAAGCATTTAGGCCTGCCAATTGCACCAACAATTATGACTTAAAATTTTAGAAAAATATATGGAGAAGTATACCCCCTCCATCAGATCTAAGAGTCTATGTACCTGCCCATCTCCTTTTCAACAAGTTCTTTGAAAAATTTAAAGTGTTTAAACAACTCAACTGTTGACTTCATCTAATACAACCATGTCATTGTTAGGCTATCACCAGTGTGGTACCCTAATTATTGTAATTATTTGAATATTGTATTTTGTAACATAGTGTCTTTAGAATTTCCCAAGAATATTAATCGCCAGGCAACACGTTCACTCTTGTAATGGGATTATCCTTCACAGTAAATGAGGGTTCGAGGAATGACATTTACAGGAATGACATAAAGTGCGTTTCTATTCCCTAATCATTAGAATACACAAACTATAGTGAAAGAAATAGCAGATTACTCAGAGTTCGTAACATGGAATAGGGGGACTAGAAACATAAAGATAGTCTTTCATTGCAAAGTAGAATTACAACAAGATTAACTGAGAGGTTACAATCAATCTACATAGTCGAGACTACAACTATGAGCAAATTTAAGTTTGTCCTCTCGGCATCTATATATCGTCTTTCGATATATATCTCAACTTTCTAAAACAACCAGTTTGACTTCCAGAACCTGTTACAAGAGTGAACACATTGCCTGTTTGTTAATATTCTTGGTAAATTCTAAAGACACTATATTACAAAATACAATATTTAGATAATTACAATAATTGGGGCACCACACCAATGGCATGCTAACATTATTCTTGTATGATCATCAATGAAGATAACAAAATGGCTATTCCCTCCCAATGAGGGCTCCTTGGTTGGTTCCCATATGTTAGTGTGAATGAGGTCTAATGGAAATGTGCTCCTCTGTGTACTCTTCTTGAATGGAAGCCTTGCTTGCTTCCCAAATTGACATGCTTCACATAAATTTTGCATACTTTGAGAGTGGAATTTTGGAAGACCACGTACCACACCTCTCCTTTGCATATCCTTTAGCTTTTGAAGGTTTATGTGGCTAATCCTCTTGTGCCACAAATCCATGTAGACTATCTGTTTGATGCAAAATGTCAAATAGACCATATGTGATGAGAGTGGTCTTGCCTCCTTGGTGAATAGCCTTCCTTGGATCTTCCACAAAGCATCCTTTTTTATTGAACTTGACTATGTACCCTCTTTCAACCATCTATCCAGCTATTTGTGATTGTGGGAACATGTAACACATCTTTAAGACACTTTTGATTCTAATTTTAATCCAAAGGAACATCACCTATGCGTGTTATCTTGGGCTTGATGTCATCCCCTATTTCTATATGCCCTTATGTTCTTGGTTCTTGTAAATTACAAAAACACTTCCCTATTGCAGCTCATGTGATTTGAACATCCACTGTCAATGTACAATGTGGTGGCTATGCTTTATATACTACCACTTCTTCGCATCATGGATAAGAGATTATCATTCTTTGATGTATTTGAAGTATTTTCAAAGCTACCTTGATTATTCTTGTAGCTTCATTGGCTGTCCTTTGAGTAACAATCCCTTGCAAAGTGGCCTAGCTTGCCACAATTGTAGCATTACTTTGTGCAATCCCTTCTTTGAGTTTGAATTCCTATTTCTCTAGATCTTCCTCTCCCTCTTGCTCCATAGCTTTGACTCAAACCTTGTTGATCATTGCTTGATATTTCTCTACCTTTCCCTTGTCCATTGTGTCCACCTCTCTTTCCTTTTCCTTTACTTGCATAAAGGACTTGGGCTTCATTGCCCTTTAAATGACCTCCATTGAGGTTCATCTCCTCAGTCACTATGAGTGTGACTAATCACTCAAATTCTGGTAATGAGTCCCTCACATATACTGAAGTAGTGAATGGCCTCTATTTGTCATCATCTCTCAACCCATTTAGTGTATGAGCTACCAAATCATCATCATCATCGATGGAGCTACCTATTGATCCTAAGGCATCTACAATCTCTTTTACCTTGAGTATATAATAATTGATGCTTCTATTTGAATCCTTCCTTAAGTTTTTCAAGTCATTCTTGAGTTGAATCTTTTAAGCCTTTGTGGAGTTGGACTACAATATCTCCAAAGCCTCCCCCACCTTCTTGGATGAGTCCAAGTCTTGGATATGAACAATCATGTTATTACTAATGTGTTGAAATGAATCTCCTATCTCTTTCAATCCACTCATTCACTTCCCTTTCTTGCGTTTGAGTGAATCGCTTTGCATATTGAGGCCTAGGATTAATTCCATTAACTAATCCCCATAGTCCCTTGCCCATGGGGAAATTGCTCACCTGAAATCTCCACATTTGGTAGTTTCCTTTCTCAAAATTCTCTATTTGGGTAGCATACTCAGCCATTGGTTAAGCTTATATGCTTCATAAGATTCCCTTGAGTGTGATGGTACATGCAAAGTGAAGTAATTCGATGGCAATGCACCACAATGCGCTCTTCTTCTTGAGAGCTTCACGATGATATCATCGGAGTAGAAAACTGAGCTCTTAGGGCCGCACACAGTACTCCGCACAGATGCTGTAGAATACACAGAAAACACAGTACACAGGGAGCATGAAGACAAAGGTCTTGGGTCTTACAAATGCGATCGAACTTATAGTCTATGAATGACCAGGCCACTTTATGTTTTATTAGAGAACATATACAAAGAAGTGTCTAGTGGCCATTTGGCCTTTCACATGGACACTAACGATAACAATCTCCCACTAAAGGCCAATATGGCCAAAGTAACTATGGGAGAAAACTAAAGAATGATAAAGAATACCTGAGTGTAAGTATACAAACTATACCTCCCACCTAATGGGCATGTTACATAGTATACAAGTGACTGTGTAAGATCATGAATCAAATAACCCACATCAAGTGACAACAATGTCGAAAGCTATCGTATGGTAGAGCTTTAGTCAAAGCATCTACAACATTATCTTAAGTGTGAACCTTCTCAAGAATAATGTGCTCAGTGGCTAAGCACTCTCCAATGAAGTGATACCTCACCTCAATGTGCTTGGTCTTTGCATGATATACTGGATTCTTAGCCAAAGCAATGGCACTATGATTGTCACTGAGCAAACGAGGTACATGCTAAGGTAAACCCATATCACAAGCAAGATGAGAAAGCCAAAATGCTTCCTCACATGCCTCACTTGCTGCAACATACACTACTTCTGTGGTGGAAACATGAGTACATTCTTGAATACGAAATCTCCAAGAGATAGCACCTCCAACAAAATGAAAAATGTACCCTGATGTAGACTTAGGATCATCTACACACCCAACATAATCAAAATCTCTGTAACCAATAATGGATGCTTTCCCTCTACCTAAGCACAGACACTTGTCTTTAGTGCCACTCAGACATCTCAAAATCATCTTGACCGCTTCCCAATGTTTCTTCCCAGGATTAGACATATATCTGCTCACAACTCCCATTGCAAATGCAATGTCTAGTCTAGTAGCTATGATAGCGTACATAAGACTGCCAAGAGCAGACTGATAGAGAATTTTGTTCATGAATTCCTGTTGCTCATATGATTTGGGGCAATCATCCTTGCTCAATTTCACATATGTGGGTAAAGGTGTACTCAATGCCTTTCCACCCTGCATATTGAACTGGTGAAGTACTTTGGATATGTACTCACTTTGAGACAAGTATATGCATCTTTTACTCCTATCCCGAGTAATGCGCATGCCAAGAATATGTTTGGCATCCTCCAAATCCTTCATATTGAATGTCAGACTCAACTTCTTTTTGAGAACTGACAAATCATAAAAGGACTTCCGAGCAATCAACATATCATCGACATAAAGTATCAAGCATATCAAGCTGCCATCTGAGCATCTCTTTGTGTAGAGACAATGATCCTCATTGCTTCGAGAATAGCCTTGAGATTTCATAAAAGCATCAAAATTTTGGTACCATTGTCTAAGAGACTGTTTAAGTCCATAGAAGCTCTTCTTGAGCTTACAAACTAGACTTTCCTTGCCATGAACTACATAACCCTCTAGTTGTTCCATATAGATCTGATATGTAAAATATCCATGCAAGAAAATAGTTTTCACATCCATTTGGACTCGCTCTAAGTCCTCCATTGCAACGAATCCAAGCAACATGTGCAAAGTAGTCATCTTGACCACTGGAGAGAAGATGTCCTCAAAATCAACACCATGTTGTTGCTTAAAACACGCAATGAGTCATGTTTTATACTTTGGGGAAGCACTATCTGATGTGAATTTTAGATTATATACCCATTTACATGGTAAAGCTTTCCTACCCTTTGGCAAAGGTACTAAATCCCAATTACCATTCTTGTGAATAGAATCTAACTCACTCTTCATGGCATACTCCCACTTGACATGATCCTCTGTTTGCATAGCCTCTTTGTAGCAAGACGGCTCACCAGCATCTGTTATCATAACAAAATCTAAACCTGGAACATATCTATCAAGTGGATGTGAGACACGTATAGAATGTCTCAGTGGTTGCTGAACATGAACATGTGGAGACTGATCTGAATGGACATTCTCTTGAACATCCCTATGTGCAACATTTTTATGCATGCTAACTAGAGGACTAGTATCCTCAAAACACCACTCTTCTCACTTCAACCTCCTTAATGGGTTGTTTATGCATCTTAGACTCATTGAAAATGACATCACTACTTCTGATCACTGTCCGTGTTTCAGGATCCCATAAGCAATATCCAAATTGTCCTTCTCCACCATATCCAAGGAAAATGCATTTCTTTGACTTATGGTCCAACTTTTTTCTAAGATTCTTGGGTATATGAACATATGCTTCACACCCAAAAACTCAAAGATGATCATAATATGGTTGCTTCCTTGTCCACAACTCTTGAGCCACTTTTAGACCTTTGGTAGGACTAGGTGAAAGGTTAATCAAATGAACTGCAGTCAATACTGCTTCTGCCCAAAAACCTTGGGAGAGGTTTGCATGATGCAACATAGAGACTACTCTATCTTGAGTAGTTCTATCATCCTCTTAGCTACACCATTTTGTAATGGGGTATAAGGAGCTATAAACTCTGTAGGAATCCCTCTAGACTGACAAAAAAGGCTGAATTCATGTGAGGTATACTCACCCCCATTATCTGAATGTAAAGACTTAAGCTTGGTTCCTTTTTAATTCTCAACTAAAGCAAGCCATTTTCTGAAAGTAGGGAATACTTCATCCTTCGATTTGATAGGATATATCGAACTTTTCTAGTAGCATCATCTATGAACGTGGCAAAATAAAGAGAACCACCTAAGGACCTAGTGGGCATAGGACCACACACATATGTATGAATGAGATCTAAAGGCTGAATTGAAGAGTCAATGTGCATTCTATGCACATTTTTGGTTTGATTTTCATATTGACAATGCTCACAAAATGAAAAATCAGAGAAAGATAACACAGGTAAGTAGCGAGAACGAGAAAGATTTTCCATTCCACTATGAGATATATGGCCCAAATGACCATGCCAAATACAAGCCATAGGCTGTTCAGTAATAGCTAACAAGTGTTCTTTCTGTGATACAAATAAAGGATAAAGTGATCCAACTTTGCTTCCTTTTGCAATAACCATATTGCCCTTTGATATACAAAAGGATTGAGCATAGAAGACCACCTTGTAACCAAGGTCATCAAGTTGGCCAATTGACATCAAACTGCATGATAACTCATGTACATGGCGTACATTATGCATAGTAAATTTTGAACCATCAATGAACTGCACAATCACATCTCCAATCCCCACAACATCACATTGGTAAGAGTCACCAAGTCTCACGGTACCAGGAGACTTTGCTGCATAATCAGAGAACCATTCTACGTGTGGTGTCACATGGAAAGAAGCACCAGAATCTAGCAACCATGTGTGGGAAGGAGAATCAACCATAAGCCCCTCAATTGGCACAATACTATCAAGTGTCAACACATCAACATCATCAGAAATAGCATTAATTTCTTCAATCTTCATAGTCGAAGTAGATGGTGTAGGTAACTGTTTAACATGCCCATCAACGTTCTGTTCTTTACCTTTAGCATTCATTAATGCAAAACAGTCTTTCTTCGTATGTCCTTTCTTATGACAATCCCATCAACGTTCTGTTCTTTACCTTTAGCATTCATTAATGCATAACAGTCTTTTTTCGTATGTCCTTTCTTATGACAATAATGGCATTCAATATCCCTCTTCCTTGATTTACTTCTACTCTTATTCTATTGACCATTCTTTTCCTTGTTCTTGCTCCTGCCACGTTACTGATTCTTTCCTTGATAAGAATCATGAACATTATATGCATCTCCACTCTGAGTGCCAACCATAGATTTTCTATGAATCTCCTCACTCAAGAGTGCTCCACATATGTCATCATAGGCGAGTTTACCACCAGGTGCACTATTGCTAATAACTGTGCAAAACATATCCCATGATGATGGCAGGGTGCATAACAACAATAATCCTTTCATTTCATTATCCATATTCATTTGTTGAGCCTGTAGCTGGGAGAATATGCATCAAACTCATTCAAATGAGTAGCAACACTATATGTGTCCTTCATACAAAGGTCATATAATTTTCTCATGAGATACTTTATTTGATGTCGTCTCTTTTTCATATGTATTGCATAACTTCTTCCAAAGCTCCTCTGCACTTTCATAGTCTAATACTGTAAAGTAAACATTATCTGCCAGGTGCAAACGAATGGTAGACCTAGCCGTTTCATCTAATTCATCCCAATCATCTTCATCCATGTCAGCAGGCTTCTTTGAAATCCCATTTACTAGCTTCCATTGGCTCCTTTGAATCAGCACATCCTTAATATGATTCTTCCATAGAGCAAAGTTTGTGCCATCAAATTTTTGGATCTCAAAATGGTTTTTGCCCTGCAAGTTATAACTCCTCGAAACACTGGCACTAGACCCTGATCCACCAAATGTGCCTGAGATCTCTAATGCCATGATGGTAGAGAACTGAATAGAATGATAATGGAGCTAGAAGAGTCCAAACACCAACAAATAAGTGTATCAAGGAGTAAATTGACCACTGTATGGTTGACTAAACCAAAAATCTAGGAAAACTTTGCTAGAGTATCCTCTACAAAATGAGCATATGATCAGTGTCAAAATATCATAAAACTGCAAGTACTGATATGTTTACATGCATAATGAGTCACTAACTCCACTACATATAATCAGTTACCCAATAGAAGCCAACTAAGCTTATCGAGCACCTATGAACAACTATCATACATCTCCTATGGTGAGACTGGGTAAGTCTTCCACCTGCATCACCAAAGGGACCCCGACATCTGGGTGTCTCCGAGTTAAGAAAACCTCACCACGACCCTCTTTTCAAACGTAAGAGGCTTTATGCAAAAACATAATATCAATGACCACATGGATGTACATAAGCGGTATCCATAGAAGTGTACATGGTCTATATGTGCTCAATATATACAGTAAAATGACACTAAAAGGCTAAATGTACAGCCCAAAAACTAGCCAACAACACCTACAAGTGTCTGTCAACTATGAGGTTTTAGGCCTAAAAACCCCAAAGGTTGATATTTATTATCGGAGAAGTACAAAGAACACTCTTCTTGATGTTTGTGGACCTGTGTGAAGAGAACTATGTGCAAAAGTACTCCAAAATGGCTCCAAAAGACACCAAAAAATGCTTCAAAAATAGGCTTTGAAAGCAAGGAATGAAGCTTTGAGGAACCAAAACATGTTCAAGGTAATGTCAAGCTTAGTCTTTCCCCTTCTTCAAACACCACAAGAGTGTAGCTTAGTGGCAAGAGATTGCCACAGTTAAGCGAGCTTTGGGAGGAACAGTACTCGGATGGGTGACCTCTCGGAAAGTACCGAGAACCTCTATCTTCCTTGATCATTGAGGTCCTCCCTAGCGCACATCCAATGGTACCAATGGTGACTTTGGTGACTTGGATGACAAGCTATGCCAAGGTCTATGCCTTGGTTGCCGCCTTAGTCATAAGCCTTGGAGAAAGCCTTGGGGGGGTGCTCGCTTCGCTTGCACAAAAGGAACAAAGATTTTTGCATCGAACTTCTCTGATACCAGTGAAGTAATTCAATGGCAATGCACCACAATGCGCTCTTCTTCTCGAGAGCTTCACGACGATATCCTTGGAGTAGAAAACTGAGCTCCTAGGGCCACACATAGTGCTCCGCACAGATGCTGCAAAATACACAGAAAACACAGTACACAGGGAAGCACGAAGAAAAACTTCTTAGGTCTTACAAATGCAGTCGAACTTACAGTCTGTGATTGACCAGGCCACTATATGTTTTATTAAAGAACATATACAAAGAAATGTCCAGTGATCATTTGGCCTTTCACATGGACACTTACGATAACACAAAGTTCAAGATTATTACCTTCTTATAGCTTCGTCCCTTGATATGTATTGAGGTGCTTGCTGGGAAGTTTAGAGGACTAATTTTAAAGTGTGAAAGGGGACACTTGAAAAAGTATATAAGATAAGTGATGACTCATTTTGAGGAGGATCCTTTTGTACTGAATGGTTAATGAGAATTTGAGAACTCTTTCCTATCTTCTCTAAATCTCATCATTTAGCTTTCATGGTGATTTCTTGATGATTTTCTGAGTGTTTATCATGGATATGTCTTTGTGATCAACTATTCTTTGAGTATTTCATGCTGTTCTAAGTCTATTTCATCATTATGAGTCTCCATAATCTTGCAAAGTGTTGTTTAAGTTGACTGTAGGTTTTGTCAAAATCGTGTTTGTCTCATCTCTAGGGTACATGTATTAAAATTAAAGTTTGATGTTACCAATCTTTTCCTTATGAAAAATGGCACACCTTATGGACAAAAATCATTAAAAAAAGTTACTTCTACCTCAATTTAAAAGAAAACTTAGAATTTTTCATAACTTTTGTGAAATCTCTATTGAAACTGATCTTGTTGACAAATCTTGCATTCAATTAATGAACAAAGGGCTATGGAATTAGAATCTTTCATAGATTGAAAATTTAAAGTGTTTAAGGTTGTTGTTTCCTTTATACTATAATGGTTGGAGAGGACAACTCCAAAGAAGAATAAACATTTTTGGTACCGTTGCCAAAGAAGTAAGCAAAGCTTTCAATCATTAGAGCTTTAGACCTTGCTCGATCTTCCAAGTTGATGGTGACAAACACTTTTTTCAAAAACTTTTTGAATCATCAAGTGTGCAATGATGAAAAGGTGCTTGTGTTTATCTTTGGGAAAGATTACTTCATTCTTTTTGTTTAGAAGGATAAGCAAAGACTTGCATGTTGTTCTCTAATCTCAAATTACAAGATCTCCATCTTTCTTTATTAGCTTTTAGCTTCATTTTAATCAAACCTAGAAAAATTTCTCACTTTTTGTTTGGGAAAACAAATAAAAAATCTAGATATATAGATATATAATAAAAGATAAATAGAAACTAAGGGAAAATAAAAAAGACAACATCAATGAAAACCACTATTAGTTTTGTTTTGTAGGTACAAAGGAATGGGAAAGTGGTGTTGGAATTCAAAGGAAGGTATTGCATCAAAAGAAGTGAAGAAATTTGCAAAAGCAAAAGTAAAACCCAAAAACACAATTTTTTGCAAAGAATCACGATTCTTTGTGAATGGTAAGATCATCAAAATTTTATGCAAACAAAAAAAAAAATTGTTGCAAAAGAGGGTAGGGAGAATACTAAGTTCAAATTAAAGTTCAAAGTTTGAATTTCATAAGAAAGAGTGAAAATCGCGATTGTGAGCTAAAACTATAAATGAAGGACTTGTAAAAAATTTAGCTCATTTGTGAGAGTGAGTGAGAGAGAGAGTGAAAGAGCCAAAATCATGATTTGTGCAAGCTTTGCAAGAAAAATACTTGCACTAATTATGAACAACGACATTCAAGGTAAAAAAATCTTTTGAGTATACATTCATAAGTGATTAATAATTTTTTTGCAAAAAATTGAATGGAATCATCTTTTTTCAGAATCGTGTGTTTGTTGCATATCTGTGGAAAAAATGAGTTTCTGATAAGATTTTTTTATTGCATGGTGTTATTTTGAAAGGCTGCTTCTAGTGTGGTAGAAAAATATTCAAAAACCATCAATAAAAGTTTTGGAGAAAACCCCACAGAATTGTGATTCTATGTAAGAAACCACAAATTTTTGAAATTACGATTTTCAATGAAAATCGTGATTTTTATGATTGTGAACAATCACGATTGCGACAAAAAATGGTGACTTTGAGGTTCAAAATTTAATGATTTTGACCTTAGAATCGCAAAAGATCACAATTGTGTGAAAACACAATTGTGAGTCAAAAACATGACTTTGAGTTCAAAATTTCACGATTTTGACCTCAAAATCACAAGAAATCAAGATTGTGTGAAAGCATGATTGTGAGTCAAAAACATGACTTTGAGGTTCAAAATTTCATAATTTTGACCTCAGAATCGCAAAAAATCACGATTGTGTGAAAACACGATTGTTAGTCACAGACACGACTTTGAGGTTCAAAATTTCACGATTTTGACCTCAAAATTGCAAAAAAAAAAACACGATTGTGTGAAAGCATGATTTTGAGTTAAAAAAAATGACTTTGACTCTCAAAATCACGATCCTCAGCTAAGAATTATGATTTTGAAAAACGCAATTTTGAGTGGAAAGACACGATTTCATACACAGAATCGTGACTTTTCAAACTCAACCAAAAACATGATTTTCTTCACATGGAAAACTATTAAAAAAGATAAATAATAAAAAAAATTATAAAATATATATATATAAAAAAGAAAAAATCTTGAACACTCTCAAAATCGTGATTTTCTATAAAAAAACGTGACTCTGAGTCAAAATCGTGATTTTTCTATAAAGTTAAAAAACTTGAAAAATTGGAATGAACATACCAAAGTAGCATAATCCTTGACATAAAAAAACATATTTAGGGAGGAAAATCCAAGTTTAACAAAAACAAATCTCTAACCCTAGTTCCCTCAAATAATTAGGGTATATTAAAAAATTGATTGAAAGTGAATGAAATTGAGATCAGGACTGGTTATAAACCATAGTCAAGGATCTAGCAAAACTTGGGCACAACAACACACAAGTGGAAGTGAAGACAATATAAGTTCATCAGACAAAAACATGGAAAACCTAAATGAGGAGGCATAAACCTCTGATATTGGAGGCTATAGAAACATCCTCAAATACTTGTATACAAATAGGTTCAAAGCCTATGTGTATCATGATGGCACGCATAAGGATCTCTTTAGATTGATAAACTTGTAAATTCCTTTAAATTTGATGCCAATGGCTAATTTTAAAGATGAAAAATATGAAGATAGACAAGGATGTATCTATGTCTTCACCAATAATCCAAAAGATACAAATGAATTGGATCAAGGATTAGAAAAAGGAGCATGGGATCAAAACGTAGAACAACCTGAAATCCCAAGGGGTAGCAAACATCATACTCCAGTAGATCCATAGAGAGATAAGAGACAATAGACTTCATCTAATCCTTTTCTAAGACGAGGAGCTATACATGAGTTTCCTATAAGAAGGAGAAATGAGTAGAATAAAACTAGAAGAACCATGAGACCATACCAAGTAGCTAAGTGCATGAAAAATCAATATGATGGGTCTTTAGATCCTCATGAACATGTGGATGAATACAAACAAATCCTAAGGATAGAGGAAATACAAGATTATAAAGCACAATTTGAAGCCTTTGGATTAACTTTGTCAAGACCAGCCTTGACGTGGTTTTTACCATTGAGAAAGGAGATGTTTTTAGACATAGGGAGCTTTTTGGAAGGATTCATAGGAGAATTCTCCAAAACTGGGATCAAACATAGTATAGCTACATTGATCCACACATTTAGGCAAAGACAGGATGAAAGTGTTAGAGGAGCAGCCAAAATATTGAAATGATATTTGGATAGATGCCCTCAAGACGAAAAACCATCAATGCCTAAAAGAGTATGTTTTGTTCATACAAGCATTGATTAATGCATAGTTAAGGATCATGTTATATTGTAGAAGATGTCCATACCTAGATTCTTGTGTAAGGGAAGTCATTGACATAGAAGACAATAGGAGAAATGACCTTCTATTTTTCTATTAACAAAGGAGCAATGATTCTAAAATTCCACCTACGGAGGAATTAGCTCATGCAATAGCAAAAACTTTAGGAAATACAAGTAGAGCAAATATAGTTAACCCTAGAATAACACAGATCAAGAAATGCTATGTATGTGGAGAGAACCATCCTACACATATGTGTGATGAGTGTTAATACAACAAAAAACTTTTGAGGGGAAGGGATTACCAAAACCAATCAAGTCAACATAGAGATTAGAGATTTTGTGGAACAACCTAGACCATGTTGATATATTTAGGTAGTGATGTGTGTGAACACTCTAGGACCGCCGGGGCACTTTTTTCCCTCTTTAGGAGGTTTTTTTTCCCCCGGCTTGTATGTACGCCTATTGCCCTAATGGGCTACTTATCTTTGTACATTCTCTAGTAATACATTCAGTCTTGTGTGTTGTGCTCCAAGCTTCTTCTTCTTCCTTGTGCTGTTCGCATGCTTCCGCAGACATCTATCTCCAACAATTGGTATCAGAGCAGGTCGTCGCTTCTTCTAGGGCGCCGTCGACACTCCTCCGTTTGCAGTCTCAGATTCGCACGAAATTTGGTGAGCATACTCAGGGTGTTTCCGAGATCAAAACAGCTTCGCTATGTGGTGCCAAAATCGCGATCTGAGCTCGTTTCGACCTCCGAACGCACTATCGCAGCGCTTGTGTAGGCTATTTCGTCCTTTTGTGCCAAAGGTATATACCAATTTCTGTTCGCCAGTTTAAGCGTCTCGAAGTCTGCTACAGGTCTAGCAGAACTCGTCTGGGCAGTTTTGTTCAACTTTTTGAGATACAGTCAATTTTGTGCATCAAGGTATTTTAGTCACCGGCCATGGCTGAAAGCAGTGATGTATTCCGTATGTTGGCTGTTGAGGATAAGTTGGATGGTACCAACTACCCATTATGGGCTTATAGGATGCGACATGTACTGGTTGCAAAAGGATTGTGGAACATTGTGCAGGGTGTTGAAAGACGTCCTGTTACACCTGTAACGACAGGTACTGCAAATACAGGTGTTGAAGCTGATGAAGATGGTGTCGAAGATGATATTCCGCAGATTCTTGTTCGTGCTATTGTTTCTGTTGCACCTACTGCAGAGCAGATTCGTTGGGATGGCAGAGATGCCCAGGCACATGCATTGATAGCCTTGTCTGTCAAACGTGCCATTATTCCTCACATTCACTCTTGCAGAACAGCAAAGGATGCTTGGGATACACTTACCACTTTGTACCAGGCTAGGAATGAGGCTCGTGTTGCTTACCTCCGAAAACAGTTGGAGAGTGAGCACATGAATGAAGGTGATTCTATGGACAGTTTTCTTACAAAGATCAAAGACCTGAAGGAACAATTGATTTCTGCTGACGAGGTTATACCAGATAGCTCACTTGTGCAGACCTTTCTGAATGGTCTTCCTGATTCATATCAGAGTTTTGCCTCTACTCTTCGATTGATGATGAAAGGAAATCCGAATGCCTTGTCATTTGAGGAATTAGTCTCTGTTCTGTTGCAGGAAGATCAGTCCAGGCAGAACAGGTCCATTATGCGTGTTGCAGATCAAGCTTTCCTGGCTATTCAGAAGGGCAAAGGAAAATGGAGCTCTTCTACTAGTAAGCAGAAATCTGCAAATGCTGCACAATCGAAGAACCAGGATAAAGATGAAAAGAAATCAGAAAAGCAGAAATTGTTTTGCAAGTACTGTAAAGGAAATGATCATATTATAAAGAACTGTCCAAAACTGGCTGCTAAAGAGGCAAAGAAGAAAGAGGCTGGAATGGTTGTTGCAGAGGCCTCTACACCAAAAACAGAGTCTGCAAATCTTGTGCAGGAAGAAGAATGGGCGTTTACTACTGTCTGCAGTTTTGACCCATCTTCTCATGATCAGTGCATGTCTGCAGTAGACTCAGATGTTTGGTACTTTGACAGTGGGGCGACCAAACATATTACCTCGCAGCGCAGTTTCTTCTCTTCACTCGAGCCTGCCCCTACAGGGAATACTGTCACATGCGCTAATAACTCCTCTTATCCTGTTATGGGAGTTGGTAAGATCATTCTGACTACTGCTGATGGTAGTTCTTTCACTTTGTCAGATGCTTTATTTGTGCCAGGGATCAAAAAGAACCTGTTATCAGTTTCTGCATTAGCCAAGATTGGCTTGGTTGTGAAATTCGTTGATGACAGGTGTACAATCCATGATCTCTCAAATGGCGATGTGATTATTGCTTCTGGCATTTTATGTCGTGGACTGTATAAGCTCATAGACTATGAAAGATCTGTGAATGATTCGGCATGTGCAGTTCATGATTCTCAGGCTATGACAGATGCAAAGCTTTGGCATGCACGATTTGGTCATCTGAATTTTGCTAGTTTGTTACGCCTGCAGAAATCTGAAATGGTGTCCTCTTTGCCCAAACTTGAGGCACCTGAAAAACATGTTTGTGAAGGCTGTATTTTGGGCAAAATGCAGCGTTCTTCCTTTCCAAAAGATGGTTCAGTTCGGGCTACGCAGAAATTGCAGCTTGTACATAGTGATGTCTGTGGTCCTATGCAGACACCCTCTTTTGGAAATTACCTTTACTTCATGACTTTCATTGATGATTTTTCCAGGCATGCATGGGTATATCCACTCAAAGCAAAGTCCGAAGTGTTCATGTGCTTCAAACAGTTTTTGGTTTTGGCTGAAAATCTGTCAGCATGTAAAATGGGCACCCTCCGTTTTGATCGAGGGGGGGAATATATGTCTTCAGATTTTAATGCATTTCTGGCTGAACGTGGGATAAAACACCAGTGTACAGTGCCGTATACACCTCAACAGAATGGAGTTGCTGAACGAAAGAACATGTCACTCATGGAGATGGCGAGGTGCATGGTCAAAAGTCAGGCTTTACCACATAGTTTCTGGCTTGAGGCTGTCATGTGTGCAGCATATGTACTGAACAGGTGTCCCACTAAAGCATTGCAGTCTATCACTCCATATGAGGCTTGGCATGACCGCAAGCCATCTGTTGCTCATCTGCGTGTTTTTGGTTGTTTGGCATATGCATTAGTGCCTGAACAACATCGCAGAAAATTGGATGATAAGGCAGTAAAATGTATTTTTGTTGGGTATAGTTCTGAAAGTAAAGGATATCGTCTATATCATCCACAGACTAAACGCATTCTGGTTAGCCGTGATGTTGTCTTTGTGGAAGATGCTATTCAGCCATTGCTTTCATGTACTAAGGAGACATCTGTTAGCTCCAAAGACATGTATGATACTTTGATGCCTCTTTTTACAGGTGGACAGGCTAGTGCTGGTCCTAATGAGGCAACTTCTCAATCTTTGCAGGTTTCATATGATGATGTAGATCATTCCATTTCTGATGCAGATTTACATGATGCACTTATTAATGAGAGAGCTGATATTGAGCAGGCAAAAACTATGCCAAAATGGCTGGTGCAGACTTTGCGTGACAGCAAATTAGATGCACCTTTGTCATATCGTACTCGTTCAGGCTCTCATAGTGCCTCCTTTGCATCAGATTGCTATGCTATGGCTGCATCTAGTCTCTGTGATGAGAATGAGCCTGTTTCTTTTGATGAAGCACAAAATTCAGAAAATTGGATGGCTGCTATGCAATCTGAATATGATGCTATAATGAAGAATGGTACATGGTCTTTATGTGACTTGCCTCCTGGCAAGAAGGCCATTGGCACTAAGTGGGTATACAAGCTCAAGCGTAAACCTGATGGTACAGTTGACAGGTATAAGGCTAGGCTTGTTGCAAAGGGTTATGCATAGGAAAGAGGCATTGATTTTGATGAGACCTTTGCACCTACATGCCGTATGACTACTGTTCGGAGCATTTGTGCACTTGCAGCCCATCATGGTTGGAATGTACATCAGTTGGACATTAAAACAACATTTCTGAATGGTGACTTGCATGAAGAAGTGTATGTTTTTCAGCCCCGTGGCTTTGTGCAGAAAGGGCATGAAAACCAGGTTTGCAGGTTAAAGAAGGCATTATATGGTTTAAAGCAAGCACCACGTGCTTGGTATGAGAAGATACATGCCTATCTGATTGCACATGGTTTTGAGAATAGTCCAACTGAAAGCACCTTATATGTTAAGCATGCTAATGATGTGCTTCTGATCATTGTTGTCTATGCTGATGACATGCTGCTCACTGGTCCTATTGAGACACATATTGCTGATTTTAAGGCTGATTTGCATGCCTCATTTGAGATGTCTGATTTGGGGCATTTGCATCACTATTTGGGCATTCAGTTTATGCATGTTGATGGTGGAATGGCTTTGTGTCAAACGAAATATATAGACACATTATTGCAGCGTTTTGGCCTTGAAGACTGTAAGCCTATTGCCACTCCTATGGAGACAGGTTTACGATTGAGTCTTCATGATGCTGGAGATGCATTTGATGCTGTTGTCTATCAACAGGCTGTTGGATGCTTGATTTACTTATGCATTACTCGGCCAGATATTCAGTTTGCTATCTCACAGATGAGCAGGTTTATGCATTGCCCAGGAGTCACGCATTGGAAAGCGGTTAAGCACATCTTTCGCTACTTGAGTGGTACTCGGCTACTTGGGTTGTTTTATCCCAAGGGGGGATCACTACCGCCAGATTTGCATGCTTTTTCTGAATCAGATTGGGCTGGTTGCTATGACACTCGTGTGTCCACCAGTGGTTTTTGCTTCATGCTTGGTAGCTCATGTATATCTTGGTTGAGCAAGAAGCAGCCTACTGTGGCCACTTCCAGTTGTGAGGCTGAGTATAGGGCAGCTTTCACAGCTACTGTTGAGTGTGTGTGGCTCAGACGCCTTATGGCTGATTTGGGTGTTGGCCAGTCTTCTGCCACCACCATCTTCACTGACAGTCAGAGCGCATTGGAAGTTGCGAGGAACCCTGTGTTTGCTCGCACTAAGCACATTGAGGTGCATTATCACTATGTCAGGGAGAGGTTCTCTGTTGGGGAGATCAGCTTGGCATATGTGCCCACGCAGGAGAACATTGCAGACCTTTTCACGAAGGCTCTGCCTAGGGAGAAGTTTGAAGCTTTCCGCAAAGCTTTGGGCTTACTTCCTTTTGTGGAGTGATTTCCACATAGCTTGGCACTTCCTTATACATGAGTGCCAGCTCCTTGTTCACCGCATCACTCCCAGGGGGGATTTGTTGATATATTTAGGTAGTGATGTGTGTGAACACTCTAGGACCGCCGGGGCACTTTTCCCTCTTTAGGAGGTTTTTTTTCCCCCGGCTTGTATATACGCCTATTGCCCTAATGGGATACTTATCTTTGTACATTCTCTAGTAATACATTCAGTCTTGTGTGTTGTGCTCCAAGCTTCTTCTTCTTCCTTGTGCTGTTTGCGTGCTTCCGTAGACATCTATCTCCAACAGACCAATTCTAGGGAAACAATCACCTGTACCAACTAATGTGGTGCCAATAAAGTATGTTGCTGTGGATCAAAATTCAGAAAGCTCACTAGTACCAAAACCTCAATTCAAAACAACATAGAAGTTGACTTGTTATAGGTGTGGGGGAGACCATTTTGTGAATGCCCTCAACCACCTACTTTGAGAGTAGCAGAAGCTTATTGTAAGGATTGTGGAAGAGAACACCTAATCAAAGATTGTCCAAAAAATTAACAAAAAGAAAACATCAAATCTCACATCCCTTTGATATCAGTGGAGATCCTAGAGAATATAGAAAGTGAGCAAAATCAAGTAACACCTATACAGGTAGTGACAAGAACACAGGCTAAAAAACAAAAAACAACATTGGAAGAGGATAACAATGAAATGAAAAAGAATTCTTCATGGAAATAAAGAAGAGCTAGACAAAATTTAAATGGGAGAAAAAATTAGAAGAAATAGAAAAATATTATATAAACCAAGATTCATCACAGATTACAAGAGCAAGATCTAACACAAAACAAGAATTATGGTTATGTGCAAAATTTATCAAAACAATTGCATACTTTAATAAAAACATACAAAGCAAGACTAGAGGAAGGACCAAATTCAGTAGATCATGAGAAAGTATATCCAATGCCTGAGTTGGAAGAAGAAAGAATGAACTATGCAAGGAAGTAATACAGAAGACTCAACAACTACTAGAACAAGAGAATCTAGAAATTCAATCCAAAAACTCAAGAAGTATACAAGAAAGAGTTTGGGAGGAAGTGTTGGGAGATAAGTTACAAGGACAACATGATAAAAATAATAAGCAACAAGAGGAACAAATTAGAAAGTTACCATATGACAAGGAAATATTGCTAAAAATGCAAGTCAGATTAATTGATCAATGCAAAATACTGTGTCAATGGGCTTTAAGGGAAATAGTTAAAGAAAACCCTCATTTCTAGAGTTTTTTATAAAATCATTAGAAAATCTTGACATTAGTACAGACAAAGAACCAATCATGTAGGTACTCATAGACAAGATTGGGGGATATTGTGAAGAAGAAGAGGGAAATACCATAGTTTCAACTCATTTTGATGAAAAACAAACAAATTTTATTTTAGACAATGGTTCTTGTGTAGCCATCATGACTAAGAGAACTTGGGAAAAATGTTGTGCTCAACCACTCAAACCTACTAAAATAGAAGTTCAACTTGCAAATGGGCACATATAAACACCACTAGGAATATGGGAAAAGGTAATCATAGTAATCTGTGGAATTGAAATTGAATATACCTTTGCAATAGTGGAGTTTCCACAACTCACCTCATATGAGATCATCCTAAGAAGACATTTTATGAGACAAATGCAAGTAGTTCAAGATTGGGGAAATGATTGCATGTATCTCCAAAATCAAGGGAATATTACCAAAGGTAATATGAGAAGAGGAAGTTATTAAAACATATCCCCAAGAGAATGGAACAAAGTGCATCATGAACATGGAAGTATGGATGATTCAAATGATAGGAGTGATAATGATGCACCACTTTGGACATTTTCTTCTACAACTAGGAAATTCCCCAAAAGATTTCTTTTAAGAAAAGAAGACTACATAAATGAGAGGAAGATACAAGATACAATGTACATAGCACAAAATTTTGATAATGAAGATTTTGAACCATATGGATGGAGTCAGATATCGTCTACCTTAGATGTAGCTAATGAAGAACATGTGCAAATAAATTTTCAAAATGAAGAAGGGTATGATATTTTCTATATAAGCTTGAGAATGATAAGAATTGAGGAAGGAAATTTTGCATCCAAGATACAAAAACATATCCAAGAAGTTAGCAACAAAAACTCATATTTAGAGGAAGTGCAAGCTAAAGATATGATCAAGGATAAAATTTCACGAAAAGATAATAACTTCAATCACCAAGAGGAGCTAGAACAAAAAACTTCATGAAGTAATTCAAAAAATAAAAAACTAGATGTTAAGGATGAAGAAGAAGAGAAATTTAATGTTCCATTTAATTTCAAGAAATACGAGATTGAGGAGGGATTATTGCTCAATTTGAAACCTAGAAGAGAGAAGAAAAAAGGAGAATCCTATGACAACCAAGAAGAAACAAGAAAGATTGTAATAGCCCAAGAGGGGCAAGAAGACAGAGAGATGGTGATAGCACATGACATGGAAAAAAAGAAGAAGAGGCTTTAATCAAACTAGTCAGAGAATTCAAAGATGTATTGCCTATAGCTAGAAAGATTTGAAGGGTATAGATCCCAATATTTGTGTGCATAAAATACCCATTGCTCCAAATACAAAACCTAGTAAGCAAAGGCATTGTACATACAATGAAAAATACTTTGCAAAGATTAGAGAGGAAATAGATAAATTATTGGTTGCCAAATTCATTTATGAAATTGAGTACACAACATGGACATCTCCAATAGTTGTGGTTCCAAAGAAGAATGGGAAACTTAGGATTTGTATAAATCTTAAAAAAGTGAATGCTACAACTATTAGATATAGCTACCCACTACCAATAACAGACCACATACTAGAGAGACTTGTTTGAAAAGAAGTTTATAGTTTTTTGGATGGATTCTCAAGCTATAAAAAGGTACCTATTGCATTAGAAGATCAACATAAGACTGCCTTTGCAATTGAATGGGGTGTCTATGCATTTAGAGTTATGCCTTTTGGTCTAACAAATCCACCAACCACATTCCAAAGGTTGATGTGTCATGTGTTTAAAGATTTTCCAAGGAACATATTGGAGATTTATGTGGATGATTTATGCATATTTTCTAATCAGAGAGTAGATAATCTACAAGACCTAGAGAATATATTAAAAAAATGTAGAACCTATAGAGTTTTTTTAAACCCAAAAAAATGTGTCTTTTTTGTTAGACAAGGAAGAATGTTAGGATGCATAGTCTCCAAGAATGTAATATCAATTGATGAAGAGAAAAGTATAGCTATAATCGTTCTACGAAAGCCAACAAATGTGAGGGAGTTACAGACATTAATGGGACAATATGATTATTATAGGAAATTTGTATACAAGTTTGCAAATATTGCTAAAATTTTGTATGCATCGATCACTAAATTTGAGCGGACCAATGAATGTGAGAAAGCCTTTGAAACTCTAAAAACTTGTTTGGGCACAACACCTATCCTAAAAAAACCAAAATGGGATGCGATATTTCATGTACATGTAGATCCTTCTAATTTGCCTTAGGATGTGTTTTGACACAACCCATACAAAGAAGCAAATTAGATTTTTCCCATTGCCTATGCAAGCAGACAATTGAATTAAGCTGAAAAAAACTGCACCACAAGTGAAAGAGAGGGTTTAGGAATGGTGTTTGCCATAAAAAAATATAGAGATTATTTGTTGGCTAATAAGTTCAAATTCTTTGTGGATCATCAAGCCTTATTATACTTAGTAAATAAACCTTGTGAAACAAGAAGGATAGTCAAATGGTTCTTACTTCTTATGGAGTTTGAATTTGAAGTGGTAGCAAGATAAGGAAAACCCCATTTGAGAGAAAATCACCTATCAAGGATTCTCAGTGGAGAAAAATCACATCTAATTGATGATGAGATCCCTAATGCATATCTCTTTAATGTAGAAAGCATACAAGGATGGACAAGCTGCTTGGTACCAATCCTATCAATTGGAACAAATAGATCATAGTGGACTTCCACACACTTAATTTTTCAAAGCAAAAACTTTATTCTTTTATCAAGACATTTGTGCCATGTGAATAACATTGGAGCACTAGAATGTTGTGTTCCTAAAGAAGAACAAGGCTCTTATTTAGAGAAAGCACATCTTTGGAATCCATGTTTTCATGCTTCAAAGATAGTCACTTCAAATAATTTAGCAAGGATGGGAGTTCATTGGACAACTAAAGAAAAAGATGTGGATTCATACATAGCTCAATGTGAAAAATGCCAAATGAATTATCAAAGTGAGTTCACAACATTGTTATGGTTTAAAGAAAATCTTAAGTGTAGTAATCACATAGTGGAACAACTTAAGCAGAACAATCTCAAATATTTAAGAGAAGATAATACATATACAAAAAAATATCTCAAATATTTAAGAGAAGAGAATACATATACAAAAAACATGCACGGACTAAGTAAAGATTTTGTACTCATTAAAGAACAATTATACAAGAAAGGTATGGATGGATACTTAAGAATTTGTGTTCTTAAAGACAAATATTGTGAGATGTTAGAGATGGATCACTCAGGTATAACAAGAGGTCACTTTTACGGTGAGAGAACTACAAAATTAATCCTATATTCAAGATTTTGGTGGCCTAATTTATTTGCAAATGTAAAATTGTTTGCACAAAGATGTGACACTTGTCAAAGAACAAAACCACCAGTAAGGAAAGATGAAATGCCCCTTAAGCATTTGATATCTACAAGAGTCTTTGGCAAATGGGGATTGGACTTCATTGGACCCATGCATCCATGAGCTAAAAGCTCACATGCAGAATATATTCTAGTGGCACTAGACTATTTGACCAAATGGGCTGAAGTAAAGCCACTACAAAAAATGATGCTCATACAACTGCAAAGTTTGTATAAAAAGATATTATCACTAGATGTGGATTAGAAAATGAGTTGGTAAGTGATAGAGGGAATCATTTTTTGAATCAAGTGATTGAAACATTGATAGATCAATTTATAATCACATAGAGAAAATGTGCACCTTATCACTCTCAAGCTAATGGCCTTGCAAAAAGTACCAGCAAAGTGCTATGCACTATGCTTTCCAAATTAGTGAATACCAAGAGAATAGATTGGGAAATGCAACTGCATCAAGTATTGTGTCCATATAAAGTAGCATATAAAACCTCAATTGCGATCACTCCATTCAATTTAGTTTATGGACAAAATGCAGTGCTACCTATGGAATTCATTATACCTACTTTGAGCATAGGGAATCAACTACAATGGACTAGCCATGAATTATCTGATAGAATTTTGGAGTTAGTGTTGGAAGAGATGGATGGATACCTTAAGAAGTGAGGTGGTACTGCCAAACCCTGCTTAGTACCTACACTATTTTACTTCAAAGTTTTTATTGTAGGCCCTCTTAGTTTGCAAATGACACAAATAAAGTACCTATGTACTTTGGAGATGATGCTTCAAACAATTGAATCAAAACAAATAACCTTGCAACTAGCTAGTGACCAGAAACTTGCTATTTTGGTCTTGACACCTGCTGGAACTTTTGCTCAGTGCTCACAATACAATAGCAATTGATCAAAATCATTTTGAGGGTATCTAATTAGCTTAGATAGCTAATGATTACAAGTAGAATCACTTAAAATGATAGAACACACACTGAGGAATCAATTTAGCACTTGGATGCTTACCCCCAACTTTTTAGGACCTTAGTAGAGAATGACCAGAGAGCACTTCAATGCAGATTTCTCCCACTTGGCTGAAGCAAATACCTTGAAAATTTGATAGCATGAAGTAGACTTTGAATTGGTTCCAAGATGCTATATATCATGGAAAATGATGGAGATATCACTGAGGTATGATAAGTCAAAGTTCACTATATTGAGTGGATATGGCAGAGAAATCAATAGAGATACTCAATGATGTATATGTATTACGGAACAAGATTTTACAAGATCATTGGCAACGAATTGATGCCGAATGATAGTGATATGAGTAGTCAATGAAGTAAGCTGCTCAAATCCAACAAATGATCAGTGGAAGACCTTCAATAGGACGCCTCATGGACCACGAGTTTACAAGTATCTTTTATAATGACTTTCTTCAAATTTCAATTTGCAATTCAAATTTGGCTCTCACTAAAAAGTGATCCCATTGATCTAGGAGATATTCTCTCAATCCAAATTTTTAACTAATGCTTTATCTAACTCCACAAGTTTGTAGCCTTTTACAAGATTCTTTAATGAGTTAACCATTCACAAATGGTAAATGATCACACAATTACAAGCAATGGTTCATGTGACTCATCACATGTTTCTTCATATGATTCTTCAAGTGAAGCCAAATGTGAAGGCTTGTCCAATTGCTCCAACAGTTAGAACAATTGGGAACTTCTAGAATGAAAGTAGTTATGAATATATATATGCAGATAAAAAAAAGACAAAAGGCTTACCATGAAATACACATCAAGGAAAACGATTTACAAGAAGGAGACCTAGTCCTAGCATATACACTCAAGGAATATAATAGGAAATTCGAAGAGGACATGGACCATACATCATTCATAGGATTAGTCCTAGCAGAGCAATACAGTTGGCAAATTTGGATGGGGAAATCATGCCAAATTATGTGAGTGGATGCAGAATTAAAAGATATATGAAACCCTTAACAATTCAGGAATGGAGAAGGATGTAACTATCACACAAAAGAGAACAACAAGAGGAAAATATAAGACAAGAACCTCAGAAAGAAGCAAAGGAGAACAAGAAGAGGAAAATGTAAGACAAGAAGCAATGCAACATAAAGGAACTAAAATTAGGGTTTTATTGGACATGGGATCCCAAGTAAACCTAATTAGTTCAAAAATACTCAATCAACTTAAAAAGAGAAAAAAAGAGAGTAAAACATTGATTAGGACAATAGATGGGCAAATGTTTCCAACATTATCAAAAACAAAAAGTTGTTCTTAAAATAGGGCAAGAAGAATCTACAGTTGAATGTGAACAATGGCCTGATGAATTAATGCTTGAAAAATTAATATTCGAATAGTCTTGGATGAAAGAGAACAAAGTGTACATTGATTTTGATAAACTTATGGTTCATATGAAGATTAAAATTAAACAAATGAGAATATTGTTTGTAAGTGATTATGTGCAAGAATCATAAGAAAACATATACAGTTTGCAAATGGAAACTTTCAAATTTCCATTAGAAGAGAATATAATAGATCTTAAGAAAGGTGTGAAGAGAAAATCAATACAAGATCATGTAAATGTGTCTTATCATTATAAAGCAAAATCAAAGAAAATATGGCAAGTATAGTCTTTCATTTATGGCAAAAAGAGGATGAAACAAATATGGAGACACAAAGAAAGATTGGCCAATCAAAACATAAGAGTGAAGGAGACCTGGAGACCAAAACAACCAACAATAAAAGAGAATCAAGAACCTTCATGTAATACACATAAAAGCAAGACAATAAAACACTGGGGAAAACAGGAAGACAAATCAAGGTGTTACTGGAGGAAAACAAAGCACATACCAAATACAATTCAAAAACACAAGAAAAACATAAACAATCACTTTAAAACCTCATCGTTAGAAAACCACTTAATGAAATTACTTAAGACCCCACCTTTGCACCATGAAGAGGCTACATTACCAAAGTATGTATGTGTAGGGCTATAGTACAAAGCCATGCATTCAGTGGGCACAAGAGATTCAAACCCATGCACATGGAAAAGCTCTTTTCCCATTAATAAAAAGAGCTAGGAGGGGAAGACAAATCTGAGGAATTTCTTTGACCCCTCATTATTATTCTTGATTAATCATTATATATATATATATATATATATATATATATATATATATATATATATATATATATATATATATATATATATATATATATGGCTTTATCAAGAGCTCTATAACTTTCAAAGATCAGCAACAACATACATGAGGTGGAAAGAAGTTGTTCTCCACAAGCTGCTAGAAGAACCAGTATTTTTTATTGACTTTGATAGATGTGAGTAAGTAATGTCTTCTTTACAGGAGTTGAAAAGAGGTGCAAAATTATACCTAGTGGGCAAAGTAAAGAATTTAGAAGATGAAATGGTAGCCATCTCCATCAAGGTAGAACACATCAAGGCCACCTTCAATTTCTATCCCATGGGGACTAAGGCGGATGTGAGTTTTGTAAAAAAGATTTTAGCTACTTATCTTGGATACACCAAGTTCTTTGATTTCAAGGACAAGTCCAATGAAGAGTTTGCCATCAGAATCTTCTTATAGCTTCTATGCTTTCCAAGGTTGTCCAAATATACAATGCCACATAAGCGAGTTACTCTGGTGATGTTGAACAACAAAGACAAAGCAAAACCACTTGGAGTGGTAGACATGTCTTCTTACATCCATGAGCAACTAAAAGAAGCAGCTAAACATAGGGAGCCCAAGAAGTTTATGAATGGAGCTCATTTGTTGACAAAGATTATTTTATTTACCATGTTCTGAAAATGGAGGACAAATTGCTACTAGCTCCAAAAGCTCAAGTATTCAGGGCAGCCATGACTAGACTTAAGAGTCCAACAAAGATTGTAGCTTCCAAAGAGATAGGAAGAAAATGAAAAGAAATAGTAATGGAGATACCACAACCAGTAAAGAAAAGAAAGATAGATCCAAGGAAGATAGAGCTGGAAGAGAAGAAGATCATTGAGGAGGAAATAAAAGTTGAACAAAAGAAAGTAGAGGCTGACAAAGAGCCACATACTCCTTAGACTATCACTGAGAAATTATACTCCTATTTGATGTAGGGGAGTGATAAAAGAGCTGCCTATGAAGCCCAATATCAGAAGATGCTAGAAGATTTCTCTGATAAGGCTACTGATTGGACACAAAAGGAGATGGAACATTATTAAGACCTTCATGAATAGATGATAAGTGCATAGATAGAGGTAGTGTTTTTTGAAAAAGAAGTTGCACTCTTATCATACTTTAAAGAACTTCAAGGCTCACTAAAAAAGAGGACCATAATTTTGGCCACAATGAGGAAACAAAGAAAAGAGGCAAAGAAAAAGAGACAATTGAAGAAAACAAAGAAACAATCAATTATGGAGAAGGAAGATGAAGTAGAAGCTCTAGTTGGAGCTTCCACTCTAATCTATAGGATTGGAGATGAAAAAGAAGGAATAAAAATAGCAAAGACAATACCAGTGACTCCAAAAGACAAGTCAGATTCTGGAACTGACACTGACATTGAAGGATTTTTATTAAGAAGTCTAAATTTGTGATTTCCTAATAGCCCTAGTAAATCAATGCATACTCAACCAAAGGAGGTTGAGGAATTATAAAAGATAACAACATTTGAGAGAGAAAGGATCTCCAGAGAAACTTATGCAAAAGAAAAAGAAGATGAAGGTGTTGTTCTAACAGCAACATTCCAAGAGTACAAAGAAGAAGGAAGAGAAGCTCTCAAAGGAAGCACAAGTCAGAACATCTTGAAGGAAGTAGAAGAAGTATCATAACCAAGCTGAGTGTATCAATCCAAGAAGTATCTCCATCTTTCTATCGAAAGTTGCCCATGATTAATGAGCATGTAAGTGGAACTAAGGAGGAAGGAAGGACTCATTGATCTCTTCTTGAAATGTGATCCATGTGTTGGGGTAGTCGGTGCTATGCTGCAAAAGGTTCAACCATAACTGGGCCTTACCCACCAAATAATTAGTAACAAATTTCACTTTCTCAATTTCAAATTATGATTCGTCAAAATAAAAGTCATCAAATCGAGAAAGCCATGAAAGAACAAATTAGCCATCCTTTCATCCATCCAATCATGAAAATTGAAAATTTTTTGCACCAATCTTGGATTGTGTGCCTTATTCATGAGCAATGATAATGGCCTTCACCACCCTAACTAGGTTGTTTTCATCACTCTGTATTTGTTGGAGTGTAGCATCACATTCTTTTATCTCATTCTGAGCATGTTGGAGTTCGTGCAGCAAAAGCTCCAATTGTTGCTCAATCGGTACCCCAGGTAGGGGTGATGTACCAAAGTCCTCAGTATTATGGGTAGGATCCATGGCCTTATATAAAATCAAAACCTAGGACTAGACAGACAATCGAGGCGGATGCCGAATCACGAACGGAATGGACATCACAAATCATAATCAAACACCAAGAAACCACCTCCACAGATGCACCTTGGCTCTAATACCAATGTTGATCCGATAAATGCATGTACGCATAGGATAGTACAGAAGCAAGATCTCACAAAATCATAAACATAATAGAAAGAGACAAGAGACTAGAACCTAGATTGGGTACAATCTCCCCCCACATACTCTGATGGACAGGCCTATCAGAGCATGTGTATTCATAGGTATTTTTCATTACGTCTTGAATAGAAGATACATGAGGGTGGCACTTCAAAAAGTGTGTATTTATGGGAATCTACTTTATTTACAAAATCATCGTTTTTCAATTGATCTACTATTTTTATAAAAAATGTGGCTTTCTAATGTGATCTATTATTTTTACAAAAAATAACTAAAATACTATCTTTCTAAATATTATTCTAAATATCAAAATAATTCCATGGGCATTCATACCCTTATGTCTCTTCACCTGCTAAATCAAAACACAAATCACAATAAAACCCTCAAGACATTAAAATCCATAAAACATTCCACTGTTTCATAAAGTATAACATGTGTTCTCTCAATAAACACCACCCAAGTTCTAGTTCTTGTTCTTGTCTAGTTCTTAATTCTATTCATGTCCACTCTAGTTTCTAGACATCTAGTTTACTCATTATGTAATCTTGAAGTACAAAATTTTATCCATTTTATATTGTGTCTACTTCATCTCTTCCAAGGGAGTTCTTATAACTGTGATATCATTTTTCATGTGTAGGATCTTGTGTTGTGGAATCTCTTTTATCCATTTTAGTCTAGTAATGCATACTTATTAATCTAGGGTAGTGATACTTCCTCATGTCAATTGTGTATTCTTGTATTGCTTCCCCTATATGGACAATCTTATAATCAAAAGTATGTTTAAAAAATCATGTCCAGTATAGATAGAGGACACAATCTAGTGCTCCCCCAGCAAGTATCTCCTCATATATATCGAGAATTCTATTCATACATAAAGTAATTTTTTTAATGTTAGTAACCATGATGTGTTTTTATGTGTGAAATAAAACTTGTATCTCTCATACATTTTATCTCTCTCCATCCAAAAAGAAACAAAAATAATTGTAGCATCAAGGACTACAAAGCAATCTCAAGAAACATGACACAAGAACATGAGAGAAATAAAGGCTAGTGTACTTATGGATATTCTCAATGAAGGTGATGCGATTGGTAAATCATTTTGGCTTGAAAAATATATAGACATGATGAAGGATAATACTCAAGAAATAATAACATTAGTATTATTTCATTACTACAATACCAAAAGTAGTAATTTTTTTACATGCAAATCCACTTTAGAGATTATATCTAATACTAAATGCAAAGTTCAAAAAGGTCCACTTTTAGCTTGAAAGAGGTGGATACTCTTGTTTATGATTTCTTATTGACAAAACACTTCTAAGGAAAGCTACTATTAATAATATAAAGAAGAAAACTTTTTAGTAAAATAAAATGGGATATCACGGGCAAACAAGAGGATCAAATTTTGGTCCTAGTAGTTTTGGCCTAGGTTGTCATCAAAGAGGAAGATAAAAGCTCAAAACAATCTTGTACTAGAAGAAACACTTTGGATGAAGGCGCTTTTGATTGAGATGAAGGTAATTTTGGTTCCTAAATTATAAAATTATAATTTTGGGTCTCATAGATGATTTTGTATAAATTTTTGTTGATATATTTTGGTAGTGATGTGAGTGAACACATTTAAGATAGACGGGGAACTTTTTCTCCTCTTTAGGAGGTTTTTTTTTCCTAGTTTGTGTATGCGCCTATAACCCTAATAAGTCACTTATCTTTATACATTCACTTAGAAAACATTATGTATTATGTTGTTCTCCAAAGTTCTTATTCCTCCTTGTGTTGTTCAGATGCTTTTGTAGACTTTGAACACAAAGAATTGGTATAAGAGTAGGTCACTGCTTCCATTAGGGCATTGTTGACACCCCCTTGGTCACAAACTCAAGATCACACAAAAATTTGGTGCACTCATTTCAACCTCCTAACGCAATATCGCAATGATTGTGTAGAAAATTGTCCTTTTGCAATAAACGTATATACATGTTTTGATTTGTCAATAAAAGCAAACTTAAAGCCTGCTACATATCTGACAAATCTTGACAGGGTATTTCCATTCAACTTTTTGAGATATAGTCAATTTACTACATCAAGGTATTTAGGCATTGACCATGGCTTAAAGCGATGATGTGTTCCATATGTTGGTTATTGAGAATAAGTTGGATGGTACTAATTACCCATTGTGGGCATATATGACGCATCATGTATTGATAGCAAAAAGGCTATGGAATATTGTGCAATGTGTTGAAAAACATCCTACTACACCTGCAAATATAGTTATTAAAGGATGCAGATGGAGTTGAAGATGATGACCTTTAATTTCCTAGTCTTGGTGTAGCTCTTGTTGCACCTACTATAGAGCAATGTTTTTGGGATGGCAAAGATGCACACACACATGCATTATTAGCCTTGTCTATCAAACATGCCATTATCCCTCATATTCGCTTGTGCAAGACAATAAAGTATGCTTGGAATACTCTTAAAATGTAATATCAAGCAAGAAATGAGGCTTGTGTTGCTTACTTCAAAAAATAGTTGGGGAGTGAGCATATGAATGAAGGATATTCTATGGTTTTTTTTTTTTGAAAAAGATCAAAGATTTGAAAATCAATCGACTTCTATTGATGAAGTTTTTCGAGATAGTTCACTTGTGTAGATTATTATAAATGTTCATCCATAATCATATTAGAGTTTTGCTTCTACTCTTCATTTGACAATGAAAGGCAATTTGAATCCCTTGACCTTTGAGAAGTTATTCTTTGTTTTGTTGTAATAATATTAGTCTAGGCAAAACATGTTAACTGTGCATGCTGCAGACAAATCTTTCTTAGCTAATCACAAGGGCAAAGGTAAATGGAGCTCATCTACTAGTAACAAAAAATTTGCTAATGCTACACAATCAAAGAAGGAGGGTAGAGAAAAAAAAAACAATTTTGCAAGTACTATAAGGAAAAATGATCATGTCGTAAAGAGTTTTCCTAAACTTGCTACAAAGAAGGCAAAGAAGAAAGAGGCTAGAATGGTTATTTTAGAACCCTTTACACCTAAAACAGAGTCTGGTAATTGTTGGTGTGTGTGCAAAAGTGCAAGAGACATGCAAGAACCACACATAAGGAGCACAAATGCAGCAATACACATAGAGAAGATGGATAGCTTGAATAGCTCTCTCTATTAATGATGAAGATAATAGAATTAAGAGATGAATAATATCCATGAGTACAAAGTACCACCACATATGAGTGTATCATGTATGTTGTAACATGGGGAAAATCACTAGCACTAGAGTAAAAAGAAATCATGTATGGGGAAAAGGTGTTGGAGTTAGACTTCTGCGGAAGCACGCGAACAGCACAAGGAAGAAGAAGAAGCTTGGAGCACAACACACAAGACTGAATGTATTACTAGAGAATGTACAAAGATAAGTAGCCCATTAGGGCAATAGGCGTATATACAAGCCGGGGGAAAAAAACCTCCTAACGAGGGAAAAAAGTGCCCCGGCGGTCCTAGAGTGTTCACACACATCACTACCTAAATATATCAACAAATCCCCCCTGGGAGTGATGCGGTGAACAAGGAGCTGGCACTCATGTATAAGGAAGTGCCGAGCTATGTGGAAATCACTCCACAAAAGGAAGTAAGCCCAAAGCTTTGCGGAAAGCTTCAAACTTCTCCCTAGGCAGAGCCTTCGTGAAAAGGTCTGCAATGTTCTCCTGCGTGGGCACATATGCCAAGCTGATCTCCCCAGCAGAGAACCTCTCCCTGACATAGTGATAATGCACCTCAATGTGCTTAGTGCGAGCATGGAACACAGGGTTCCTCGCAACTGCCAATGCGCTCTGACTGTCAGTGAAGATGGTGGTGGCAGAAGACTGGCCAACACCCAAATCAGCCATAAGGCGTCTGAGCCACACACACTCAACAGTCGCTGTGAAAGCTGCCCTATACTCAGCCTCACAACTGGAAGTGGCCACAGTAGGCTGCTTCTTGCTCAACCAAGATATACATGAGCTACTAAGCATGAAGCAAAAACCACTGGTGGACACACGAGTGTCATAGCAACCAGCCCAATCTGAGTCAGAAAAAGCATGCAAATCTGGCGGTAGTGATCCCCCCTTGGGATAAAACAACCGAAGTAGCCGAGTACCACTCAAGTAGCGAAAGATGCGCTTAACCGCTTTCCAATGCGTGACTCCTGGGCAATGCATAAACCTGCTCATCTGTGAGACAGCAAACTGAATATCTGGCCGAGTAATGCATAAGTAAATCAAGCATCCAACAGCCTGCTGATAGAGAACAGCATCAAATGCATCTCCAGCATCATGAAGACTCAATCGTAAACCTGTCTCCATAGGAGTGGCAATAGGCTTACAGTCTTCAAGGCCAAAACGCTGCAATAATGTGTCAATATATTTCGTTTGACACAAAGCCATTCCACCATCAACGTGCATAAACTGAATGCCCAAATAGTGATGCAAATGCCCCAAATCAGACATCTCAAATGAGGCATGCAAATCAGCCTTAAAATCAGCAATATGTGTCTCAATAGGACCAGTGAGCAGCATGTCATCAACATAGACAACAATGATCAGAAGCACATCATTAGCACGTTTAACATATAAGGTGCTTTCAGTTGGACTGTTCTCAAAACCATGTGCAATCAAATAGGCATGTATCTTCTCATACCAAGCACATGGTGCTTGCTTTAAACCATATAACGCCTTCTTTAACCTGCACACCTGGTTTTCATGCCCTTTCTGCACAAAGCCACGGGGCTGAAAAACATACACTTCTTCATGCAAGTCACCATTCAGAAATGCTGTTTTAATGTCCAACTGATGTACATTCCAACCATGATGGGCTGCAAGTGCACAAATGCTCCGAACAGTAGTCATACGGCATGTAGGTGCAAAGGTCTCATCAAAATCAATGCCTCTTTCCTGCGCATAACCCTTTGCAACAAGCCTAGCCTTATACCTGTCAACTGTACCATCAGGTTTACGCTTCAGCTTGTATACCCACTTAGTGCCAATGGCCTTCTTGCCAGGAGGCAAGTCACATAAAGACCATGTACCATTCTTCATTATAGCATCATATTCAGATTGCATAGCAGCCATCCAATTTTCTGAATTTTGTGCTTCATCAAAAGAAACAGGCTCATTCTCATCACAGAGACTAGATGCAGCCATAGCATAGCAATCTGATGCAAAGGAGGTACTATGAGAGCCTGAACGAGTACGATATGACAAAGTTGCATCTAATTTGCTGTCACGCAAAGTCTGCACCAGCCATTTTGGCATAGTTTTTGCCTGTTCAATATCAGCTCTCTCATCAACAAGTGCATCATGTAAATCTGCATCAGAAATGGAATGATCTGCATCATCATATGAAACCTGCAAAGGCTGAGAAGTTGCCTCATTAGGACCAGCGCTAGCCTGTCCACCTGTAAAAAGAGGCATCAAAGTATCATACATGTCTTTGGAGCTAACAGATGTCTCCTTAGTACATGAAAGCAATGGCTGAATAGCATCTTCCACAAAGACAACATCACGGCTAACCAGAATGCGTTTAGTCTGTGGATGATACAGACGATCGCCTTTACTTTCAGAACTATACCCAACAAAAATACATTTTACTGCCTTATCATCCAATTTTCTGCGATGTTGTTCAGGCACTAATGCATATGCCAAACAACCAAAAACACGCAGATGAGCAACAGATGGCTTGCGGTCATGCCAAGCCTCATATGGAGTGATAGACTGCAACGCTTTGGTGGGACACCTGTTCAGTACATATGCTGCACACATGACAACCTCAAGCCAGAAACTATGTGGTAAAGCCTGACTTTTGACCATGCACCTCGCCATCTCCATGAGTGACCTGTTCTTTCGTTCAGCAACTCCATTCTGTTGAGGTGTATACGACACTGTACACTGGTGTTTTATCCCACGTTCAGCCAGAAATGCATTAAAATCTGAAGACATATATTCCCCCCCTCGATCAGAACGGAGGGTGCCCATTTTACATGCTGACAGATTTTCAGCCAAAACCAAAAACTGTTTGAAGCACATGAACACTTCGGACTTTGCTTTGAGTGGATATACCCATGCATGCCTGGAAAAATCATCAATGAAAGTCACGAAGTAAAGGTAATTTCCAAAAGAGGGTGTCTGCATAGGACCACAGACATCACTATGTACAAGCTGCAATTTCTGCGTAGCCCAAACTGAACCATCTTTTGGAAAGGAAGAACGCTGCATTTTGCCCAGAATACAGCCTTCACAAACATGTTTTCCAGGTGCCTCAAGTTTGGGCAAAGAGGACACCATTTCAGATTTCTACAGGCGTAACAAACTAGCAAAATTCAGATGACCAAAGCGTGCATGCCAAAGCTTTGCATCTGACATAGCCTGAGAATCATGAACTGCACATGCCGAATCATTCACAGATCTTTCATAGTCTATGAGCTTATACAGCCCACGACATAAAATGCCAGAAGCAATAATCACATCGCCATTTGAGAGATCATGGACTGTACACCTGTCATCAACAAATTTCACAACCAAGCCAATCTTGGCTAATGCAGAAACTGATAACAGATTCTTTTTGATCCCTGGCACAAATAAAGCATCTGACAAAGTGAAAGAACTACCATCAGCAGTAGTCAGAATGATCTTACCAACTCCCATAACAGGATAAGAGGAGTTATTGGCGCATGTGACAGTATTCCCTGTAGGAGCAGGCTCAAGTGAAGAGAAGAAACTGCGCTGCGAGGTAATATGTTTGGTCGCCCCACTGTCAAAGTACCAAACATCTGAGTCTACTGCAGACATGCACTGATCATGAGAAGATGGGTCAAAACTGCAGACAGTAGTAAACGCCCATTCTTCTTCCTGCACAAGATTTGCAGACTCTGTTTTTGGTGTAGAGGCCTCTGCAACAACCATTCCAGCCTCTTTCTTCTTTGCCTCTTTAGCAGCCAGTTTTGGACAATTCTTTATGATATGATCATTGCCTTTACAGTACTTACAAAACAATTTCTGCTTTTCTGATTTTTTCTCATCTTTGTCTTGGTTCTTTGAATGTGCAGCATTTGCAGATTTCTGCTTACTAGTAGAAGAGCTCCATTTTCCTTTGCCTTTCTGACTAGCCAGGAAAGCTTGATCTGCAACACGCATAATGGACCTGTTCTGCCTGGACTGATCTTCCTGCAATAGAACAGAGACTAATTCCTCAAATGACAAGGCATTCGGATTGCCTTTCATCATCAACCGAAGAGTAGAGGCAAAACTCTGATATGAATCAGGAAGACCATTCAGAACGGTCTGCACAAGTGAGCTATCTGGTATAACCTCATCAGCAGAAATCAATTGTTCCTTCAGGTCTTTGATCTTTGTAAGAAAACTGTCCATAGAATCACCTTCATTCATGTGCTCACTCTCCAACTGTTTTCGGAGGTAAGCAACACGAGCCTCATTCCTAGCCTGGTACAAAGTGGTAAGTGTATCCCAAGCATCCTTTGCTGTTCTGCAAGAGCGAATGTGAGGAATAATGGCACGTTTGACAGACAAAGCTATCAATGCATGTGCCTGGGCATCTCTGCCATCCCAACGAATCTGCTCTGCAGTAGGTGCAACAGAAACAGCAGCACGAACAGGAATCTGCGGAATATCATCTTCGACACCATCTTCATCAGCTCCAACACCTGTATTTGCAGTACCTGTCGTTACAGGTGTAACAGGACGTCTTTCAACACCCTGCACAATGTTCCACAATCCTTTTGCAACCAGTACATGTCGCATCATATAAGCCCATAATGGGTAGTTGGTACCATCCAACTTATCCTCAACAGCCAACATACGGAATACATCACTGCTTTCAGCCATGGCCGGTGACTAAAATACCTTGATGCAGAAAATTGACTGTATCTCAAAAAGTTGAACAGAACTTCCCAGACGAGTTCTGCTAGACCTGTAGCAGACTTCGAGACGCTTAAACTGGCGAACAGAAACTGGTATATACCTTTGGCACAAAAGGACGAAATAGCCTGCACAAGCACTGTGATAGTGCGTTTGGAGGCCGAAACGAGCTCAGATACCCTGAGTATGCTCACCAAATTTTGTGCGAATCTGAGACTGCAAACGGAGGAGTGTCGACGGCGCCCTAGAAGAAGCAACGACCTGCTCTGATACCAATTGTTGGAGTTAGACTTCTGCGGAAGCACGCGAACAGCACAAGGAAGAAGAAGAAGCTTGGAGCACAACACACAAGACTGAATGTATTACTAGAGAATGTACAAAGATAAGTAGCCCATTAGGGCAATAGGCATATATACAAGCCGGGGGAAAAAAACCTCCTAACGAGGGAAAAAAGTGCCCCGGCGGTCCTAGAGTGTTCACACACATCACTACCTAAATATATCAACAAAAGGTTCACATCAAAGCTACTCAAGGAACACATAAGTGTAACAAACCCCCCTTGGAGAGAATGATGTGAACGCATACAGGGAGTGATAGATCAAACCCCCACTAGGCAATAAACCTAAAGCTTTGTGAAGAGCTTAAATTTTCCCATGGAACAGCTTTGTTGAATATGTAAGTCACATTATCTTGTGTAGGCACATATACCAAATAAATATCTCCTGCATGAAGGTGCTCTTTCACATATTCATAATGCACCTCAATATTTTTGGTATGTGCATAAAATAGTGGAGTTCATGTAGCAACCAATGCAATCTTACTATCAATGAGAATATGCATAGCAACATCAATCTACATGCAAAGATCGATCAATAGGTGTCTCACCCATATATAGTCCAATATAGTTGTGTAGATTTCCTTGTACTCAGCTTCACAAATCTATGCCTCCACTATTGGTTGCATCTTACTCAACTAAGATATGCATGAGTCTCCAAGGAAAAAGCAATTACCACATGGACACACATGTATCATAACAACTAGCCCAATCACTATATATAAAAGCATGCAAGCATGGGTGAATATTTATGTCATAAAAGAGACCTAAACTCAAAGTACCTTTGAAATAAATAAACACATGTTCCACCACTTGCAATGCTAGTGTTAGGGCTAGGCTTGAATCATCTCAATTGGGAAATTGCATATTGTATATTTGGCCTTGTGTTGCATGCATATATAAGACATCCCACAACTTTCTGATAAAGAGAAGTGTCAAATGCATCATTGGAATCTTCAAATGATAACCTAAATCTTTTCTCCACTCATGTGGAAACTATCTTGCAATCCTCATAGTCAAAATGTTGAAGTAGTTTTTCAACATACTTTGCTTAATGCATAATAATTCCCCCCTCAATAGGACTTAAACTAGATGTCAAGATAGTAACTGAAATGACCAAGATAAGTGACATCAAAAGTATGCTACAAATCAGACATAAGGATGTCAAGTTTTGTATCACATGACCTAGTTAAGGGTATGTCATCAACATAAAGAACAAGCACTATAAGATCAGCCCCATCTTTGTGTACATAGAGTTAAATAGGACTACATGTGAAGCCAAGAGCAATCAAGTGCTTATGGATTTTGCCATACCATGCATATGGAGCTTGCTTGAGACCATACAAGGCTTTATGCAAGCAATTAACCATATGCGCTTTCCCCTTCGTGGCAAATCAAAGAGGTTGCTTCAAATAAACCTCTTCTTGCAAAATCACCATTCAAGAAAGGAGATTTTATGTCCAACTAATGTACTTTCCAACCTCATTAGGAATCCAATGCAACCATGGTACGAATGGTAGTCATGTGTGAAGTAGGTCATGGAAGACCACATTGGATAGTTGTTTTCATCAATCGTAGATTGATCTTGAAGAATGCCAAACAAGTCATTGTTGCCGGCCATTTCACTAAAGAACAAGAATGTGAAAAGATCTTTACTTCAATGAAAGCTGAAATGAATGCTAAAATTTTAGCTCATATTATGTGACTCTAATGACACTTGTAACTCCATGAATGGATTTGAAAAAGGGGTACAACCCTAGTGCGGCTATCGAAAATCATTGTTCTATGCTTTGAAGTTGATTTGCACTATTAAAAGTGTTCACATGGCATGATGTGAAAAAACAAAACTTGAGAAGGAGTTGAACTTGCTTTGATACCATTGTGTGGTTGTGTGTAGAAGTGCTAGATACACACTAGAAGCACACATAGGAACAAAATTTCAAAAAGGCACATTGAGAAGATAGATGGTTGGAATAGCTCTCTCTATTGATGATGAATAGAACTAAAGTAAGAGTGGAATAATATCCCTAAGTACAAAGCGCTGCCAGATATGAGTGTATCATGTATGTGGTAACATGGGGGAAAAAACCTATAATCAATAGTAGAGTAAAAAGTGTCCATGTATAGGGAAAAGGTTCACATCAAAGCTACTTGAGGAACACATAAGTTTAATAGTAATCTTGTTGAAAATGAAGAATGGACATTTACTATTATTTGCAGCTATGAACCATCTTCACATGAGCAGTGTATGTATATAGCAAACTCTAATGTTTGGTACTTTGATGGTGGTGCAACCAAACATATTACCTGCTAGTGCAATTTCTTCACTTCACCTGAGCCTATCCCTATAGAGAATAATGTCAAAGGTGCAAACGAATCTTCTTATCCTATAATGGGTGTTGGAAAGATCATTATGAAATGGAAACACTTTCACATTTTTAGATGCCTTCTATGTGCTAGGGATCAGTTTCAAAATTAGCCAAGTTTTGCTTGATTGTCAAATTTCTTGTTCATAGATTTACTGTACATGATATCTCAAATGGTGATGCTATTATTGCTTCTAGAATTTTATGTCATGGTATGTATAAGATCATAAGTTATGGAAAATATGTGAATGAATCAACATAGGTAGTTCATGATTCTTAGGTTATCTCATATGCAAAGTTTTGACATGCACACTTTGATCATCTATATTTTGCTAGTTTGCTTTGCATGTATAAATATGAAATTGTGTCCTCTTTTTCAAAACTTGAAGCACCTTCTAAACATGTCTATGAGGGTCATATTTTGGGCTAAATGCAACATTCCTCCTTCCCAAAAGATGGTTCAGTTAGAGCTCCTCATAAATTACATCTTATTCATAATGATGTTTGTGGTCCTTTGGAGAAACCTTCATTTGGGAACTACTTATGCCTTGTGACTTTCATTGATGAATTTTCCAGGCATGCATGGTTTAATCCATTGAAGGCAAAGACTAATGTGTCTATGTGCTTTAAACAATTGTTGGTTATGGATTGTTGTTCATAGCATCTTTGCACTTGCAACTTATCATGGTTGGAATGTACATTAGTTGGACATTAAAACCGCATTTCTTTGAGTTTGGGATAAAACATCAATATAGAGTGTTGCATACATCTCAACGAAATGGAGCTTCTGTAAGAAAGAACATGTCTTTCATGCAAATGGAGAGGTGTATGGTCAAAAGTCAAGCTTTACCACATAGCTTTTGGCTTGAGGTTGTTATGTGTGCAACATATGTTCTTAACATGTGTTCCACCAAAGCACCGTTGTCAATCACTCCATATGAGGCTTGGCATGGTCCCAAGCCATCTATTGCTCATCTATGTGTCTTTGGTTTTCTAGAATATACATTAGTGTCTAAACAACAATGTAGAAAAGTGGATGATAGATTAGTGAAATGCATCTTTATTGGGTACAATTCTAAAATCGAAGGGTATTATCTATATCATCTGTATCATCCACAAATTAAATGCATTTTGGTTATCCGTGATGTTGTTTTTGTGGAAGATGCAATTCAGCCTTTACTTTCATGTACCAAGGAGACATCAATTAGCTTGAAGGATATGTATGATACTTTGCTGCCTCTTTTTATAGGTGGAGAGTCAATTGTTGGTCCAAATGAGGCAATTTCTCAACCTTTATAGGCTCCAAATGATGATGCAAATTATTCCATTTTTGAAGTAGATTTACATGATACACTTGTTGATGAGAGGATTTACAAAGAAGAGGCAAAAACTATGCCTAAATGGTTAGTCTAAACTTTGAGAGATAGAAAATTAAATGAACCTTTTCCACATAATACTCATTCAGGTTCTCATAGTGCTTTCTTTGCATCAGCTTGTTATGCAATGGCTACCTCTAGTCTTTATGATGAGAATGAGCATGTTTCTTTTGATGAAGCACAAAATTAAAAAAAACTTGGATGGTTGTTATGTGATCATAGTATGAGCTCTTATGAAGAATGATACTTGGTATTATCTGATTTGCCTCCAAGCAAAAAGGCGATTGGCACTAAATGGAAATACAAGTTGAAATGTAAGCTTGATGGAATAGTTGATAGGTATAAAGCTAGACTAGTTGTCAAAGGCTATGCTCAAGCGAGAGGCATTGATTTTGATAAGAACTTTTCTCCCACATGTTGAATGACCATCATTCATAGAATTTGTGCATGAGCAAATTATCATGATTGGAATGTACATTAGTCAGACATTAAAATTGCATTTCTAAATGGTGATTTATATGAAGAAATGTATGTATTTTAGCCCCTTGGTTGTATAGAAGGGGCATGAAAACAAGTTCTCAAGATTAAAAAAGTCATTATATGGTTTGAAGCAAGCACCATGTGCTTTGCATGAGAACACACATGCCTACTTGCTGGCACATGATTTTGAGAATAGTCCAATTGAGAGCACCTTGCATGTTAAGTGTGAAGATGATGTACTTTAGATCATTGTTCTATATGTTGATGATATGTTGCTCACTAGTCCTAATGAGAAGCATATTTTTAATTTAAGACTGATTTGCATCCCTCTTTTGACATGTCACTGTTGCAGAGCAAAGAAGAGCAGAGATGTAGAGAAAAAAAAAAGGGCCCCAAAATTTTTTTGATTTGGACACTTTATTTTTGTAATATAGTCACTTTGTAATATATTTTCCGATGTGAATGCACTAGAGGAGTCCTTTAGATGCATATCCATAGATATCTGTATCATTACCCTTGTAAACTAGTAGGAAATTAGTCTTTTAGTCAATAAAGTGCCGATCTCTTGTGTGAAAGGACCATCTTTAGGGCACATGTGTATAAGTCATTTTGTGAATCTTTGTGAGGACTTTTTGCCATTGTGAGAACCAAGAGCACAGAATTTCGAATTTGTGTCTTCTCCTCTCTATATCTTCTTCCTTATAAGCTTGCATGCATGTATGTGGCTTGAAAAGAGTGCTTTGAAGTCTTGTCCATCCATGGTGGTGCTTGTTTGCTTAACGTGTGTGCGAAGTGTAGGAAGTGATGAAGCGTAGGAAGGTCATTTCCATGGCTCAATATTTTGACCATATCTTGTAGTATAAGTGTCGGAATCGAGTGCTCCATTGGATGTGTCTTCTCGAGAGCTTCAAAACGAGCCTCTATTCGCTATATTTTGAGTTTGGAGTTGAGAGAAAAGCTCGATTTACTAATGGCTACTGCTCTAGCTATCATGACACCATAGCTGACCATGAAAGCTTTGAATGTGATAGTTTACACTTATTTGCACCTTTGTTAGTTCACATTTGCATTGATCGTCATTTGAATGCATGTCCTCATACACTCGGCTAGGTTATCATACTTCTTGGATTTTAGAGTGAAAGTGTACCAAATAGAATGAGACCATCACAAAGATGGGAGAAGACACAATGAAGCTGGAATTAAAGAACAACGTCTTACAAACCTCATATCCAGTGCTTTCTAATGCTTATGAGTAAATTAATAGAATTTTGATGGAGGAAGGGCATACAAAGATAGAGGCACAAAGCTCAAGAAGTCAAAACGAAGACTAGAGACTTTGAAGCAAGAAGTGAAACAAATCAAAGAAGAATTAAAGGATGCAAGAGAATTGGAGAAACAGGCTAATGGGCATGCAGATAATGCCATGAGAGAATATAATAGCCTCAATGAAAAGGTGGAAAAAGAAAGATTCATTTGGGAACAACAAAGCATAGGGTTGTTGAAGGAAATTGAAGAATGGAAAGCCAAAGTCATGGTTCAATTAAAGGAAGCACCCATGCAAGATGTGGTTCAAGAAAGACCAATGACTACATAAGTAATATCATCTCCTATACATGAAATGTATGTAGAAGAACCGAAAGCCATGGAGTAGTTAGATGAAGAGTCAGATGAATTTATACCACAATTTCTCATAGACAAGGAAGCCAAGATGAGATATATAAGAAAGATGCACAATCAATATGAAGACCAAATTGTAAAAATTGCTTTAGAAAATGGAGTAAGCCCCAATCACCATCATTGGGTAGTAGATGGACTTGGAATACCATTCTATATAGTATTAGAAAGTATAAATAATTATCAGATTATGAGGGTAGGTGTGCCACCAAATGCATACCTAGAATATGAAGAGGATTCGGTAATTACTAGAGAATTATTTGAAAAAGCCAATCCTTCATGGAGGAACAAGTGGTTAGACAAAAATAAAGATTGCTAAAAAATGTGGAAGGAAGCACATTTGCAGTTAAAAATAAATTTAGCCTTTTGCCCAGTTGCTAGAAGAAGAGAATGGACAATATTCTCACAAAGAAGAAATGAAGGTCTAATCCCAACTAAATGGTTGAATTTTCCTAAAGTGGTAGGACCTAAAAAAGGAGCATGGCCAACTAGAAGCTATATGCTTAAAACTTCTAAAACAATGATAGAAAATCTCAAGGATGTCAATGATCCTACATGTATATTACTAATTAGGATTTTGAAACTAATCTTAGCCTACATAGAAACCTTTATTGACACAAATGTAAGAACCCTCAACTACATCGGTTTCAACTCACCCTCAAATGCACTTCTTTTTTATCTAAGTGAGACACCAAAAAGAATATGCTTGATGGCTTATTATAGTAGAGTCATATTTATGGGAAGCTACTATGTACAGATATGTGAAGCTACTTTCAAATATGGATTTTTTGAAAGAGAACTAGAAGTTTTTGGCAAACTATCACTAGTTATGATAGCTACATTAATAGCTTATGAAGAAGCTTATATAGAGTATATGAAGAAGGATATAATAGATAAGCCAATAACTATTGTACAATGGAGAAAAACACTTTTTGAAATGGATCACAAAAAGAAAGATTCATGACTTGGTGGCTCAAGCAAATCAGACAAAGAAGAAACTTTAATTTCGATAGCAACAAGAATTTTTGTCAAGGATGACAAAAGGCAAGGAGGGGAAGGATGTTAGAAGAACACTTTTTTGACACACAAATGTTTTGTAAAATATTAGTTTTGTAATATGGAAAGCTATAATGGATGTGCAAATGAGGAAGAATCTTCCTCATGGTTAGAGGTAACTTATGTAATTTTTTGAGAATATTTAGAGCTCTCAAGTGAGTAGAAAATTAGGATGGAATTTTAGCGGACTAATTTTCAAGTGTGAAAGGGGACACTTGGAAAGGTATATAAGATAAGTTATAACTCATTTTGAGGAGGATCCTTTTGTACTTGAATGATTAATGAGAATTTTATATCTGTTACCTATCTTCTCTAAATATTGTCATGTAGCTTTCATGGTGATTTGTTGATGATTTTTTGAGTGTTTATCATGAATATGTCTTGGTGATCAGTTGTGCTTTGATTATTTCATATTCTAAGTCTGTTTCATTATTATGAGTCTCCACAATCTTGCAAAGTGTTGTTCAACTTGACTCTGTGATTTCATCATAATTGTGATTGTCTTATCTTTGGGGTACATGTATTGAAATTAAAGTTTGATTTTACTATAGTCTTCCTTATAAAAAATGGCAAATTTTAGGCACAAACGTCGTTAAAAAAGCTTACTTCTACCTCAATTTACAAGGAAACTTAGAACTTTTCATAACTTTTGTGAAATCTCTATTGAAATTGATCTTGTTAAAAAATCTTGGATTCCATTAATGAAGAAGGGGCTGTGGTCTTAGAATATTTCCTGGATTGACAATTTAAAGTGTCTAAGGAATTTGAAGATCAAGTGATTAAAGTCATGAAAGAAGCACATATCGAGAATAAAAGCATTGAGCAAATTTTGAAGCCATTCAATATACCTTATGGCTTGCTAAAAGAAGAAACGCAACAATATATCGAGAAAATGACTAATAAAGAACATGCTTTTTGCCCAGTCTCGCGAAGACGTACCTGGACATAGTTTTGGGAAGCACACTGCCAAGGTACATTAAACAATCAATGGTTAAATTATCTGTTACTGCCTACTCCTCCACAAAACTATATGCCAACAAAAGAGTACATGGTAAGGACCATAGAATTTTGGCTATCTAGATATGCCACAGTGTCAGATTTATGACAAATAAGATATTGAGCATGCTCCTTGCAGTTCTAAATGTATTCAAACATGCGCAGTATACCTTTTTAAAATTTATTGACATTAATCAAGGAGCAGATGCTTTAGTTTTCAATTTATCTACAATTCCAAGCAGACTTACGATAATGGCACTATATTCATGCCTCATGTTCCCTCCGATTCCATACATGCAGACCTTTGAGGAAGCGTTTTTTACACGGTTTTTTGAGATAAACTCGGAAATTTTTATGAAGATCAGTTCTAACTTAAATGCCAGATTGGTAGCCTAAGAACTGAGCTTCTTTGCAGATCATAGACAGGCACCAGATGATGGAGCCAAATCATCTCAATGGTATGAACTAATGGTATGTGAAGCTAATTTGCTAAATCACAGAGAGCAGAAAGTTATTCAGATGTACTCCCGCCGCATTCCAAAGCCTGTCGAGGATGATAGAGTTCACGAGGGGGTGGTGTTGAAGGAGAGCCAAACAAAATAAAAGAAGAAGAAAACCAAGAAAGAAGCTTCATTAAATAGAATATATCTGAAGACATATCTCTGTAGGAAGCCCCGCAAGTGCGCACAACATCCATCTTTCCATAGAGCCCCGTAAGGGCACACAACAGTGGAAAGTGCGCAATAGGCAAGGACGGATCAAGGCCAACAACTACCCATGAAGAAGTGCAAGAAGATATCCTACAGATCTCAAGCCTCGGAAGGTGCTTCAACCTCTTGATCTTTGGAAGGTGAAGATTGAAGCCTGAAAATCTTGACCTTCATACCTTCCGTATGGTGCATGCGGTGAGAAGAAATAAATAGGCCTCAGAAATGCAATAGGGTTGGAGGAATGCAAACAAAGAAGTAAACAAGATCCTTCTAACATCTGGAGGCCAATGCAACAGGTCCCGAGTTATGATCAATTTCTTGACCACTAGTAAAACTATATCATTAAGACTTCCACAAGAGCTGGCACTTGTCAACTATAAAGAGGCTATCAGTTAATAAGGAACCAGATCGACTACAAGCACATAACTAGAAACAAGAAGCAAATCCTATCAAGGGACGAGAGAGACAAAGAGGGGAAGATTGTTCTAGAGCAAAGAAGAGTAGAGATGCAGAGAAAAAAAAAAGGGCCCCAATTTTTTTTTTGATTTGGATACTTTACTTTTGTAATATAGTCACATTGTAATATATTTTCATATGTAAATGCACTAGAGGAGTCCTCTAGATGCATATCCATAGATATCTGTATCATTACCCTTGTAAACTAGTAGGAAATTAGTCTTTTAGTCAATAAAGTGCCGGTCTCTTGTGTGAAAGGACCATTTTTAGGGCACATGTATATAATTCATTTTGTGAATCTTTGTGAAGACTTTTTGCCATTGTGAGAATCAAGAGCACAAAATTTTGCATTTGTGTCTTCTCCTCTCTGTATCTTCTTCCTTGTGAGCTTGCATGCATGTATGTGGCTTGAAAAGAGTGCTTTGAAGTGTTGTCCATCCATGGTAGTGCTTGTTTGTTTAACATGTGTGTGAAGTGCAGGAAGTGTTGAAGCATAGGTAGGTAATTTCTGCGGCTTAGTATTTTGACTATATCTTGTAGCAGAAGTGTTAGAATCAAGTGTGCCATTGGATGTTGGATGTGTCTTCTTGAGAGCTTGGAAACGAGCCTGTATTCGCTATATGTTGAGTTTGGATCTGAGAGAAAAACTCGATTTACTATTGGCTGCTACTCTAGGTATCACGACACCATAGCTGACCATGAAAGCTTTGAATGTGATAGTTTACACTTATTTGCACCTTTGTTAGTTCACATTTGCATTGATGGTCATTAGAATGCATATCCTCATACACTCGGCTAGGTTATCATACTTTTTGTATTTTAGAGCGAAAGTGTACCAAATAGAATGAGACCATCACAAAGATGGGAGAAGACACAATGAAGCTAGAATCAAAGAACAATGTCTTACAAACCTCATATCCAGTGATTTCTGATGCTTATGAGTAAATTAATAGAATTTTGATGGAGGAAGGGCATACAAAGATAGAGGCACAAAGCTCAAGAAGTCAAAACGAAGAGCTAGAAACTTTGAAGCAAGAAGTGAAACAAATCAAAGAAGAATTAAAGGATGCAAGAGAATTGGAGAAACAGGCTAATGTGCATGCGGATAATGCCATCAGAGAATATAATAGCCTCAATGAAAAGGTGGAAAAAGAAAGACTCACTTGGGAACAACAAAGCATAGGGTTGTTGAAGGAAATTGAAGAATGGAAAGCCAAAGTCATGGTTCAATTAAAGGAAGCACCCATGCAAGATGTGGTTCAAGAAAGACCAATGACTACCGAAGTAATATCATCTCGTGTGCATGAAATGTATGTAGAAGAACCGAGAGCCATGGAGTAGTTAGATGAAGAGTCAAATGAATTTATACAACAATTACCAACAGACAAGGAAGCCAAAATGAGATATATAAGAAAGATGCACAATCAATATGAAGGCCAAATTGTAAAATTTGCGTTAGAAAATGGAGTAAGCCCCAATCATCATCATTGGGTAGTAGATGGACTTGGAATACCATTCTATATAGTATTAGAAAGTATAAATAATTATCAGCCTATGAGGGTTGGTGTGCCACCAAATGCATACCTAGAATATGAAGAGGATTTGGTAATTACTAGAAAATTATTTGAAAAAGTCAATCCTTCATGGAGAAACAAGTGGTTGGACAAAAATAAAGATTGCTAATGGATGTGGAAGGAAGCATCTTTGCATTTAAAAATAAATTTAGCCTTTTGTCCAGTTGCAAGAAGAAGAGAATGGACAGTATTCTCGGAAAGAAGAGATGAAGGTCTAATCCCAACTAAATGGTTGAATTTCCCTAAAGTGGTAGGACCTAAAAAAGGAGCATGGCCAACTAGAAGCTATATGCTTAAAACTTCTAAAACAATGATAGAAAATCTCAGGGATGTCAATGATCCTGCATGTATATTACTCATTAGAATTTTGAAACTAATCATGACCTACATAGAAACCTTTACTGACACAAATGTAAGAACCCTCAACTACATAGGTTTCAACTCACACTCAGATGCACTTTTTTTTATCTAAGTGAGACACCAAAAAGAATATGCTTGATGGCTTATTATAGTAGAGTCATATTTATGGGAAGCTACTATGTACAGATATGTGAAGATGCTTTCAAATATGGATTTTGTGAAAGAGAACTAGAAGTTTTTGGCAAACTATCACTAGTTAAGATAGCTACATTAATAGCTTATGAAGAAGCTTATACAGAGTATATTAAGAAGTATGTAATAGATAAGCCACCAACTCTTGTACAATGGAGAAAAACACTTTTTGAAATGGATCACAGAAAGAAAGAGTCATGATTTGGTGGCTCAAGCAAATGAGAGAAAGAAGAAACTTTAATTTCAATAGCAACAAGATTTTTTGTCAAGGATGACAAAAGGCAAGGAGGGGAAGGATGTTAGAAGAACACTTTTTTGACACACAAATGTGTTGTAAAATAGTAGTTTTGTAATATCAAAAGCTATGATGGATGTGCAAATGAGGAAGAATTTTTCTCATGGTTACAGGTAACTTATGTAATTTTTTGAGAATATTTAGAGCTCTCGAGTGAGTAGAAAATTAGGATGGAATTTTAGCGCACTGATTTTCAAGTGTGAAAGGGGACACTTGGAAAGGTATATAAGATAAGTTATAACTCATTTTGAGGAGGATCCTTTTGTACTTGAATGATTAATGAGAATTTGAGATCTCTTACCTATCTTCTATAAATATTGTCATTTAGCTTTCATGGTGATTTGTTAATGATTTTTTTAGTACTTATCATGAATATGTCTTGGTGATCAGTTGTGCTTTGATTATTTAATATTCTAAGTCTCATTATGAGTCTCCATAATCTTGCAAAGTGTTGTTCAACTTGACTGTGTGGTTTCATGAGAATTGTGATTGTCTGATCTTTGGGGTACATGTATTGAAATTAAAGTTTGATCCTACTACTCTCTTCCTTCTGAAAAATGGCACACTTTAGGCACAAACATCATTAAAAAAGCTTACTTCTACCTCAATTTACAAGAAAACTTAGAATTTTTCATAACTTTTGTGAAATATCTATTGGAATTGATCTTGTTGACAAATCTTGGATTACATTAATGAAGAAGGGGTTGTGGTCTTAGAATACTACCTGGATTGACAATTTAAAGTGTCTAAGGAATTTGAAGGTCAAGTGATTAAAGTCATGAAAGAAGCACATATCGAGAATAAAAGCCTTGAGCAAATTTTGAAGCCATTCAATATACCTTACGGCTTCCTAAAAGAAGAAACACGACAATATATCAAGAAAATGACTAATGAAGAACATGGTTTTTGCCCAGTCTCGTAAAGACGTACCTGGACATAGTTTTGGGAAGCACAGTGCCAAGGTACATTAAACAATCAATGGTTAAATTATCTGTTACTGCCTAGTCCTCCACGAAACTATCTGCCAACAGAAGAGTACATGGTAAGGACCATAGAATTTTGGCTATCTAGATATGCCATAGTGTCTGATTTATGACAAATAAGATATTGAGCATGCTCCTCATAGTTCTAAATGTATTCAAACATGCACATTATACCTTTTTAAAATTTATCGACATTAATCACATAGCAGATGCTTTAGTTTTCGATTTATCTACAATTCCAAGCAGACTTACGATTATGGCACTATATTCACACCTCATGTTCCTTCTGAGTCCATACATGCTGACCTTTGATGAAGCGTTTTTTACAGGGTTTTTTGAGATAGACTCAGAAATTTTTATGAAGATCACTTCTAACTTAAATGCCAGACTGTTATCCTATGAAGTGAGCTTCTTTGTAGATCATAGACAGGCACCAGATGATGGAGTCAAATCATCTCAATGGCATGAACTAATGGTATGTGAAGCTAATTTGTTAAATCACAGAGAGTAGAAAGTGATTCAGACGTACTCCCACCACATTCCAAAGCCTGTCAGGGAAGACAGAGTTCATGAGGGTGGTGGTGTTGAAGGAGATCCAAACAAAAGAAAAGAAGAAGAAAACCAAGAAAGAAGCTTCGTTAAATAGAATCTATCTGAAGACATATCTCTGTAGGAAGCGTCGCAGGGGTGCACAACATCCTTCTCTACATAGAGCCCCGCAAGGGCACACAACAGTGGAAAGTACGCAACACGCAAGGACGGATCAAGGCCACCAACTACCCATGAAGAAGTGCAAGAAGATATCCTGCAGATCCCGAGCCTCGGAAGGTGCTTCAACCTCTTGATCTTCGGAGGTCTAGATCGAAGGCTGAAAATCTAGACCTTCATACCTTCCGTATGGTGCGTGCGGTGAGAAGAAGTAAATAGGCCTCAGAAATACAACAGGGTTGGAGGAATGCAAACAAATAAGTAAACAAGATCCTTCTAACATCTGGAGGCCAATGCAACAGGTCCCGAGTTATGATCAATTTCTTGACCACTGGTAAAACTATATCATTAAGACTTCCACAAGAGTTGGCAGTTGTCAACTATAAAGAGGCTATCAGTTAATAAGGAACCAGATCGAGTACAGGCACACAACTAGAGACAAGAAGCAAACCCTGTCAAGGGATAAGAGAGAGAAAGAGGGGAAGAGTGTTCTAGAGCAAAGAAGAGCAGAGATGCAGAGAAAAAAAAAGGGCCCCAAATTTTTTTTTGGTTTGGACACTTTATTTTTGTAATATACTCACTTTGTAATATATTTTCATATGTAAATGCACTAGAGGAGTCCTCTAGATGCATATCCATAGATATCTATATCATTACCCTTGTAAACTAGTAGGAAATTAGTCTTTTAGTCAATAAAGTGCCGGTCTCTTGTGTGAAAGGACCATTTTTAGGGCACATGTATATAAGTCATTTTGTGAATCTTTGTGAGGACTTTTTGCCATTGTGAGAATCAAGAGCACAGAATTTCGAAATTGTGTCTTCTCCTCTTTGTATCTTCTTTCTTGTGATCTTGCATGCATGTATGTGGCTTGAAAAGAGTGCTTTGAAGTGTTGTCCATCCATGGTAGTGCTTGTTTGCTTAATGTGTGTGTGAAGTGTAGGACGTGTTGAAGTGTAGGTAGGTCATTTCTACGGCTCAGTATTTTGACCATATCTTGTAGCAAAAGTGTTAGAATCGAGTGTGCTATTGGATGTGTCTTCCAGAGAGCTTTGAAACGAGCCCGTATTTGCTATATTTTGAGTTTGGACTCGAGAGAAAAACTCAATTTACTATTGGTTGCCGCTCTAGGTATCACAACACCATAGCTGACCATGAAAGCTTTGAATGTGATAGTTTACACTTATTTGCACCTTTGTTAGTTCACATTTGCATTGATCTTCATTTGAATGCATTTCCTCATACACTCAGCTAGGTTATCATACTTCTTGGATTTTAGAGCGAAAGTGTACCAAATAGAATGAGACCATCACAAAGATGGGAGAAGACACAATGAAGCTGGAATCAAAGAGCAATGTCTTACAAACCTCATATCCGGTGATTGCTAATGCTTATGAGTAAATTAATAGAATTTTGATGGAGGAAGGGCATACAAAGATAGAGGCACAAAGCTCAAGAAATCAAAATGAAGATCTAGAAACTTTGAAGCAAGAAGTGAAACAAATCAAAGAAGAATTAAAGGATGCAAGAGAATTGGAGAAACAGGCTAATGTGCATGCGGATAATGCCATCAGAGAATATAATAGCCTCAATGAAAAGGTGGAAAAAGAAAGAGTCACTTGGGAACAACAAAGCATAGGGTTGTTGAAGAAAATTGAAGAATGGAAAGCCAAAGTCATGGTTCAAATAAAGGAAGCACCCATGCAAGATGTGGTTCAAGAAAGGCCAATGACTACAGAAGTAATATCATCTCCTGTGTATGAAATGTATGTAGAAGAACCGAGAGCCATGGAGTAGTTAGATGAAGAGTCAGATGAATTTATACAACAAATTCTCACAAACAAGGAAGCCAAGATGATATATATAAGAAAGATGCACAATCAATATGAGGACCAAATTGTAAAATTTGCTTTAGAAAATGGAGTAATCCCCAATCACCATCATTGGGTAGTAGATGGACTTGGAATACCACTGTATATAGTATTAGAAAGTATAAATAATTATCACACTATGAGAGTTGGTGTGCCACCAAATGCATACCTAGCATATGAAGAGGATTCAGTAATTACTAGAGAATTATTTGAAAAAGCCAATCCTTCATGGAGGAACAAGTGGTTAGACAAAAATAAAGATTGCTAACAAATGTGGAAGGAAGCACCTTTGCAGTTAAAAATAAATTTAGCTTTTTGTCCAGTTGCAAGAAGAAGAGAATGGACAGTATTCTCGCAAAGAAGAAATTAAGGTCTAATCCCAACTAAATGATTGAATTTCCCTAAAGTGGTAGGACCTGAAAAAGGAGCATGGCCAACTAGAAGCTATATGCTTACAACTTCTAAAACAATGATAGAAAATCTCAAGGATGTCAATGATCCTGCATGTATATTACTAATTAGGATTTTGAAACTAATGATAACCTACATAGAAACCTTTACTGACACAAATGTAAGAACCCTCAACTACATAGGTTTCAACTCACCCTCATATGCACTTGTTTTTTATCTAAGTGAGACACCAAAAAGAATATACTTGATGGCTTATTATAGTAGAATCATATTTATGGGAAGCTGCTATGTACAGATATGTGAAGATGCTTTCAAATGTGGATTTTTTGAAGGAGAACTAGAAGTTTTTGCCAAACTATCACTAGTTAAGATAGCTATGTTAATAGCTTATGAAGCAGCTTATACAGAGTATATTAAGAAGGATGTAATAGATAAGCCAACAACTATTGTACAATGGAGAAAAACACTTTTTGAAATGGATCACAGTAAGAAAGAGTCATGACTTGGTGGCTCAAGCAAATCAGAGAAAGAAGAAACTTTAATTTGAATAGCAACAAGAATTTTTGTCAAGGATGACAAAAGGCAAGGAGGGGAAGGATGTTAGAAGAACACTTTTTTGACACACAAATGTTTTGTAAAATAGTATTTTTGTAATATCGAAAGCTATGATGGATGTGCAAATGAGGAAGAATCTTCCTCATGGTGAGAGGAAATTTATGTAATTTTTTGAGAATATTTAGAGCTCTCGAGTGAGTAGAAAATCAGGATGGAATTTTAGCGGATTAATTTTCAAGTGTGAAAGGGGACGCTTGGAAAGGTATATAAGATAAGTTATAACTCATTTTGAGGAGGATCCTTTTGTACTTGAATGATTAATGAGAATTTGGGATTTGTTACCTATCTTCTCTATATATTGTCATTTAGCTTTCATGGTGATTTGTTGATGATTTTTTGAGTGTTTATCATGAATATGTCTTGGTGATCACTTGTGCTTTGATTATTTCATATTCTAAGTCTATTTCATCATTATGAGTCTCCATAATCTTGGAAAGTGTTGTTCAACTTGATTGTGTGGTTTCATCCGTATTGTGATTGTCTCATCTTTGGGGTACATGTTGAAACTAAAGTTTCATTTTACTACTCTCTTCCTTATGAAAAATGGCACACTTTAGGCACAAACATCCTTGAAAAAGCTTACTTCTACCTCAATTTACAAGAAAACTTAGAATTTTTCATAACTTTTGTGAAATCTCTATTGAAATTGATCTTGTTGAAAAATCTTGGATTCCGTTAATGAAGAAGGGGTTGTGGTCTTAGAATATTTCCTGGATTGACAATTTAAAGTGTCTAAAGAATTTGAAGATCAAGTGACTTAAGTCATGAAAGAAGCTCATATCGAGAATAAAAGCCTTGAGCAAATTTTGAAGCGGTTCAATATACCTTACGGCTTGCTAAAAGAAGAAACACGACAATATATCAAGAAAATGACTAATAAAGAACATGCTTTTTGCCCAATCCTGTGAAGACGTACCTGGACATAGTTTTGGGAAGCACAGCGCCAAGGTACATTAAACAATCAATGGTTAAATTATGTGTTACTGCCTAGTCCTCCATGAAACTATCTGCCGACAGATGAGTACATGGTAAGGACCGTAGAATTTTGGTTGTCTAAATACGCCACGGTGCCAGATTTAACTATCAAAATGAAAAATAAGATATTGAGCATGCTCCTCACAGTTCTAAATGTATTCAAACATGTGCAATATACCTTTTTAAAATTTATCGGCATTAATCAAGGAGCAGATGCTTTAGTTTTCGATTTATCTACAACTCCAAGCAGACTTACGATTATGGCACTATATTCACGGTTCATGTTCCTTCTGAGTCCATACATGTAGACCTTTGAAGAAGCTTTTTTACAGGTTTTTTTGAGATAGACTCATAAATTTTTATGAATATCACTTCTAACGTAAATGCCAGACTGGTAGCCTATGAACTGAGCTTCTTTGCAGATCATAGACAGGCACAAGGTGATGGAGTCAAATCATCTCAATGGCATGAACTAATGGTATGTGAAGCTAATTTGCTAAATCACAGAGAGGAGAAAGTGATTCAGACGTACTCCCGCCACATTCCAAAGCCTGTCGGCGACGACAAAGTTCAAGAGGGGGTGGTGTCGAAGGAGAGCCAAACAAAAGAAAATAAGAAGAAAACCAAGAAATAAGCTTCATTAAATAGAATATGTCTAAAGACATATCTCTATAGGAAGCCCCACAGGGACGCACAACATCCATCTCTACATAAAGCCCCGCAAGGGCACACAATAGTGGAAAGTATGCAACAGGCAAGGACGGATCAAGGCCAGCAACTACCCATGAAGAAGTGGAAGAAGATATCGTGCAAATCCCGAGCCTCGGAAGGTGCTTCAACCTCTTGATCTTTGGGAGGTCTAGATCGAAGGCTGAAAATCCAGACCTTCATACCTTTAGTATGGTGCGTGTCGTGAGAAGCAATAAATAGGCCTCAAAAATGCAATAGGGTTGGAGGAATGCAAACAAAGAAATAAACAAGATCCTTCTAACATCTGGAGGCCAATGCAATAGGTCCCGAGTTATGATCAGTTTCTTGAACACTAGTAAAACTATATCATTAAGACTTCCACAAGAGCTGGCAGTGGTCAACTATAACGAGGCTATCAGTTAATAAGCAACCAGATCCACTATAGGCACAAAACTAGAGACAGGAAGCAAAGCATGTCAAGGGATGACAAAGACAAGAGTGTTCTAGAGCAAAGAAGACAAGAGATGCAGAGAAAAAAAGGGCCCCAAAATTTTTTTGATTTGGACACCTTATTTTTGTAATATAGTCACTTTGTAATATATTGTCATATGTAAATGCACTAGAGGAGTCCTCTAGATGTATATCCATAGATATCTGTATCATTACCCTTGTAAACTAGTAGGAAATTAGTCTTTTAGTCAATAAAGTGCCGGTCTCTTATGTGAAAGGACCATTTTTAGAGCACATGTATATAAGTCATCTTTTGAATCTTTGTGAGGACTTTTTGCCATTGTGAGAATCAAGAGCACAAAATTTTGCATTTGTGTCTTCTCCTCTCTGTGTCTTCTTCCTTGTGAGCTTGCATGCATGTATGTGGCTTGAAGAGAGTGCTTTGAAGTGTTGTCCATCCATGGTAGTGCTTGTTTGCTTAACGTGTGTGCAAAGTGTAGGAAGTGTTGAAGTGTAGGTAGGTCATTTATGCGGCTCAATATTTTGACCATATCTTGTACCAAAAGTGTAAGAATCGAGTGTGCCATTGGATGTGTCTTTTTGAGAGCTTCGAAATGAGCCCATATTCGTATATTTTGAGTTTGGAGCTAAGAGAAAAACTCGATTTACTATTGGCTACTACTCTAGCTGACCATGAAAGCTTTAAATGTGATAGTTTACACTTATTTGCACCTTTGTTAGTTCACATTTGCATTGATTGTCATTTGAATGCATGTCCTCATACACTCAGCTAGGTTATGATACTTCTTGGATTTTAGAGCGAAAGTGTACCAAATAGAATGAGACCATCACAAAGATGGGAGAAGACACAATGAAGCTGGAATCAAAGAAAAACATCTTACAAACCTCATATCCAGTGCTTTCTAATTCTTATGAGTAAATTAATAGAATTTTGATGGAGGAAGGGCATACAAAGATAAAAGCTCACGAAGTCAAAATGAAGAGCTAGAAACTTTGAAGCAAGAAGTGAAACAAATCAAAGAAGAATTAAAGGATGCAAGAGAATTGGAGAAAACAAGCTAATGTGCATGCAGATAATGCCATCAAGAATATAATAGCCTCAATGAAAAGGTGGAAAAAGAAAGAGTCACGTGGGAACAACAAAGCATAGGGTTGTTGAAGGAAATTGAAGAATGGAAAGGGAGAGTCATGGTTCAAATAAAGGAAGCACGCATGCAAGATGTGGTTCAGGAAAGACCAATGACGACAAAAGTAATATCATCTCCTATGCATGAAATGTATGTAGAAGAACCGAGAGCCATGGAGTGGTTAGATGAAGAGTCAGATGAATTTATACAACAATTTCTCACAGACAAGAAAGCCAGGATGAGATATATAAGAAAGATGCACAATCAATATGAAGACCAAATTGTAAAATTTGCTTTAGAAAATGGAATAAGCCCCAATCACAATCATTGGGTATTAGATGGACTTGGAATACCATTCTATATAGTATTAGAAAGTATAAATAATTATCGGACTATGAGGATAGGTGTGCCACCAAATGCATACCTAGAATATGAAGAGGATTTGGTAATTACTAGAGAATTATTTGAAAAATCCAATCCTTCATGGAGGAACAAGCAGTTGGACAAAAATAAAGATTGCTAACAAATGTGGAAGGAAGCACCTTTGCAGTTAGAAATAAATTTAGCCTTTTGTCCAGTTGCAAGAAGAAGAGAGTGGATAGTATTCTCACAAAGAAGAAATGAAGGTCTAATCCCAACTAAATGGTTGAATTTCCCTAAAGTGGTAGGACCTAAAAAAGGAGCATGGCCAACTAGAAGCTATATGTTTATAACTTCTAAAACAATGATAGAAAATCTCAAGGACGTCGACAATCCTGCATGTATATTACTAATTAGGATTTTGAAACTAATCATAACCTACATAGAAACCTTTACTGACACAAATGTAAGAAACGTCAACTACATAGGTTTCAACTCACCCTCAAATGCACTTATTTTTTATCTAAATGAGACACCAAAAAGAATATGCTTGATGGCTTATTATAGTAGAGTCATATTTATGGGAAGCTGATATGTATAGATATGTGAAGGTGCTTTCAAATATGGATTTTTTGAAAGAGAACTAGAAGTTTTTGGCAAATTATCACTAGTTAAGATATCTACGTTAATAGCTTATAAAAAAAACCTCAAAAAAGCAACAGGGTTGGAGGAATGCAAACAAAGATGTACACAAGATCCTTCTAACATCTGGAGGCCAATGCAACAGGTTCCGAGTTATGATCAATTTCTTGACCACTGGTAAAACTATATCATTATGAGTTCCACAAGAGCTGGCAGTGGTCAACTATAAAGAGGCTATGAGTTAATAAGGAACCAAATCAACTACAGGCACAAAACTAGAGACAAGAAGCAAAGCCTGTCAAGGGACGATGGAGACAAAGAGGGGAAGAGTGTTCTAGAGCAAAGAAGAGCAAAGATGCAAAGAAAAAAAAGGGCCGCAATTTTTTTTTTATTTGGACACTTTAGTTTTGTAATATAGTCACTTTGTAATATATTTTTAGATGTAAATGCACTAGAGGAGTCCTCTAGATGTATATCCATAGATATTTGTATCATTACCCTTGTAAACTAGTAGGAAATTAGTTTTTTAGTCAATAAAGTGCCGGTCTCTTGTGTGAAAGGACCATTTTTAGGGCACATGTATATAAGTCATTTTGTGTCTTTATGAGGACTTTTTGCCATTGTGAGAATGAACAACACATAATTTCGAATTTGTGTCTTCTTCTCTTTGTATCTTCTTCCTCGTGAGCTTGCATGCGTGTATTTGGCTTGAAAAGAGTGATTTGAAGTGTTGTTGTAGCTCAGTGATGAGTAGCACCTCCTTTAATGTCAATCCGGGAAGACGTGAGGATGGTATGAAGACCTCAAGCAAGTGAAGGCATAAATGTGTGAGTGAGAAGCACACCAACATGCACACACATACACACACATGCGCACACAAGGTAAGACAAAGAGAGAGAATCAATGGAGTTCTTTTAGATTACTTCAAAAGTGCTCATACCAGTTCAATTCTATTACAAGCTAACCTCAAAATTGAGCTCTCTAGCTCTATTTATAGTTTTTGACTAGCTTTTGGCCCTGTCCAGACCTAGTGTCCGGCCTAGTTAAAAATTAGGTTCTAGGGCCTATTTGAGGGCTCAAACGGAGTCTAAAAATTATGAAAATTGGTAGGTAGCTACTTCTAATGCTCCTCAAGCTCAAGGACTCCTTGACTTGCACAAAATGGAGCTACAAAAATATGAAATGGTATTTACAATGATTGTTAGTGATAAAAATCACTGTTATGAAGATGTTGATTGGAAAATTTTAATGGCCTGCTTGCCAGATCTTCATTGACTACTTTGTATGCTTGTGACTTCTCTTCGCTCCGACTCCCTTCGTTGGCTTCTTTGTCTTGTGAGTCCTTCAGATCCTTGACTGCTGCCAACACCCCCCCCCCTCTCTCGCGTCTGTCGTCTCTGACAGACCCTTGTTGAGTGGGTCGTTGGATGTAGTACTCCACAACATCTGTGGCTAAATGATGTTTTGCTATTCTCAACCCTTTGGCCAAATCACTGAGTAGGGCATCCCAGTCTACTGGCCCTGGAACTTCTGGATGTGACATACGTAGCTTTTCGGAATGTAGAGCTTGTTCCACCGCAAATAATTGTAATAGATGAGATGGTCTGGGAATGAATATCTCTGAATGATATTCCCAGAACCCTGTGATAAACATTTCTTCAAACGTCTGTTTGAAGCAGGCCGGTAGATACTTTATGCGAGCATGCCACGCATATACGACATTAATGGATGGTGTGGTGCTCATATCATAGGCCAGGTCTTGATTCCCTTCATTAAATCCTAGAGCCGAAAGATGAGTTTCTTTGATATTCTTAAATGTCCTGAATGTAACCAGCATGAGCTCAAAAATTTTGAGGCACATCTGTGCCATGACATCTGGAACATTCTTGAACCTGACCCCCCAATGTCGAATCGTCGAAATCATGTATGCTACTGTGGGTTGGCCTCTAGGTGGGGCTAAGTAGACATAATTGAGCCATTTTTCACATCCTTTGACTGTCAGCATTGTTTTTGTGTACTCCTGTCAAGATCTTCTTCGAAAGACAGGGCAATAGCAAGGATTATACTTGATATATAAAGGCATATTATTCCATGTGTGTACCATCTCAGGGTAGGTTTCAAGCAGACGGATCCTCCAGGTAGGTTGAAAGATATTCCCATGCGTGGCACTTGCAGGGATGTCTTCTGGTGCAAACTGTGTCGCCGAGGTTGGTTCTTTTGTTGTGCGGTGCTTGATTTCAGCATTATAATCTGCCATTAGGACACAGAATGGAACATATAAATCATCAGACGTGCCAATCCACCTATGATGGGAGAGGTTTCTGAAGTAATCCGATTTTATGACGACTTCTTTCAATCGTGACATAGACGCTTTCTGTACTGCAACTCTCTCATCATGGGTTGTAGCAACATTCTCTAACCTTTGCATCCATTCACGAGCTTCGATCTCAATCGTGTCCATTCCTTCTTCCGTTTGCTTACCTCTGGGTGCTGGCATGGGAACATATGGGTCTTCAAAAGTCTCCTCCACTTCAATTGGCACTAAGTCTTCCGGTTTCAGTTCCACCAAGGGAGAGGGTTGACGCTCGTATTGAAGAACTTTACTTCGTAGTTCTTCTAGTTTTGCTCGGAGTGCTGCGACTTCTTCAGATGTGTCGGTTGCGGTTGTAACTTTGCTTGGTGACTCTTGCTGAGTTTCCAGTTGCTTTAGTAGGTCTTCTCTTTCTAATGCTGTGTGGGCTTCTAGGAGGTCAGCATGGGTTTCCAACACAATTTGCTATTCTCCGAGGGGATGGCCTTGAAATTCTCTGGGTCAATTTCGTGCGGGGAACCTTCCATTGCTGCTTCCAGATTTTCTTTGTTTTGTTTCTGCAGTCTTTTATTCTCTTCAAGTGTTGCGGACATGTGCTTGCGTAGTAAGGCGAGGTTACGGTGAAGCTTGAGATTATCTGTTATCTCGGCGTGTAACATATCATCAAGTTGTTGTTTTTCTTCAGTATCTGAATGGGGTGGATTGGCAACTAATTGATCATGCTGTGCTTGCAGTGTAGTATACTGCTGTTGTAATAGCCGCTTCTCCTTCTCTAAATCAATGAATCTTGCTTGGAGAGTTTCATGGTTTCTGAAGAGGCTCGTATGCTGGGTATCTAGGTGCTGGTAATGTTGTTGTAGTTGAGAAATACATTGGTACATATTATTAAATACATTATTAACAGGGGTGGACGCGGGAAAGGTGTTGAATGCAGAAGGGAAGGGAAAAGGGAATGGGAGCGTGTATGCTGTGCTTGAAAAGGGTGAAGTTGGTGGTGGAGGAATGGGAGATTGTGGACGTATGGGGGGAGAGAGTGGTGCGGAGGTGAGTGATATGTCCATGAAATCAAAAGTGGATGCAGTCGTGGGAGTGATTGTGAATATGGGAATTGTGGGTGCGGTGATGGTGGTGAAGGTGTAAAGTGGTGTGTGTACTTGTGAATATGAACCGTCAGGAAGTGTGATCGGGGGAACGGGGTTTTTCGTGGCTATAGTTAGAATTACAGTGTCAGTGTTAGTGTATACAAGACTGGTGGTGATCGATCGTGCAGGGTGTGTGGGTTGACTGACGGTCTGTGCTTTGGTATGGGAAGTGGACCTTGAGGCGGTGATGGTAGTGGTTTCATTGGTAGTGGGAGGTGAAGGTGGAGGAGTTGGAGGGAGAGGGGGTAAGGGGGGTGACGGGGGTGCACTGGATGTATGGGCTTCCTCAGTGTCATGAATGGTGTGAGTTGTGCCCGTGGTTGTGGATGTGGTGCCCTGGGGTTCTGATACTAATACATTCATCTATTTTCCTGATCGAGGTGGGCGTCTGTCGTATCGTCATTCCGATCTTCTTGAATATGCGAGAGTGGTATGCATCATCTCAGGTACGCCCAGCGCATCAGCTATCATGTCAAGGGTTGCTCGGTATTGCTCGTCCATACCTTCCTCCTCAAGGATTTGGTTCATGAGGGCTTTTCCTGCTGCCAAGGACGGTTTGTGTTGTTCTTGAACTCGGTTAATGGTATCATACAGCTTTTTCAATTCCTTCATATAAGCCGGGGCACCATCAAGTTCCTGTAGAACTTCTTGTTCATATTCTTGCTCTTCTTCATCTGATAGTCCTTCTCGTTCCTCCTCTTGCTCCTCTTCTTCATCATCCTCTACTTCGACTACTTCTGGTTGGACTGGATGGGGTTGGTCTGTGACTGTCTGCTGCCCGCTTGCCTGCTCTGCCTCCACTTCTAAATTTGTAGCATTGATTATTCTGGCTACCTCTTCATCAGTTAGATCTTCCAATGTAAAGCCATGAGGAAACTCTAAATCGGTTGGTATAGGTGGAAACACCAGATTCGGTCCATCTATGCTGTGTCTTGGTGTTGGGGGATTCTTGGACGAGAAGGAGTTTGAGGGTTTGTAGGAGAAAAAGGAAAGAATAAAGAAAGAAATGAGCTGGTGTCACTCTAGCACAATGGTGAGTACCAACGTGAGGAGATACACCTCATAAATGTCAATCCGTGGAGATGTGAGGACCGGTATGAAGACCGTGAGCAAGTGATGGCACAAGTGCGTGAGTGAAAGCACACAAGCATGCACACACATACACACACACGCGCGCAAGGTAAGAGCAAAGAGTGGAACAATGGAAAGCTTCGATTACCAAAGAGCTCTCTTACAAAGCTGAAATCTACAACAAGCTAACCTCAAAAATGAGCTCTCCAGCCCTTTTTATAGTTTTTGAGTGGTTTTGGCCTTGTCCAGACCTAGTGTCCGGCCTAGTTAAAAAATAGGTTCCAGGGCTTATTTGGGGGCTCAAACGGAGTCTAAAAATTATGAAAATTGGTAGGATGGTAGTTCTAATACTCCTCAAGCTCGAGGACTCCTCGGCTTGAACAAAATGGAGTTACAAAAATGGAAAATGGTATTTAAAATGGTTTTTAGTGATAAAAATCACTATTTTTGTAGGGATTTCTTCTAAAAATTTGACAGGTGCTTCTTGGAGCTCCCTACTTGCTCCTTCTTCTTGTGTGTCCACTTCCTTGATGCACTTCCATTCTTTGTCCTTGATCTTGAGCTTCAACACTCCCCCCCCTCTTGAGTCTGTCGTCCCTGACAGACCCTTGTTGTAGTGGTCGTTCCATGTAGTACGTTGAGAGGTAGCGTCCTTTGCGTCCAACAGGGGCGATCCCTCTTCCCCATGTATCCTGGTCGTTTGTCTGGTTCTTCACTTTGCCACTGTTATCTCTTGCAGTTTGTAGTCCCTTTGTACGTACTTCTGCCTTGTATTCCATATGGATGGTGCGTTTGTGAGTTTTCCAAAACGACTAGTTGCTCAAAGGAGGTGATCAATGTTGATTATGAACAACTCTCTATCGTGGATGGCTTCCTTGCTCTTGTAGTGGTCACCCTGATGTCCTCTGATTCTTCCAACGATGGCTTTCATAGTTTTCATGCCAAGTACTTGTAACCCATAATGTATGATGGTTAAGTGCATTAGTGCATGGCTTGAACAAATTATGTGCCTTGTGCATGGCCTTGTAATGTGGCCCTACGTATGCGTACTTGGAAAATGCATGGCAAGAAGTATGGTGCAAGAGATTGGGTCTTGAGCTAAGTGCTCAAGGGTATGCTGACGAAGAGGTTTCCTAATCGATCATGGTTATAGTGTTGTTGAAGCATACACAGCTTACCATGGTGAAGGGTCCGTTGATCTTCATCTCTTCGTGTTGTAGTTCCAACATGGTGTTTGACCCTTGTCTTGTCCTTTTTGTTGATGGATGTCCTTGCTGAAAGTCCGCTGATGATCATTTTCAAGCACAGTCCTCTTCTTTGCCCTTTTTTTTTTTCTTTGGAACACGATGTCATCAAACAAGAAGAAAGAGGTTAGTATCAATAACATATTTTGCATGTGAAAATTGTGTCTCATGTGCCTGGGATTTCTCAATTGTGTCTATGCACAGCCATGTAAGGTGGCCCTATATTGATGCATACATTGGAAATGCATGACCTGAATGGTGCAAACGATTGGGTTATGCCAAAGGCACATGGTTGCTGCTGGTCGAGGCTTTTGATGTTACTTGTATACTTGATGAATTCTTTGATTGGAGGTGTCTATTGGATCTCGAAATGATGTAATCCTCCGGATTGGAACCCATTTTGGAATAGGGTTTGGTACTGTAGAGATCACCTCAGGCCACTTCACCTTTGGATGCTTTCCAAACTTTGGTATCCCGTGTGGTTGGCCTTTTGGTTCTGTGGTTGTTGTTGGTGCTTTTGGCTTCCAAACCCATATCCTTGATGATGGCCTGCTTACTTTTGCAGAAGGGTTGAGTGTATCTTCGTTTGTTCTTTGTGTTTTGTTCTTACCCTTTGCTTTCCTTGGCTTCTTTGTTGAGACCTTTTGCATGGTGGGGAGCATAGGCCGTTGTGTATGTAAGAGCTTCTTGGGTACCCACATCTGTAATCGCCCGTGTTGAGCTGTAGCTAATTTTTTAGGCACCCAAATTTGTACATGATTGTGGTCGACCTTCTTTGATAGCTTCGGTACCCAAATTTGTTGGATTCGTCGTGCTTGAGCCTGTCGTAGGTGCTTGGTTCTTCTTTTTTCATGGTCGATCTGGTTGTGTGGGAATCTTTGAGGCAACATCGATGGTTGCACTCCTTTCTTTACCCAGATCTGTGTCATGCCCAACACCTCTTTCCTCTTGAAGGCTCTTTGTCTATTTGATAGACTGGCTGTCTTGCACTGTTTTGCTTGCTTCTGAGGTTGAGCTACTGTGGATGCTTTGCTCTTTAAAAAAAAAGAAGAAGGTTCATCTTGCCTTTGCGACTGTCCGTCCGTGATTGCATCTGTCTGGATCATAGAGCTTTTGACATCTACAACATCTTGTTCGAGAAGATTAGCCTTAGAGGAACAAAGAGAGTGTGTGGTGTCAGTGTCAGTGGGCATGCGATTTTCCAATTCTAATGTAATGCATTGATTATATACCCAAACTTGAAGAAGTTGACTTCTTAGGTTCAAGTTGACAGCATGGTCGTAAATCCAATCTTGACCCAAGACAAGTGGCTCTGTGAGGTCCTCGTCATGACACACTAGCATTTTGACCGTTATTGGAACATCTTGAAGGTAGATGGGAAGTTCCACCTCGCCCAAACAGGGGGTTTCCACGCCTCCTAATCCTATGAGATAGGCTTCTATGGGCTTGATGTCCAATTGCAGGTCTTGGCAGTATGAAAGTCGAACTGCACTAGTTGCTGCACCTGAATCAACTAATGCTCTCACAGTCTTTACACTCTTTCCTTGTCCTACCTCTATAGTCACGAAGGGCCGTCGATCAATTATTTGAGAAGTAGTTATGCCCGATTTTTGGCACATGTCCATGTGATATTTTGGAGCTTTTGTGTTGACATCTAGGCCTAACCGCCGTAGCTTATTTCTTCTGATGCACTCTCTCGCCTCTGCTTGTGCTTCTTCTCTAACCCTTAACTCCTCTTCTTTTCGCTTCTTAGCAGTGTTGAGTCTCATGAGCATTTCCTCTGTAAGAGGTTCTTGATATAACTTGACTCGGCATCCACTAATATAGTTTGGTAGGATATCACCTTCTAAAGTGGCCAATTGAACTGCACCGCTAGTGGAGAGTCTATTAATGATCATGGGTCCATATCCTCGTTTCTCCAATTTGCGGGCATGTTGCTTTAGCGTATAAACCAGCACTAGATCTCCTTCCTTCAATCCTTTATCCTTTACATGGGCATCAAAGTATGCCTTTTGCCTTTTCTTTGCAGCATAAATGCCTGCTGCTGCCCGTAACCTCGTCTCACCTAAGCGTTCTAGATCAAAGATCCTGGAAGACAACTCATGTCCATTCCACTCATGCTCTTGTGCTACTTTCAAGGCTGGGATTAGGAAGTCCAATGGTAGCACGGCATTCTGTCCAAAGACCATCTGAAATGGGGTAGCATTGAGTACCGTTTTGTAGGCCACTCGGTATGCCCAAACAGCATGATGAAGTTGTTTGTCCCAATCAGAGCGTTTATTATTTACAAGTTTCGTCAATACGTTACATAGGATCTTATTCGTGCTCTCGGCTTGTCCGTTAGCCTGTGGGTGATAGGGGGCAGACTTCTTATGTATCACCATGAATTCTTGAAGGAGATGTTCAATGACCGCATTCAAGAAGTGCGTACCTCTATCACTAACCAACTCTATTGGTAACCCATATCTAGTGAACACATTTTCGAATAAGAACTTAGCCGTCGTTTGAGCATCATTCTTTGTGGTGGCTTTTACTTCCACCCACTTTGTAAGGTAATCTGTGGCTACAATAATGTATTCTGCATGGGAGTTTCTAGCTGGGGGGTTGATGGGACCTACAAAGTCTATAACCCACTTTGAAAATGCACGTCCTCCCATCATTGGCCTTAAAGGCATCTCGTCTTTTCTTATCGGATATTGGGCACGTTGGCATGTGTCACATTTCTTTACATAGGTATGTGCATCCATATGAAGAGTGGGCCACCAAAGTCCTGAGAATAGAATGGTCTTAATTACTCTGTCAGGCCCAAAGTGTCCACCTGCAACACCGCTGTGTGCAGTTTCTAAGACTTTCAAATAGTCTGATTCATGAACGCACAATCTTAGGTAACCATCCTTGCCTCTTCGATATAGGTTGTCTCCTACTAAGGCATAGTCTTGAGCCTCTTGCTCCATGCTCCGTTTTCTTGCAAGACTAGCCTGATTGGGTAATGTTCCCGATCTCATGAACTCAACCAATGGAGCACTCCAATCTGGGATTAATGACACGTGATAAAGAGTGGCATGTTCCACTGGGGGTCTCTTCTGGCACACTGGACAATTTTGGATCCACTCTTGTATTTCTTTGTCCATGCTAGGCCAATACACTCCTAAATGTCTTAGATTCTGCAATGTTCGTTGTTTAGAGTAGTGATTTCCTAGCAATCCCTCATGGGCTTGTTGCAACCAACTAGTATGTTCATCGTCCTCGACACAACAAGCTAATACGCCCTCGGTATCTTGCTTGTACATACTTCCGGCCAATATTTGATACTTTTGTGATTTTACAATCTCTTCTTTGCTTGTCTTCACATTTTTATTTGCAGGCCCGAAGGTTAGGACTGGCACCAACTTATTTGCCCATTTAGGAATAACTTCTAAATTGAATAGATAAGCATCGGGCAATTCATCAGACACTCCTTGCGGTGGCTCTCCTGAAGTGATACGAGAAAGATGGTCTGCCCTAAGATGGGTTCTACCTTTCCTGACAACAACTTCAAAGTTGTATTCCATTAGTAAGAGGAACCATCTTACTAAGCGGCCTGTATTGCAAGGTTTATTGACCAAGTATAGTAAAGCTTGATGATCAGTGAAAAACTTGAACTTATTGGCCAATAGATAGTGTCTAAACTTTTTCACAGCATATACCATGCCTAAGCCTTCTCTCTCCGTTGTGGTGTAATTTCGTTCAGCTGCATTTAATTGCCTACTAGCATATGCTATCGGCAAATCTAGGTTTCCTTCACCTGTGGGTTGTGCTAGCACACATCCTATTGCATGATTGGAAGCATCTACATGGACATGAAAGGGTTTGCTCCAATCCGGAGTAGTCAATATTGGTGCTGTGCACAAACATCTTTTCAGTTCATTGAAGGAATTCTCGCATTCTTCGTTCCACTCAAAATTTGTTAACAACCCATAAAGAGGTTTAGCTATGATGGCATACATGTGGATAAACCTACGGTAATATCCACAATGGCCCATAAAGGCTTGTACCTCTTTAACATTTCTTGGTCTTGGCAGCTCTGCTATCGCTCTTACCTTGTCCTCATCTGTTGAAATTCCATTCTTAGAAACAATGTGACCTAAGATTTTACCTTGTTGTACCATGAACACACACTTCTCTAGGTTCAGACACACTCGATAATCTCTACACTTGTTGAAGATTTGTCTGAGCTCAGGGATGTGGTATCTTCTTTGTTGGGAATGAGCACATAAGTCATCCACATATACTTCCAAGTTCTTTCGCAAGAACTCTTTGAAGACATGACACATGAGCCTTTGGAATGTTGCAGGTGCATTGGTGAGCCCAAATGGCATCACACGAAATGCAAAGATTCCCCATTCTGTGGCAAATGCCGTTTTGTGTTGATCTTCGGGGGCAATGGCTACTTGGTTGTAACCTGAAAATCCATCAAGGAAGCTATAAACTTCCTTGCCTGCAACACGCTCCAATAGATGTTCCGTGATTGGAAGTGGATAACTATCTCTGATCGTAGCGGCATTAACTTTTTTAAGGTTAATGCACACTCGCAATTTCCCATTCTTCTTGGGCACCACCACAATGGGGGACACCCATTCAGTGTGCTCAATCTCATAGATGAATCCAGCTTCAATCAGCCTGTCAATTTCCTCCTTTATTTTGGCTGCATAATTGTCATTATATGTGTAGGGCTTTTGTTTGGTGGGCTTGGCATCAGCGGTCATCGGAATCGTATGAGAGCAAATCTTTGGATCTACTCCTTTCAAGTCTCTATAGTGCCATGCGAACACATCCCTATATTCCCGCAATAGAGCTACAAGCTCTGCTTCTTCTTTTGCACTTAGGTCATCTCCTATGTACGTACATCGTTCTTCGATCCCTTCAATGGTCACTACAATTTTTTTGGTCTTTTCTTTATTGTTATATGCTTCTCCTATAATGGCCTCTCTCTTAGGCATCCGTACCAAAATTTTTCGGTCTTCCACTTCATATTTCTTGAAATTTTCTGGTACTTCAAACAATGATTCTTCCTCCTCTTGTTTCACTGCTTTTCTTTTCTTTTTCTTTTGACCTCCTTCACTTTTTTCCTTTGAATTTATCGTTTTAATACTCGTGAGGGGTTCTTCTTCTTTTTGGGTTAACACTCCTATGTCTTCTAAATAGTGTTCCTCTGAGTCAAAGTAAGTATCCATCACAATGGATTCTAGATCATCGTCATTCTCTTCTTCTTCTATGAACTCACTAGGATCACACTCTTCCAACAGGGGCTGACACATGAACACTGAAATATCATAACCCTCCTCATCACAATGAGGTGTCCATTGTTCTTCATTGATTGCAATGTCCATGGTAGCTAAGATTTCTGCCCAACCATGAGGCTCAAATTCCTCATCTGGAAATATCATTGGTGTATAGGCTGGGTCTTTTATTGGTCTATCTCCTGGGGGAGTTCCTTCTTCTCTCGCTTTTAGGCGCTTTTCCTCTTCCTCTGCGATCTTGCACATCCACAAGTGAGTATCTTCATGTAGCCATGATGGATCAGGTGAACTTCTAGAATGCACAGAGATAGAATCTTCTTTCGCTTTGTGGATAGGATTCCACTGTAGGGGTGGTACATCTCGGAAGGTGTAATCCTTCAAATTGACCTTGGTGGTGACCCCTAAGTGCTTTAAGTACAAGGAGTTGGTTCCCCAATCCTGTACTATTTGCAATAGGAAGGGTCTTCCTAGGATCATCTCGTAGACATTATTTTTCTCAAAGTCACATATAGCAAAGGTATGTTCAAACTCTACACCACAAGTGGTTAGAGTTATCCCTTCGAGCAATCCTAGAGGTCTTTCAAAATGACCATCTGGCATTTGAAGCTTCATTCTTGTTGGTCTTAATGTGGGTTTGCCCCATCGCCTCCACAAGGAGGTGGTCGCAATAGCAACACCAGCACCCGAATCTACAATTGCTTTGGTTGTGTAACCTTGATAGGTGATCGGAAGATAAGTGTTACCTTCTTCACCTTCGCTCATGTCTCCTATCTTGTCGAGAGGTATCTCTGGAACTTTTTGCTTAGAGCCTACTTTTGGCATATTGGATTCAAGTTCTGGAACCTGATCCTTCACATGATTCCAGATCTCAGGTTTTGCTTTGAGCAGCTCTTCCACAGTGAGATGACATTGAACCTTAGTGTTCTTAACAACATCAGTGTTTCTTGGAATCACTGAGTCTTCATTTCTTACCAATATTGTGGGAGCTCTGATCTGGATAGATTCAGATTCCCATGGGCCTGTGAAATGAGGCAACTCTTGTAAAGAATTAGATTCAAAATCTAATCTCTCATCCTCTTGTTGCTCTGCTTGATCTCCATAGATAGACGGGATGTCTTGGGGAAATTGATCATGAAGATCATCAATCTCAGGAATAGGAGGGGAATTACCCTTCTCCTTGGCCCATTTCTCTTCTTGTATTTCCCGCAAGAACTCTTGAGAGTACTGTTGAATTGAAGGAGGTGTTCCAGCATCCGTGGAATTAGGAACATAAGCTCCCATTGGTGGTGAGCTTCCTCTCTCCATAACTGGTTGAGCCTTGAAAATGCAAATCTGATTTGACAGAGTTTGTCTGATCGAACTTCTGACTAGTCTCAAGTATAGCTTGAGCTTGTTCCACCATTTTCATGCACATTTTCATTCGTTCAATCTCCAAATCCGCTCTAGGGTAACTCTTGTCTAGGTTTGCAGCTATTGGCCCTTCTTGAAGGCGAGCCTGGTAGGCCTTGAACATCATGTCCAAGCCTTCTGGGGTTGGATCTGCAAGAACAGACCCTGATTGCGGTCTATTTACAATGGGTGGTGGGGTGGAATGAGGTGGAGTGGGTGGAGCTTCAGCATGCGAGGGGCTTTGAGATGCAATGTCTTCTATTTTTGTTTTGGTATCCCTTAGGCTTTCTTCTAGCTCGGATAGCTTTTTGTTCCACTTGCGATTAGCCTTCTCTCTGGTATCCTTCCATGTTCTTGGTTTCCTCTTATTAGGTTCTCCTGCCTCACTTGACTCCGATTGCTCAGATGGTTTTGCTTGTTGTGCAGCATGTGCCCTAGTAACTACCTGTACAGGAGCCACCTTACTGCTACTTGAACTTGAATCTGCCACTAAGCCTACCACGTTGATGGGTGTGACCTTGGGTGCACTAGAGGGATTCCTGGGACACTCTCTAGGAAGATGTTCCTTGCCGCACTCAGGACAAAAGCCTTGTATTGTGATGTTCTGTCCTAGTCCCAGAGCTGGTTGGTGGGGACATTCATGAATGAAATGATCGCCCTGACATCTAAAGCATGGTCCTCTAGGGGCTTGTGGTCTTACTTGTCTCAATTGGGGCCTCGGATTTGGATTCGTATACATGACATTGGAGTATTCTGGCTCCCAATTTTGTTCCATAGGTGGTGTCTCATATTGACACTGAGAAGTCTCACTTTGCTCAGGTGACTCTATATAATAAGCATGTGGACTATCTTCATGGAAGTAGTCTGAACCATGAGCGTGAGAATCATTTTCTGAGACCAATGGGGTTAGTGGCACCAATGCTCTATTAGGGTTCTCCTCTGCCATCGTATATTTAACTGGGATCACATTGGCAGCAGCTGGCGGTTGGTTTCCTAGGACTGGTTGTGGCCTATATGGTGCCTGATATTGCTGCTGGTATTGAGGTTGATATTGTTGTGGCCTATAATATGGTTGTTGGTACTGATTCTGATACCTACCCTGCTGGTAAGGTTGTTGATAATTTTGTCTAACAGCCTGCCTGTTATAGGGACAATCTTGGGTCGTATGATTTGTATATTTCCTCTCTATGGTGCAATATAGAGCATTAGGGTTTCCTTGAGGTTGAGTGGTCAAAGGGCAAACATTAGCCATGTGATCTCCTCCACATGTATAACATCGCTTCACTGAAGTGACCCTTAGCATTTGTCTATTTTGAACTCCTAGATTTTTGGCCACTTGCTCAGCTATCTCATCTATCTCAGTGGAGGTTCTAGAGGTATGACTTGTAGAACTATCAGAGTCTTTATAGAGTTTGGATAGTCCTAACTCCTCACCCAAGTTGTCTTCTATGTCAATGCATATCCGTACACACTCTTCTATGGATCTAGGCTCTTTCAAGTATACGTATGACCTCAACTTTGTGCTCAATAGGCCATCTAAAAACAGTGCCACCTGTTTGGCTGGTGTGGGTAATTCTGGTGCAGGGCATCTTTCCAAGTACTGTCTAAACCTTCTTCCTGCAATTCGCACTGTTTCTTGGGGTGTCTGCTTGAAGCTGTGGATCAAGGATGATATGTTATGCCTGATACCACTTTTGGAAAATTCCACAATGAATTCTTCTAGTAGCTGACCTATCTCTCTATAGTTGCGACTGTTTAGAGGTTGAAACCAAGCTAAGGCAGTACCCTTAAGAGTCAAACCAAATGCCTCAAACTGGGTGAATAAGTCTTCAACCTGTTCAGCTCTTAGCACTTGTTTGAACTCCGCCACATGATCATAAGGATCTCCAAATCCATCAAAGTAGTTCTTCATTGTCTTAGCCACTTGAGAGGGTCTAAGGGTTCTTGAGTGCTCTCGTGGTCTAGGCAATGGGAAATCATGATCATCTCTTTGATGCCTATGAACTCTATGTCTCACCCTTTCTGGTCTTTCCGTTCCATATCCTGATCTGTCTCTGCCCACAGTGTCTGCAAAACTTACCTCCGGTCTCTCTCTAGTTCTTTCCTTCTGGATTTCCTGAGCCTTGGATGATCCGGCTCCTTGGAGGCCCTGGGAAACATTAGATCTTGGTGGAGGGAAAATTGATTCACCTTGCCAAGTGTACGCATGTCTGTCATGATCTGATACCAAGAATAATTTTTGAGATGTGTGATCTAGATAGACAACTTTCCCTGGTGTCTCTGGATCCTTGAATTCATAGATGGTGACTACTGGGCTGGGTTGATCTGGCCTAAATCTCCAAAAGGCTTCCTCCGTTTCTCTATTCACGAATAGTTCTATGCTTTTGTTATCTTGAGGAATCCATTTTGGAGTGATCACTCTAGTCAAGACTGACTAACCTCTAGGGGTCTTGGGTTCTCCTCCTAGGTTCCCTTTCTCTAGGTCTCCTATCTCATTCTCAGGAATGATATTTCCAAACTCATCTGTCCTATCTGGTAAGTTGGTAACCACATACATGGTTCCTTCCTTATCAATGTAAGCACCCTCTTCAAACTTGACCACTGGGTGTTCAAGTCCAAAGGGTTGGTCAGGATTCTTGAGTTGAACCACTGATCGTCTTAGACCATCCTCATAGATGCGAGCACCTAATTGGTTGGTCCTGATATACTCCAATTGGGTCTTATAGGGACCTTCTGGTGTCTGTAAACAGGCAGTGCCTGAGCTACGTGTGGGTCTTTCCATGCTAAAAGACATTTCTGAGTCACTGGTTTCTGAACTTTGTGTGTAAGGATAACCACTAAGCTGTTGAGCCCAAGACTTGGCTGTATGGGTGACACTAGCCTCAGATGACCTAATGCTTTGTCTATCCTTGCCTAAGTGTCTGCCAGATCTCAGGTTCATAAGCCTTGGCTTCTAGTCCCAAAGTTCTCTTATATTGCTCAAAATCCTTTGGAACTCCTTGGTTTTCTAGTTTCCTTGAGGGTCAACTTCACAGCAAACGGATTTCCAACAAAACCAAAATCACAGCAAACGGATTTCGTATGAGAAAGTTATGCCAGTTCAGGGTTTTAGGGGTTAAAACAGGGAAACAGGGCCTCTCAGGAAATGCTTCAAATCAGGCGATACACGACATTTGTAGGACACGATACTTGATACTTGAGGAACTCGATACACGATACTTGGTATGTATCGCGATACTTGAAGTAGGCGATACACGATCTTCCACAAGTATCGTGAGCCAACTCCGCGATACACGATCTTTGATAGGTATCGCGATCGCTGTATAACGATACACGATACTTGACTATCACGATACTCGGTCAAAACGATACTTAGCTCAAGACGATACTCGATATTCGGAAGAAAATGATACACGATCTCTGACTTAGGCAATACCCGATCTCTGATAAATATCGCGATCTCTGATAAACGATACCGATCTCTCATGCAGACGATACACGATGGTTGGTGAGTATTGCGATCTTTGATTGAAACGATCTTTGGCACCAACGATACTCGATACTTGGCTCAAAAACGATCGACGATACCTGAACAAAACGATACGCGATCTTGGGTAAGTATCGCAATCTCTGAGAAGCGATACACGATACTTAAGCCAAACGATACACGATCTACGATCTTTGGCCAAAACGATACACGATACTTCTCAAGTATCGCGATCTCTGGGCGGAACGATCTCTAGCCGAAACGATACACGATACCTGGGAAATATCGCGATACTCAACCACAGGAGATTCACGATACTTGTCAGGTATCGTGATACTCGACCGCGGGAGCCAAACGATACTTGACCCTTAGACAAATTTTGGGAAAGATTTTTTCTAAGTTTTGGTTGTACACATGCTCTACTCTTTCCTCTCTCCTCTTCTCACTCTCTGTATCACCCCAAATCACTCCTTTTCACCTCTGTCAGTACCAAACGATACCTGACGCAGATCGTTTCCCTTTCCAAACTTAATTTACTGAGAAATTATAGATTAAATGGGTGTTTGCTCACCTTGAGAGCCTCTCTAACTTCTTTGTCACTTCCCCTTGCTCTGTGTAACCCCCAGTTGCCCGATTGTTCACTCACGATCTCTGGCGCAGCTTTCACGATACTTGGCGCAGGTTTCGTCTTGTCCGGGGCTATTCACTCAAATTTTTAGCTGTTTTGGTGCTACTTCTTCAGCGCCTCTGTTCTGCACCCTCTCTAAGCTTCTTGCTCACAACCACAAGTAAAAACAAGGTGAATGTACTCTAAAAAATGAGAAAAAACTGATAAGATGAAGGCGGGTGGAGATGGTGATGATGATGAAGATGAAGAAGAAGGAAAATTCAGAAACTGAACTGAAAATGATGATTTTTTTACCTTCCAACGTCGCTACTCTACGTCTTACCGTCACACGCTCGTCCTCCAAGCTCTCTCCCCGGCAACGGCGCCAAATTTGGTGTCACTCTAGCACAATGGTGAGTACCAACGTGAGGAGATACACCTCATAAATGTCAATCCGTGGAGACGTGAGGACCGGTATGAAGACCGTGAGCAAGTGATGGCACAAGTGTGTGAGTGAAAGCACACAAGCATGCACACACATACACACACACGCGCGCAAGGTAAGAGCAAAGAGTGGAACAATGGAAAGCTTCGATTACCAAAGAGCTCTCTTACAAAGCTGAAATCTACAACAAGCTAACCTCAAAAATGAGCTCTCCAGCCCGTTTTATAGTTTTTGAGTGGTTTTGGCCCTGTCCAGACCTAGTGTCCGGCCTAGTTAAAAAATAGGTTCCAGGGCTTATTTGGGGGCTCAAACGGAGTCTAAAAATTATGAAAATTGGTAGGATGGTAGTTCTAATACTCCTCAAGCTCGAGGACTCCTCGACTTGAACAAAATGGAGTTACAAAAATGGAAAATGGTATTTACAATGGTTTTTAGTGATAAAAATCACTATTTTTGTAGGGATTTCTTCTAAAAATTTGACAGGTGCTTCTTGGAGCTCCCTACTTGCTCCTTCTTCTTGTGTGTCCACTTCCTTGATGCACTTCCATTCTTTGTCCTTGATCTTGAGCTTCAACAGCTGGGAAACTTCACAGAGGAAGTAACCTTGGAAGCTTCTGCAGAAGCACACCTTGGAATCTTGAGTTTGATTAAAGTAAAATAATTACAATATTTGAGCACAATCCGAGTCAATACTTCTGTGCGCACGACAGAGGGTGCTTAATTACAAAATACCAATTATCCCGAAGTCTTCTTGCAGTCGGCCTCCTCTGCACCAGTCCTCTACTTGCTTCAAGCTTATCCTTGTGCACACCTTGCACCAAGCTTCCACCAAGATGAGGAATGAGTATCTTCTGTCGGCATGCACACTGCACAGAGACCTTGAGGTCCTTGGGGTCTAGCTTTGCACTCTCTGCCTTCTTCCTTAGCCACACCTCTTGCACTCTTCACTTCCACCTCCTCCTGTCGTCGCACCCTCTGGTGTCCCTTTCTTACTTCTCTCTCTTTCTTTCTCCAATGTGTCACCAAGAATAGCCTTTGTCTTTCTTTGTTGAGTGTGCCGGTTCCATGCACTCTAATTGTAATACAATCTTGGTGCCCTTTCAATGTCCCAAGATTGTCTTTTTAACTGGCAGCCAACGACTCACTACTTTGTCATGTAGTGACTTTAGACTTAAAGCAAAATTTTGATTGGGCGGCCATATTTCCACATGTGCGGACAGCCGCTTCACATGCCTTTATTTTTTCCTTTTACTTCGTCACTTTTGCCCCAAAGAGGGGTTCACCTGGACCCGATTACTTTGAACACCCTTTGACCTTAAGGGAATTAGCAAAAATACTTCTGCAATACCTCTTGTCTGTGAACAATTAAAGACCTTATATATGAACAATTGAAGGTGCACTACCTGTGCACTTTGACCCTGGAATTTTGATACTTTACTCTTGCCTATGCATAGCTGTGACCTTGACTTTGCTAGTTTCAACCGATTAGGGCTCAACAGATGCCCACCTCCTAATGTGCTCTCCGTCCCAGAGAGACAGCAGGACACGATACAGGGAGAACAGAGGGGAACAGCAACTCAAGAACGGAGTGGAACAGCAGAAGAAACATAGAGGGAACGTAGGCATGAAAATAGATAAGGATTGACTTTATTGATTAAGGAAGAAAACCCGATTAATCCCGCTACAAAAATTTATTTATCCCTGATGAGACAAAATCAGAAGGATGAGAGTTTTATTGCACATCTATAAGGGAAACTGAAGCCAATAGCAAGGAATGGAGAAGTTGGCTTGCAAATTATTGAGAGGGTGGATTGATGCCGGCATCGGTTGGTTGTGGAGAGCAGGGCAGGGGAGCAGAAGCCTGCTCAATCATATACTGGAGAGAACTAAGGCACTGCCTAAGGTGGTCCCATTCGCGTTTGATCCGCCGGCACGCAGCATTATCACATAACCCTAAAGAAGAGCGATTTTGAAGATCGGATAAGTTCTTTAATGCGGATTCGGCCATATCTCGGTATTTGTCGCGCTCATCTTTGAGTAAGCGGGCTGTTTCATTGACGGATTGCCATTGAGAGTGAGCTATTCGATTGATGTTGTCTATGGTATTAATGTATTGTTGATGAATAGAAGCGACGGCTGACACAGAATCCAAAGACACTTTGGAGGCGTGAGCACTGCCAGAAGCAGCTGCACTAGCATCGCGGAGCAAATGCAAAAAGGAAGGGGCGGAAGGGAGATCAATTGGAGGGGAGGGTGCAACAGGTGGATCGGGATGATGGAGAGGAGATGCAGGCGGAGGGGGTCGCGTGAATGGAACTGCAGTGGTCGGAGCGGGTGCGGAAGGAGGAGGACAAGGTGGTGTACAGGTTGGGTTGTGGGTGTTGAGCTGCGTTTGAACGAGCGGCCGGAAAGTTGCTGTGGAAGAAAGGCCAGGTGCCGGAGCAGGATCAGGGGAAGGAATAGGCGCGATATCCGGAGAGGAGGAAAAGATATGCGAAGAAGAGTGTAGAGGGGGGGAAGTGCGATCAGGGGGAGCAGATAGCGGGGTGGAAACGGAGGCCGAGTCGATGGAGATTGGAGGAGAGGGGAGAGGATTGGAAGTGGAAGGTAAGTTGGGCTGCGACGGAAGTAGAGGGGGATTAGGGTCAGAGCGCGATGGGATGTGATAAAGCCAAGCAAGGAAGGGACCAGAATATATGGAGAATGTGCGAGAACCTCTGGAGATAGCTTCACGAAGTCGACGAGAGCGCAAATTTAAGGAACCATAGATGAGGGCAGCGTAAGGGTATGGGCGGCTATGTAGGAAGCAAAAAAGCAGATCAGCAATGCGAATATCAGACCATGGTAGTGAAGATGTGGGACTACGAAGCAAAAAGAAGAAAATGAATGCATTGAGTATGGACGTCATGCGGATGGAAAATTGGGCATTAGTGTCGAAGCGATCTCGACAAAAGGCAATTGTGGCAGAGGCTGACAATCCAGAATATAAGAACGGAGGATTACGGAAATCGACGGGGCAAGAGCCGAGGCTGGCAGCAAGAGCAGAAATGGAGAGAGGGCCTGTGCGAAAATTAGGAAAGAGGCGGATAGCTTCATAGACGTCACAGTAATTGGAGGGATCATTCAGGAAAACGTTGGCCAAGCCCCAGAGACCCGCCTGTTGAAGATTGTCTACAGAGAAAAGGCGACGAAGTTCGATGGTTGGGAGAGATAAATGAATACGAATCTGCATATCTAAATCAGGCGGATGAAAGATGCGCATATAATCTCCGGAGGGCGAATTGGGTTGCGAGGTATGAGAAGCGGAAGGAGAAGGAGAAGGATGGCGAGGGAGTGGAAGTGGAGAATAGATATCCGTGGAATCAGATTGAACCGAATAAGTGGGAATATGTAGGATGGCAGGAGGATTTGAGGAAGGCGATGCATCATGGTGTAGGTCAGTGGACACGGGCAACGAAGGGAACTGAGAGTGGAGGCCTGTGGTGGGTGGAGTAGACGCAAGAGGAGGGTAATTCGGATTGGTTGTATGTAGTGTTGAAGGAGTGAGTTCCGAGATGTCGTCCGGTGCGGTGGGATCGGCCATAGAGTTCGGCGTAAAAAAGGGACCCGTAGAGAGTTTGCAAGGAGCTGCAGGTTGTTGAACTTTTGGCTATGAAGGAGGTGTATCACAGCAAGGAGATGATCGCGGATGGCGTGGGAACGAGAACCAGTGCCTCCAGGCTGCTTGTGTGAGCGGCAGGCAGGCAGGGAGGCTGATGGTGCATCAATCGAGGAAACGTGTATCGCAGCGAGTAATGAGCACTTCTGCCAGATGAGTGGCAGACCGCCCGGATGAGCCCAATGGAAGGAGGGGGCCGGGGAGGGTGGTTCGAGTGGGCGGGAAGGTGGTGGGGGAGCGGAGGGGAGCCGGGTGGGCGGTTGGGTGGGGGGAGAATGTGGGCGAGTGGGCGGGTGGGCGGGTTGGTGGGTGGGCGGGGGGGTGGGCGGGTGGGCGGGTGGGCGGGGGGAGGGTGGCGGGTGGCGGGTGGGCGGGGGGAAGGGTGGGTGGGCGGGTGGACGGGGGGGAGGGGTTGGCGGGTGGGCGGGTGGGCGGGTGGGTGGGCGGGAGGGCGGGGGGAGGGGTGGGCGGGCGGGCGGGTGAGCGGTGTTGGAGCAAGTCTATGACAAGCCTAAGTATTGGCTTGAGTCTCACAAAGTCTTGGAAGAAGCTTTAAAAAGAAGACTATGTAAAGTTCACTTGTGAACTACCTCTTGTAACTTTTGAAGAGTTTACTTAATGTAAAAGTAAGATAATCTTAAGTGGTTGAGTCCACTTGATCAAGAATGGAAAGAGGAGCCACGAATTCATGATTTGTGGCAGGTAGAGAATCAAATCAATCATTGATTGATTGGAGAGTGATTGAGGGAAGTTAGCCTCCCAAACTCAACTATAAATAGATGGCAGTTTTAGTCGTGGTTAGAGAGACCTATGTGAAGACCTCCAAGAGCTGAGCTTTATGCCATATCAAGGTGTGATTAGAAGGCACACATATGTATCAGTAAGTCATTGTATTGTACAAGCAATATACTTTCATTTTCATGATTATTTGAGTTCATCTTTCCATGTTCTTGTGAAGTGTACTACTCACTGCCATTACTCTCAGTTTTCTCAGTCAGCTTGCAGAGATGTTTTCTCTGAGCTTGGTGCATCATTTTCAGTGATTTAACTTGATAAAGTTATCTCTATAAGTCTACTATATGCTCATAAATTTTCATGTCATTTGGATGTTGCAATCTTCAGTTATGTTCATTTGAAGTCAACAGGGTCTGTTCATCTTCACCTCTCTGTCAGGTACCCGACTTTTTCACTCATCTTGTCAGAGGTGTTTCTCAGTGGTTACTTATCCAAATTCAGTTATTTAAAGTTTGTTGGATTCAGCTTACTGTCTAGTATAACCATACAAATTTTCATAATCATTGGATTTCTACTTTTTGAGTTATGGTGATTTTTCTGCTCACTGGTCTATTTCTGTAGCAGCCCGTGAAAATCGGGATGATGTCATCACTTGTTAAAACTCATTCTCAGTGTGTGCTTTGTTATTTTTTATGAGATTACTCTTGAAAGTTAGCTCTTTAAGCTACCTAGACTTCCCCAAGAGGAATTAAGCTAATTGCTGCTGTGCTCAGAGAATTATGTAAAACACTGGACAGGTGTATGAACCAAGAATAGCAAGTTTTCACCTCTGAGCTAACTCCAACTTATCTGTTTTGGTCTATCTTTTTGAGAGTGATCTTCCAAGGTACATAGGGTGTCTAATACATCCATTGGCAAGCTAAAAGGGCCCACCATCTACTACTGGAGTTCATTTGGCTGGTGTAGATCAAGGATTTTGCAACACCTCTTCATCTTCAAACACATACTTATCCATCTCTTCACAAGCGGGGGGGGTGGGCGGGGGGGAAGGGTGGGTGGGCGGGTGGGCGGGGGGGAGGGGTGGGCGGGTGGGCGGGGGGAGTGGTGGGCGGGTGGGCGGGGGGGGAGGGGTGGGCGGGTGGGCGGGGGGGGCGGGGGGAGGGGTGGGCGGGCGGGCAGGTGGGCGGGGGGTGGGTGGGCGGGTGGGCGGAGGGGTGGGTGGGCGGGTGGGCGGGGGGTGGGTGGGCGGGAGGGCGAGGGGAGGGGTGGGCGGGCGGGCGGGTGGGCGGGGGGTGGGCGGGTGGGCGGGGGGGAAGGGTGGGTGGGCGGGGGGGAGGGGTGGGCGGGTGGGCGGGGGGGCGGGGGGAGGGGTGGGCGGGCGGGCGGGTGGGGGGGTGGGTGGGCGGGTGGGCGGGGGGGTGGGTGGGCGGGTGGGTGGGTGGGCGGGAGGGTGGGGGGAGGGGTGGGCGGGCGGGCGGGTGGGCGGGGGGGTGGGCGGGTGGGCGGGGGGGAAGGGTGGGTGGGTGGGGGGGAAGGGTGGGTGGGCGGGAAGGTGGTGGGGGAGCGGAGGGGAGCCGGGTGGGCGGTTGGGTGGGGGGAGGGGTGGGCGGGCGGGCGGGTGGGCGGGGGGGTGGGCGGGTGGGCGGGGGGGAAGGGTGGGTGGGTGGGGGGGAAGGGTGGGTGGGCGGGAAGGTGGTGGGGGAGCGGAGGGGAGCCGGGTGGGCGGTTGGGTGGGGGGAGAATGTGGGCGGGTGGGCGGGTGGGCGGGTGGGTGGGTGGGCGGGGGGGGTGGGCGGGTGGGCGGGTGCGCGGGTGGGCGGGGGGAGGGTGGCGGGTGGCGGGTGGGCGGGTGGGCGGGGGGAAGGGTGGGTGGGTGGGTGGGCGGGGGGGAGGGGTGGGCAGGTGGGCGGGTGGGTGGGCGAGAGGGCGGGGGGAGGGGTGGGCAGGCGGGCGGGTGAGCGGGGGGGTGGGCGGGGGGGAAGGGTGGGTGGGCGGGTGGGCGGGGGGGAGGGGTGGGCGGGTGGGCAGGGGGGCGGGGGGAGGGATGGGCGGGCGGGCGGGTGGGCGGGGGTTGGGCGGGTGGGCGGGGGGGGTGGGTGGGCGAGTGGGCGGGGGGAGGGGTGGGCGGGGGGGCGGGGGGGTGGTCGGGAGGGCGGGGGGAGGGTGGGTAGGCGGGTGGGCGGGGGGGAGGGGTGGGCGGGTGGGCGGGGGGGAAGGGGTGGGCGGGTGGGCGGGGGGGAAGGGGTGGGCGGGTGGGTAGGGGGGGAGGGGGGAGGGGTGGGCGGCCGCGGGGGCTGCTGATGGGGAGGGTGGGGTGGGATGGCGGGGGAGATGGAGGGGAAGGGTGAGGGGGTATGGGGGGGAGTAGGAGGGGGGTTTGGAGGGGGCGTCCGCGGGGAATTGGAGAGGCTGTGGAGGGGGAAGGTGAGGGGGAGGGCGCGGGGCTGTTGAGGGGGAGGGTGGAGTGGGATGGCGGGGGAGATGGAGGGGAAGGGTGAGGGGGTATGTGGGGAAGTAGGAGGGGGGTTGGAGGGGGCTTCCGCGGGGAATTGGAGAGGCTGAGGGAGGAAGAGAAGGCGGGGGAGGGATAGGGAGGGGGGAAAGAGGGAAGGGTATTCGGTGGTGGTGGTACGCAGGTGAGGAGGAGGGGTAAAGGCAGTTGAGGAGGAGGGGGAAGGAGGGGAGGCGGGAGTGGAGTGGAGGGGGAGGCGAGGATCGAGGCGGGGTGGGCACAGAGGTTATTGCTTTAGCCTCGGGAGTCAACCACTGAAAAGCCACTCAAGCTTTTGAAGATCTGGGCAACTGTAGCCTCGGGCATTGCAGACTTCTGAGTTCAGTTGAGATGATCTTGCAGCAAGATGGCGTTGAAGGCGGAATGAATGAGGTTACCCATTATATAGCAATGAGGATTAAGGGCTCACCTCACAGCAAGGGATGGTGTAGCATAAAAGAGTGTTCAAAAGAGAGGAGAAGCCAACTTTAATATTATCCATCCAAGAGGTAAACAAAGAAAAGGCTAGCCTTAAAAGCTAGTTTGTGGAACTAAGAGCCATCAAAAAATTCGCGCCCAAATTTTGTGTATGTGAGCACATATTTTCTTTAGCAATTATTAGCAATGATTAAAGGGACACAATAGAAAAACAAAATGACCTAAGAACTATGGAGTGGGATGTTAGAATGTTTTATGATAGGCTTTGAGTCTAGAAATATTTACTAGCGGCAGTGTGGCTCCATTGAGTGTTTCTAACTGCACAGCACCCCAATGCAACGTCTTCAAAACACGAAAAGGGACTTCCCAATGAGGGATCCATTTCCCTTTTGCATTCGCATGAGGGTTAGGTTTATGGAGAAGAACTAACATGCCTGCCTCAATGTTGTTGTTCCACAAATATCGATCATGTGCCTCCTTCCTCTTCATCTGAGTCTCTATCAATTGTTTGGTCGCTTGTAGACGAATCTCCTCCACTTTATGTAGTGCTCCTAGCCTCTGAGAGACATCACAATCCTTCTTTCCCTGCATGAATGCTATCTTAGGTGATCCATGTAAAAATTCAAATGGCTCGATGGGTAATATGCCATAAACAAGTTGGAATGGGGAATATCCGGTGGCCTCTTTGTATGCTAACCTGTATGCCCATAATGTACCTTGGTAAGCAATGCCCCAGGAAGTGGGCTACAACATACACTCCTTTCTTAACATTGAAATTAAAACCTTATTTGTCGATTCAGCCTGTCCATTTGCTCTTGGATAGTAAGCACAAGAGGTCCTATGAAGAATCCTATACCTGTTGAAGATTTCTTGCAGGACTTTATTTACAAAATGGGTACCTTGATCAGTACAAATTTCAAGTGGACAACCAAACCTGCAAATGATGCTACTATAAATGAAATCAGCAACAGTTTGGGCAGTGCAATCGGAGGAGGCAATAGCTTCCGCCCACTTTGTCGCATAATCTATAGCTATCAAGAGATATTTTTCTCTTTTTGGAAAAGCAGGAGGGTAGATGGGCCCTACAAAATCTAGCCCCCACTTCTCAAATGGTTGCCAGGAAGTGGAAACAACCAAGGGGTTATGTCTCTGCTTTGTTGGCTTAGGTCCACACCTCTGGCAAATGTCACATGCCTTTCCCCATTCATCTGCATCCCTAAATAGTGTAGGCCACCATAGACCAGCATCCAGAATCCTCTGACTCATAATATGTCCTGGAAGGTGCCCATCACCTGTTCCTTCATGTGCAGAGTGAAGGACTTCCCTCACTTCTTCTTCTTCCAAATACTTCCTGAGCCGGTCGTCCTTGCCCTGTCTATACAATTTATCTTCAATGAAGGTATATGGTCTACTCTTGATTAGCAGTCTCTTCTTTTGTATAGCACTAGCCTTTTCTGGATACAACCCAGTTTTAATGAAAGTTTTGATGTCGGAATACCAACCTTGAGCTTGTACAGCAAACAGATGAGCATCTGGAAAGTCATCATTGATTCCACCAGTTTGATTCATCATATTTATTCTGGATAGGTGATCCGCCATAACATTTTCTTTCCCTGGTTTATGGACTACAGAAAAATCAAACTCTTGGAACAACAATAACCACCTCCATATTCTACCAGTGGCTTGTGGTTTGTTGAGTAGGTATTTTAGTGGTTGGTGATCTGTTATAATAATAAATTTTACCCCCAGTAAGTAATGACGGAATTTTTGGACAGCAAAGACCATTGCTAGGGCTTCTCTTTCTGTAGTACTGTAATTCCTTTCAGCCTTGGTCAAGATTCTACTGGCATATTGAATTGGCTTGTCCACTTTAAATTCTTCACTGGGTTGTGTCAAAACTGCCCCCACTGCATAGGCACTGGCATCGACATGTATATGAAAGATATTTGACCACTCAGGTGTGACCAAGATAGGCCCAGACACTAACCTTGACCGTAATGTTTGATATGCTTTTTCCTCCTCTTCTTCCCATTTTAAAGGTACTTCCTTACCTGTAAGTCTAGCCAGAGGTCTAGCTATCTCTGCATACATTTTTATAAACCTTCTATGGTATCCAGTATGCCCCAAGAAACTCTGAATCTCTTTAGGGGATTTAGGTTTAGGCAACTTTAATATAGAAATGATTTTGTCAGGATCTGGGGCCATACCTTTAGCCGACACCACATGTCCTAAGAGGGTTCCGTCTGTCACAAGGAAGTGACATTTGTTTGGATTGAGCTTTAACTTAGTCTCCCTACATCTTTTGAAAATATTCTGCAGCTGCCTCAAGTGGTGGTCCAAACAATCTAGAGGAGTTTCTTTATGAGAACCTGAAAATGAAGAGAAGTCATCCATGAAGATTCTAAGTGACTCCAACAATAGGGGGCCAAAAATAAGATTGACCGTTCTGTTAAAGGTGGCTGGAGCATTTCTGAGCCCAAATGGCATTTTTACATACACATATGTTCCCCAAGGTGTAATAAAAGCAGTCTTTTCACGATCCTCTGGGTGTATTGATATTTGATTATAGCCACTGAATCCATCCATAAAGCTATATAATGCATGCCCAGCCACTTCATGACCTATTCTGCAAAAGGCATAGGGAAACCATCTGGAATGGTCACCTTGTTGAGTGCTCTAAAGTCAACACAAATTCTAATTTTATTAGTATTCTTCTTCGGTACTATAACCATAGGTGAGAGCCACTCTGAGTGTTCAACAGGAATGATGATTCCTGCATCCTCCATCTTTTGGATTTCCACATAGACAGCTTCGGCATATTTTGGATTAAGTCTATAACTCCTTCCTCTTATGGGTTTGGCTCCATCAACCAGAGGGATTCTGTGCTCTCCATAAGTTGCAGGCACTCCTTCTAAGTCTTTATAATGCCAGGCAAAAACATCTACATACTGGATCAAGAATGATTTTACCTTTTCAAGGAGCTCTGGGTGGCTCCACAACCAAGTGGCCACCAAAACTGGCTGATTATTTTCTTGAGTGCCTAAGTATATTTCTTGGACAGGATCTCTCGCTACCATATTATCTTCGTTAGCATCTGCTTCCTTGTCTTCTTTTACTAGCTTTTCGTGCATTGCTTCATAAGCAAGCGTATTTTGGACTTCAATGTGTTCCTCCTTGTCCTGCATCCATCCTACAGGGATTTCTTGAATTGGGAAAGAACATTCAACACAAGAATTTTTTACCTTGCTTTTAGCTTTAGAAACTTCGTTATCTGTGGTTGTCACATCCTCCTCCAAGTTGTATTTGAGGGGTATCTTCCTGCCCCTTCTGTGGTCTCTGATGGGCTCTCCCAATCCATCAACCTGGACCTATTCCTTATCTTCATCATAACCTTCAGTCGTGCAAAGATTATTAAGAAAAATTCCAAAACAAGAGGAAGAGTTGTCGGCTTGGAGCCAATTTAGAATATCCTCTTCTTCCTCAAAATCTATTTGGGGTTGATCCTCCGATTTTGTTTCCATGCAAACGCTAACTGTTTGCATCATACTAGTGTTTCCTTGATTGTCTGGGCCCTCTTCTAATTGAATCTGTGTCAGCTCCTGCCCTTTCTTTTGTACCCACATAGTGTCCTTGCCCCAATCATGAATGACGCTGGCATGCCTCAGCCAAGGTCTTCCAATTAAGAGAGGAAATCCTCCTTCAACCTGGGGCAATCTTAAAACCACAAAATCCAGAATGAATAGGTTACCTTGTACTTCAAGTCGAACTTTTGGGATTACCCCCAAGGGCCTTACTTTGCTCTGATCTTCCAAAGTAACAGTGAAGTTTGCAGGTCTTGAAGGGTGGAGTCCAATCTTTTTCATGGTATATTCAGGCATCAAGTTAATGCCCGAACCACCATCCACAATAACACCTTGAAATTCATGACCCTGGATTGATACAGTAAGCCGAGGACTTTTATAATCCGTAAGGGGTGCTTCCCCGATAATGATCCCTTTATGTATAATAGCAGTATTTGCCACTAGGCTTGTAGTAGAAGTTTCATCAAGTATCTGGAATAATTCTGACCTGAATTTCCCATCCATCTTTATTAATTCAAAAATACTAACCTCCGTCTTCAAGGACTTGGGTAGTTTTGAAGCCTCTAACTCTTTAAGAGAATGAGCTTCATTTGCTTTACCAAACTCTTCTTGAGCCCTGTTGAAGGCATGCCCAATGGCGTCACTGGTACCTATGAGATATTCTTTTTGGTTTGTGTCTGCACTTGTGGTGGCTTTGTCTTCAGATGCAACTCTGTCTCTGTTCGATTCCCTAATTTTTGATTCTTGATTTTCGTCCACTGGAGCCTTCCCCTTGCTTCTTGTCTGTACTGCAAAAGATTCAAGTTCTTCTAATTGTACCACCCTGGTAGACGGTGAGGGTTCATTGACCTGAGGTAATGTTTCCTCCTTGAATACAGAGATCATTTGGAGATGGGGTCCGGAAGTAGAGGCTTGATTCTTAGGACAACAATTTGTATAGTGATCCCTGGCCTCTGGACAGTTTCTGCAAGGAGGGGCATTTTCTGGGAGAGTGCACCTAGATTGGTAGTGCCCGCACTCTCCACATCTGAAGCAAATGATGGGCCTTCTAGGCCCATTTGCAAAATTATTCCTTGGTCTAGGATTATAGTTGTTACCTTGGTTTGCTGCGGCTGCCATTACATTTGCTGGTGGCAGAGGTCCTCCCTGTGTCCAGTATGTCGTTGCAGGCATTCCCCTGGATTGGCATTCATGGGCCTCATGGCCAACTTTCCTGCATAATTGACAAGTCACGTTTAGCAGAGGACATTCACTTACTATGTGCCCTTGCTTGCTGCACATGGAGCACCAGAGTCCACTCTTGATACCACCTCCTTTGAGTTCTTGCAATTCCTGCCTCAACTGAGCTAATTCTTCTGCTTGGGCCTCCTCCTCCTTTTGGAGCTTGAGTGCTTCAAGCTCCCTTCTCAGCTGAGCCACAGCAGTCTCCTCTTCTGTGTAGGGCTTATTCCTTTTCAAGCCCTCCAGCTCCCTTCTTAACTGGATCATTGGGTCCTCCAGTTCTGCATCATAGGTTGGCTGGGAAGAAGTTGCACCATACTGGTGCCTTATCTGCTCCAAGCGTGTGGCCGTATTGATGAATTCCTCAACAGAGGCAGTAGGTAACACTAACTCTTTTATTTTGCATTGGGTGACCACAGGTAAGGGTTTGGCTAACCACTTCTTGACAAAGAAATCATGCGGTGGATCTGGTAGTTTAGCCATTAGTGCTTTGGCCCTGGTCACAAACTCTGGGAATTTTTCTCCTGGACCCAATCTCAAGTTTTCTAGCTCTTCTATAATTATCTCCGCAGTGTTGTCATGCTGAAACTGATTTTTGAAGGCCTCTTTCATCAAATCCCAAGAGGTAAAGTGGTTTTCAGCAAACTGGCTAAACCACTTGTCTGCCAATCCTTCCAATGTGGCCGAGAAGAGTATCAAGAAGGCATCTTCCCTACCCATTAAACCTCTAGTCTTGCTTAATGCCAGAAATCTTCGAATGTGCTCATCTGGATCCTCATGAGCTAAACCTCTGAAAGAGGGAAATTTTATGTTTAATCTGGAGAGTAAGGTTTCTAGGTCTACCTGCCCTGCCATGCTTCTTACTGATGAAGTTGATGAAAGTGGGCTCAATGATCTTCTGACCGCCTTTCTTCTTGTCTGCTTGCACGTGACCCTCAAGGTTTGTGACCGGGTCGCGGTCATGAGTTGTTCATAGTTCACTTTATATGATACACTTGATATAAGTATGTACCTCTTTAGTCAACTGGAGTATTACTGTCGACACTGGAATATTGTTCTCTAAGTGCAATAGATCTTCTCCTATGCTCAATTCTCCTTGGATGTCCCACCGTGCGTGCCAAATTTGTTGGGGGATTCTTGGACGAGAAGGAGTTTGAGGGTTTGTAGGAGAAAAAGGAAAGAATAAAGAAAGAAATGAGCTGGGAAACTTCACAGAGGAAGTAACCTTGGAAGCTTCTGCAGAAGCACACCTTGGAATCTTGAGTTTGATTAAAGTAAAATAATTACAATATTTGAGCACAATCCGAGTCAATACTTCTGTGCGCACGACAGAGGGTGCTTAATTACAAAATACCAATTATCCCGAAGTCTTCTTGCAGTCGGCCTCCTCTGCACCAGTCCTCTACTTGCTTCAAGCTTATCCTTGTGCACACCTTGCACCAAGCTTCCACCAAGATGAGGAATGAGTATCTTCTGTCGGCATGCACACTGCACAGAGACCTTGAGGTCCTTGGGGTCTAGCTTCGCACTCTCTGCCTTCTTCCTTAGCCACACCTCTTGCACTCTTCACTTCCACCTCCTCCTGTCGTCGCACCCTCTGGTGTCCCTTTCTTACTTCTCTCTCTTTCTTTCTCCAATGTGTCACCAAGAATAGCCTTTGTCTTTCTTTGTTGAGTGTGCCGGTTCCATGCACTCTAACTGTAATACAATCTTGGTGCCCTTTCAATGTCCCAAGATTGTCTTTTTAATTGGCAGCCAACGACTCACTACTTTGTCATGTAGTGACTTTAGACTTAAAGCAAAATTTTGATTGGGCGGCCATATTTCCACATGTGCGGACAGCCGCTTCACATGCCTTTATTTTTTCCTTTTACTTCGTCACTTTTGCCCCAAAGAGGGGTTCACCTGGACCCGATTACTTTGAACACCCTTTGACCTTAAGGGAATTAGCAAAAATACTTCTGCAATACCTCTTGTCTGTGAACAATTAAAGACCTTATATATGAACAATTGAAGGTGCACTACCTGTGCACTTTGACCCTGGAATTTTGATACTTTACTCTTGCCTATGCATAGCTGTGACCTTGACTTTGCTAGTTTCAACCGATTAGGGCTCAACACTTGGTAATCTGATAGTGAAGGGTTGCACATGCCTTGGAAGCCGTGGAGTTGTCTCTGGCGTCAGTGTCGCACCGCGGGCCTGTGCACAGGGCATCTAAACTGCGCCTCTCATTTTCTTGGATGGAGGCCCTGCGGTGGATAGTCTACGTTGGAATTCTTGCACCCTGGTCCAAATAAGTGCCCTTTGAACTGGCACATCATATGCCAAGCATCTGTAAACAATCCTTGTGAGAGCACAACATCCATACAGTACTGACTTTTGCTTCTTATACCACCGTTGATGAGCCAAGTGGATTTGGTCAATAATCCAGTGAGGCATGTTGATTGTCAAATCGAAGGCGTATGCTAAATATAGATTGAACCATATCTTCTTGGGTGGCATTGTGAACCTCTCTTGAGCGAGGAATGCGAAATGATGCATGACCATTGGCAAGTGAATGGCAATCGTTGGTGTCATTGCCACCATGTCCTTTAGTTTCGTCAGATTCCTGTTCTTCATATTGTCGGGGACTATAGTCTCTTTCTCTGTGGGAATGTGCATGCCTTTCATGTCGAGAGCTTCCCTTACCAAGTTGTTCGTCAATTTGAACCGCTTCAGCTCATTGCCCCTTGTGAGAGAGGGGAGGACAAAGGTGTTGTATCCCTTTTTCTCTTTGCTCGGAGTGAGGGTGCTAATCAAATACGAGCATCTTAAAAAGTCGGGCTTTCGCAATTGGGCTTTGAAGTAATCGTATAGTCCCGCCTTCTTCCATATCGGTTTCAGCCCTTCGTTGTTTTGAAGTCTTTCAAACTCCCTGGTGAAGAAGTGATACCTGCCCCAACGCCCGTTGAACTCTATCTCTGCCTCCCACAGGTAAGTACCTTCTCCCAGAGGTCCTGCCACATCACTGAACCAATGTGAGTTTTTGCTGACTGGCATTGTGTGCCCCTGTGGAGGATTCTGAATCGGTATGGCATGTAATGCTCTCAATGCCACTGGGCGCTCCTTCAATTCCTCCTCAATGGGAAGACTTTCAATGTCCACGATTTGAGGGCTGGTGCCTGCCTGGGAACTAGGTCCTGCTGTATCTGCCATGTTACGTCTTGCCTTCTGACTCTGTGAGAATATAGAAACATGTGTTAACATTGTAATAGACATGATAGAACAATTTTTGTCCCCGTTACAACATTAACATGAGGTTAGTGAGAGGTTAGTACGTCAATACGTGCTAGGTGATCTAGTGTGCCATTAGTGGATGGATAGTCTTGTGAGCTAAATGGAAAAGTGCAGTGTAAGGGTGATGCAGTTAGTCAGTGGGAATGAATTTACAAATGGGGTCGGGGGGTTTGTTACACGCTTTGGGCTTCCAAACAAACTGATTGGCTGTTGGTCTTGATTTTGTGGAGACTCTGGAGGGCTTTATAGGAGTGTCTGCTTGGAAATGAGGCTTTTTACGGACCCATTTACAAGTGATTCTGCTCGTGCTCATGGGCCAATGTGTGTTCGTGCGTGTTGAATACAAGTGGGTATCGGGTGTGCGGGTGAGTGAACCATGTTGTAGAGGGTGTGGTCTCAGTGTAGCTATTTGAGCCCGCAAGCAAGCCTTAGGCACCCAAATTTGTCTTGATTGTGGGCTAGCCTTCATCGACTTCTTGGGTACCCAGATATGCTTCACTTTCACAGAAGAATTTTTGGAAGAATTCTTATTAGTGTCGTGTTGTTGATCACTAGTAGGAAGTTGAGCCAGTTGTTGTGGCCTGACCGTAATAGGATGTTCGCCTTTCCGTACCCACACTTGTTTTGGTGGTTGAGACACCATGCGTCGTATTTTCTTTGTTCCTCGAGCATAAGTCGTCTGCTTCTTCTGCATTTGATCCGCCTTTGGTTGCTGCATCCCTGTGGATTTTGGAAAAGAAGGGAGTTCTGTTGTGCCTTTAACTTCTTTGTTGAGACAATCATCCCTCTGCATCACATAGTTTTGGACAAGAATAGCATGGTCATCTTCATGTGTACTCCTAGAAGGACCAGGAGTTTGTGCCTTTCCTAGTTCCTTGAGTGCCTCATTTTCTAATTCAACTGTAATTCGACTCTGATTTACCCATACCTGAAGAAGTCCACTTCTTAGGTTTAGGTTGACTGCATGATCATAGATCCAGTCCTGACCCAATACAAGAGGCTCAGTGAGGTCCTCATCTTGGCACACTAGTACCTTAACTGTCAGTAAAACATCTTGAATGGAGAGGGGAAGCTCCACCTTGCCCATGCAAGGGGTTTCCACGCCTCCTAATCCTATGAGATACGCTTCCACAGGATTGACATTTAAGTTCAATTCTCGACAGTGAGAAAGTTTAATAGCATTAGTGGCTGCACCTGAGTCAATCAAGGCCCTTACAGTCCTTGCACTCTTTCCTTGTCCTATTTCTAAGGTCACAAAAGGACGTCTATCAATTATTCTATGGGAACTTATTCCTGAGACTTCACACATTGCCATATGATATCCTGGGTTCGCATAGTCATCTGCCCTGGGCTGATCTCTACCCTGTCTTCTCACCCTCATCCTTCGGATGCGTTCTAATGCTTCTGCCTATGCCTCTTCTCGAATTCCTTTTTCTTCTTCCTTGCGTTTCTTGGCAGTGTTGAGTTGATTTAGCATCTCCTCTTTCAGGGGTTCTTGATATAACTTGACTCTGCATCCGCTAATGTAACTAGGTAGAACATCACCCTCTAGTGTAGCTAGTTGAACTGCTCCACTGGTTCAGATCCTATTAATGATCATAGGTCCATAGCCTCTCTTTTCTAATTTCCGTGCATGTTGCTTCAATGTGTAGACTAAAACTAAATCTCCTGCCTTCAAGCCTTTATCCATAACGTGAGCATCAAAGTATGCCTTCTGTCTTTTCTTACTTGCATAGATTCCCGTTGCCACTCTTAGTCTTGTTTCACCTAGTTGTTCCAGATCAAGAATCCTCGCAGAGAGTTCATGACCCGTCCATTCATGCTCCTGTGCTACTTTCAATGTAGGTATCAAGAAGTCCAATGGTAGCATTGCATTTTGATCGAATACCATCTGAAAGGGTGTGGCTTGGAGTACCGTTTTGCCCATTAGCTTGTGGATGATAGGGGGGAGACTTCTTATGTACTACCAAGAATTCTTGGAGAAGATTTTCAATAACTTCATTCAAGAAGTGAGTCCCTTTATCACTGACTAGCTCTATAGGTAGCCCGTATCTGGTGAACACGTTCTCAAACAAGAACTTAGCTGTCGTTTGAGCATCGTTCTTGGTGGTGGCTTTTACCTCTACCCACTTGGTTAAATAGTTTGTGGCCACAATGATGTATTCAGCATGTGAACCTTTAGTTGGGGGATCAATAGGACCTACAAAGTCTATTCCCCACTTAGAGAATGCTCGTCCACCCATCATAGGTTTCAAGGGCATCTCGTCTTTACGTATAGGATACTGAGTTCGCTGACAGACATCACACCTCTTCACATAGGTATGTGCATCCATGTGAAGGGTCGGCCACTAGAATCCCGCAAATAGTATTGCCTTGATCACCCGATCTGGTCCAAAATGTCCTCCTGCTACACCTTGGTGAGCAGTTTCCAAGATCTTGAGATATTCACTCTCATGGACACATAGTCTCAGGTAACCATCTTTACCCCGCTTGTATAAATTATCACCAATGAGTGAGTAATCTAGGGCTTCTTGTTCTAAACTTCTTTGTCTGGCCAATGTCATATCTTGAGGGAATGTTCTCGTCCTCAGGAAGGCTACTAATGGTTCACTCCAATCTGGCACTATGGACACTTGATAAAGAGTGGCATGTTCCACAGGTGGTTTAGTGCAACAGATCGGGCATTCCTTGCACAGTTTATGGACATCAGCTTCCATAGTCGACCAATGCACTCCGAGTCTCCTTAGTGTCTGTAGGGTTCGTTGCTTTGAGTAGTGTTGCTTTAATGCACCTACATGTGCCAATTGCAACCATTTCGTGCACTCATCTTCTTCCACACAACAAGCTAGGATTCCTTGATCTGTATGCTTGTACATACTTCCTGCCATGATCTGGTATTTTTGGGCTTTTACTATTTCCCTATCCTGTGTGTTTATCACTGGGTGGTTAGGCCCATATGTCAATACTGGCACTAATGGCTTAGCCCATTGAGGTACAACTTCCAAATTAAACAAGTAAGCATCAGGAAGGTCATCTGATACTCCCTGTGGGGCTTCTCTAGATGTGAGCCTAGAGAGATGGTCTGCTCTCAAATGAGTCTTTCCTCTCCTCACCACAACCTCAAAGTCATATTCCATTAGCAAGCTTACTAATCTGCCTATATTGCAAGGTTTGTTCACCAAGTACAACAATTCCTAATGATCAGTAAAAAAATTAAACTTATTTGCAAGCAAATAATGTCTAAACTTCTTAACTGCATATACCATGCCTAATCCTTCTCATTCAGTGGTGGTATAGTTTCGTTCAGGTGCATTCAATTGTCTACTAGCATAGGCAATTAGAAGATCCATATTACCTTCACCAGTAGGTTGTGCAAGTACACATCCAATAGCATAATTGGATGCGTCCACATGCACATGAAAGGGCTTGTTCCAATCTGGGGTTGTTAAGATGGGTGTTGAACATAATCGTCATTTAAGCTCATTGAAGGAGTTCTCACACTCTTCAGTCCACTCAAAGTTAGTCAAAAGTCCGTACAGAGGCTTTGCTATGATGGCATACATGTGTATAAATCGTCGATAATAACCACAATGCCCCATGAAAGCTTGTACTTCCTTGACATTCTTTGGCCTAGGTAACTCTGCTATGGCTCTTACTTTCTCTTCATCAGTGGATATGCCATTCTTTGACACTGTGTGTCCTAGAATCTTGCCTTGCCTGACCATGAAAACACACTTTTCTGGGTTCAGGGAGACTTGATATTCTCTACATCTATCAAAGATTTGTCTGATTTCAGGAATATGGGTTTTATTAATGTTGGAATGAGCACAAAGATCATCAACATAGACCTCTAGGTTCTTCCTCAATAATTCTTTAAATACATGGCACATCAGCCTCTGGAAGGTACCGGGTGCATTGGTAAGCCCAAATGGCACTACTCTAAAGGCAAATATGCCCCACTCTGTGGCAAAAGCCGTCTTATGCTGATCTTCTGGTGCAATGGCTACTTGATTGTATCCCAAAAATCCATCAAGGAAGTTGTACACTTCCTTGCCTGCTACTCTTTCTAGTAGATGCTCGGTAATTGGAAGTGGATAGTTATCTCGAATTGTGGCTGCATTAACCTTCTTCAAATTAATGCACACGCGTAGCTTTCCATTCTTGGGCACCACTACAATGGGGGATACCCACTCAGTGTTCTCAATTTCATAGATAAATCCAGCTTCCACGAGTCTATCTATCTCCTCTTTGATCTTAGCAACATAATTATCGCTATATGTATATGGCTTTTGCTTAGAGGGTTTCGCGTCTGAGGTCATGGGAATTGTGTGTGAGCATATATCTGGGTCAAAACCCTTCAAGTCCTTATAACTCCAAGCGAATACATCTCTGTATTCTCTTAGCAAGGCAATCAACTCTTGCTCTTCTTCTTCCGTCAGGTCATGTCCTATGTAAGTGCATCTCGCTTCTCCTTCTTCTATGGCTACCACTATTTTCTTGGTGGTTTCTTTGTTATCATAGGCCTCCCCTGATTGCACCTCTCCTTTAGGCATTCTTATCATGATTCTCCTATCATCTATTTCATACTTCTTAAAGTTTTCAGGGACCTCAAACAAAGATTCTTCCTCTTTTGGTGTGACTTCTCTCTTCTTCCTTTTCTTGCCCTCACTCTTGGTCGTTAGTTGTGTGGTTAACCTTACATCATTTGTGAGCTCTCCATGTCTCTGAGGGTGAGCTTCAGCTTCATAGAAGTATTCTTCATCTGATGCAAATGGTGGGTCCTTGATGATTGACTCTAGGTCTGAGTCGCTTGCATCCTCGAATGCATCAGGGCTCGGTTCGCACTCTTCTAAAACCGCATCTCCCATGATTGGCTCTATGGAGAAGACTGAAATGTCATAGCCATCCTCATCACAGTGGGGTGTCCATTGTTCTTCATTGATGGCTACATCCATTGTTGCTAAAATTTCTGTTCAGCCGTGAGGTTCAAATTCTTCGTCCAGAAATACTACAGGTGCATAGGCTGGGTCTTGAATTGATCTATGTGTTTCCTTCGCACCTACCTCTCTGGCTTTTTCCCTCTTCTCTTCTTCTACTGCTACTCTTCACATCCATAAGTGGGTGTCTTCATGCATCCATGAGGATCCTGATCCTATGGAATGCACAGACTCCGTATCATCTTTGGCTCTATGGATGGGGTTCCACTGGATGGGGGGTACATCCCTATGAGAGTAATCTTTGAGATTTACTTTGATCGTAACACCTAAGTGTTGCAGATACAAGGAATTGGTTCCCCAATCCTGTACCACTTGCAATTGTCGCATAAATGGCCTTCCCAAAATCATCTCATAGGCATGATTTTTGCTAAAGTCACAAATAGCAAACGTATGCTCGAACTCTACACCACAAGTAGTGAGAGTTATTCCTTCTAGTAGTCCCAAAGGTCTTTCAATGTGGCCATCGGCCATCTGCAATTTCATCCTCGTGGGCCTGAGTGCTGGCTTGCCCCAACGCTTCCATAGGGAAGTGGTAGCAATTGCAACACCTGCACCAGAGTCCAGAATTGCCTTGGTTGTGTATCCCTCATGAGTAATGGGAAGATAAGTGTTTCCCTCTTCACCTTCACTCATATCTCCTATCTTGTCTAGAGGAATTTCTGGCACTGTTCTATGAGAACCTACCTGGGAACGCGGTTTAGTTACCTCTGGGACTTGTTTGGCTACATGTTTCCATAGCTCTGGCCTAACTTTGAGTAGCTCTTCTAAAGTGAGGTTGCACTACACTTTAGTGTTTTTCACTACCTCCGTGTTCCTAGGTATGATTGAATCTTCGTTTCTTACCATGACAGTGGGTGCTCTCATACAAGTAGACTTAGCTTCCCATGGGCCTGTGAAGTGGGGTAATTCATGTAAAGAATTAGACTCAAAGTCTAATCTCTCTTGAGATTGAGTACTCTCCTGCTCTTCATAAATGGATGGGATGTCTTGTGGGAATTGGTCATGTGCATCATCCACAAGTTCAATGGGAGGAGGGACTTCACTTTCTTTAGCCCATTTGTCTTCTTGAATCTCTCGTAGGAATTCTGGTGTGAACCGATTCATAGAAAAAGATGTGTATGGCTCTGTAGAGTTAGGCACATAGGCTTCCTGGGCAGGTAGGCTTTCTCTTTCATTTGCCTTGCCCTTATTTGGTGGGGTGGGTTCCTTTTTTGATTGTGCAATTAGCCTCTCCAATCTTTCTAGCAGTCCATCAAAGTACAACTGCGTCTTAGCTAAACTAGAGATGTTAAAGAGGCGACTGGCTTCACACATGGTTTGAGCCAATTCCACCATCTTAGCACGGATTTTGGTTCGTTCAAGCTCTAGTTCCGCTCTAGGGTAACACTTGTCATAATCGGTTACATTTGGCCCTTATTGGATTCTGGCCTAATATGCCTTGAGCATCATATTTAGATCCTCGGGAGTGGGATCTGCTAGGACTGATCCTACTCTTGGGGGTGGTGGAATTGTGAGAGGTGGGTTGGAAGGTGATGGATCGGATGGAGATGGGAAGGGTGGTGGTGGAGTGGTGTGAGAGGGAGTTTGAGTTGTAAGTTCAATGATCCTGGCCTTCGTTTCTCTTAGGCTTTCCTCGAGTTCACTCATCTTCTTTGCCCATTGCCTCTTCATTCTTTCTCTACTATCTCTCCAGGCTCTAGTCCTCTTCTTGGTTATGCTCTCAGTTTCACTAGCCTTGGCACTTTTTTCCTGACCTAAACTTTGGTTTTGCTACAAGGCTTGAGCTCTAGTGACTACCTGTACTGGTGCAGTGGAAGTCACACTTCCTGTAGAGTCTACTACTAACCCAATAACATTGATAGGAGTAATTTTTGGCATATTATTGGGATTCTTTGGGCAATCTCGTAAGAGATGCTCTTTTCCACCATCCATACAAAAGCCCTAAATGGTCACTGGTTGGGGTTGTGTAGGTGCAGGCATGGGGCAATCACAAATAAGGTGATCTCCCTGACATCTGTAGCATGGTCCTCTAGGGAATGGGGGTCTTACCTGCCTAGGTTGAGGTCTAGAGTTGGGGTTTGTGTACATGACATTAGCATACTCTGGCTCCCAACTAGGTTCACTCGGTTCTTCACTATAGTAGGACTCACCATGTTCAGGAGATTGCATGTAGTAAGCTTGGGGACTATCAATATGTGTAGAATCAAAGCTATGGTCACTGGGGTCACTTTCTGAAAGCAAGGGTGTCACTGGCACTATGGCTCTATTCAGGTTCTCTTATGCAGATGTGTACTTTACTGGAATCACATTGGCTGGAGTCGAAGGTTGTTGGGCTAGCACTGGTTGAGGTCTTTGCTGGGGTTGATATTGTGGTTGGTGAAGGGCTTTGGTGTGCAGAACAAGAGGAGGAAGAAGGAGATGGAGGGAGAGAGAAGAGAGGAACGACGCGCGGACATGCGTGGGAGCCTCGAAACCCACATAATGATCTCTCTTGAGGCAATGCTCTATATATGATGTATATATATGAATATGGGGGTAAGGTCACATGACCCTTACATCCCCAACAATCTCCCACTTAAGGGTCAATGTGACCATAAGTGGAAAATATACAAAGAATGATGTAGGACTATACAATAATATACAGGAAGAGTCCGGATCTCAACCCATACCAGATCAGCCTACACCAACCGCCTCAAACAAGGTGTATCCATGCACCTCAAACTGCTCTAGACTCATATCGATAAGAGTCGAGCTCATATCTGACTGATGCAAGAACTCATGAAGTTCCTGCAAAGCTCCCACTCGCTCCATGCGTGTGTCAATCATCGAACGACTGACAACTCCAAGTGCAAATGCTCCAATAGCAACTGCAATGTCTGGTCTCGAGCATAACAACTCGTACATCAGACTCCCGAATGCTGACGAAACCTGTGCTATCCTAGCTAGCCTAAGTATGCCAATCATGCCTCTATCCAAGGCATCCAAAGCACCATCATCAAGACCAACATGTCCTGATATATCTGTGTCAACATCTGGCATGAGCGAATCCAAGAATGACTGCATAATAGTTGACTCCTCAGCATCTAAATCAGTCATCCTATCAACCAAGGATGTATCTAGGTGTGCATCCTGAGAGCTAATATGCTCTACCATACACTGTGTATCATGAGAGCTATCGTGCTCTACCACACCAAGTGTATCATCATGCTCCATATGAGCTAACTGCACAACATCCATACCAAGGTCAAACCGATGATCACTCTCTAACTGAGTATCATCATAATGCTCTACATGAGCATCTACATCATGCTCTAAAGCATCAATCTGATCATCCAAAGTGTGCTCCACAAGAGCATCCATATGATCAAAACAATCATGCTCTGTATAAGCACCATGAGCATCCAAAGCATGATCTACATGTGCATCCATATGAGCATCTGAATCCTGCCATACATCTGCATCAATAATATCCATAGACCTGTCTGTAGGTAGATAAAATGAGACATGACGAGTCTCACATCGCACATAAGGCTGAACTCCCACTGAGACGAGACTGTCTCTCACATGAAGTACCTGCAGTGGATACATGTGCCCAATCCTAGCACCTCTGACAAGCATAAGTTGTCCCAACTGCAACTGAAAATGATGCTCACCAAGGAATGCATAACATCTGCTCTCCTGTAACTGGCTAACTGAAATCAAACTCATAGGGAATGAAGGCACATAGCGTACATGTCTAAGAATAAGTGATGCTCCACTAGGTAGCATAAGGTGTACATCTCCAGCACCCTTAATGTCATATGTCGTACCATCAGGCATGTGCACACATCCACGACTCTCACCTGAGAATCGACAAAACCACTCACGACGTGGAGTAACATGAAAACTGGCTAATGCATCAAGCAACCAAGCCATATGTGTGCTATCCAATGAACAAGAGGAATCCTGAGATGAACCATAGGAGAAAGTGATATCTCCATCACTAGCATAATCAACTGCCATAGAATCTCTTGAAACCACTACCTGATCTGCATCACGTGCATATCTTTGACATCGTCGTTGCATCTGCCTGAAGCAACATCGTCGAATATGGCCCTCATGACCACAATGCCAACATCGAAGTCGTCGATGTGATCTATGTCTCATATGAGTCAATGGACTCACATACATATCATGTAGTCTTTGCCATAATGCACTACTCGTCTCCTCATACATAACAGACTCATATATAGAATCCACAAGCTTTAATCGGATAGTGAAGCTGGCCAATGCATCCATATCCATCCATACATGGTCGGGCATGTCACGAGGCCTCTGTGCATCTCTATGCACATACATGTGTAACCCTGCACGAACCAATATATGCCACATCTGAGCTTTCCATCTCGGAAAGTCAGTGCCATCAAATCGAGAAAACACCATGCTGGCAATCCAAGACTAGCAATGTAACAAGAGACTAAAAACGATACTCTATCCTCAATAGGATCACGCCTACATATCCATATGCATAACTCACATCACAAATGTCTCGATGGAGAAAGAACCATGTGAAGCACCTGTCACATAACCATGCATCTAGCATGCACATAAAATCATGAGCATAAGCCTGCTCACCAAGTCTCCAAAGTGACCAAATAGATGTGAAAGAATCCTGGGAAAATTTTGACAGAGTATCCCCTGTAAACTGAGCAATCAAACAAGATAACCAATAACCAAAGAACAATAAGTAACTTGTCACCACCTGTCATTGATCCAAGCAAGGATAATGGCAACTACATATGCCAAAAAACTAATGGCAATACACGCCAATACAATGGTAATGCACCTCCCACTCAAGAATGAATCTTGCAAGATGGTCCAACCTGTCACGAATAACCTGTGACCAAGTCCAAGTGAATGGAGATAAATAATGATCCAAAGCTATCGCACAAGCTTCAAGATCCACTAGAGCTCTCTTCTAGCATAAAAGCTGTCAAAATTTTGGCAGCATCTCCTCTGTAAAATGGACTCTGAACCAAATAAACCATGTGGGAATCACCATCCACATATGTCAAGAATCACACTGGCAAATACATATCAATCAATGACCAAATGCTAATAATGGTGACAAACAAATGTCTAACTGAGGCTCCAATCTGGATCATGTACCTGTAAAGAAAACAAAAGATACAAATACCAAACAAGATCCAAAATCAACTCTCATAGAATTGTGTGCAACCGGTAACTAAATCCATAACCAAGTGGCATAAGCAAGGTATGGACCACAATGCCACTATACATTCATGATCAAACTCATGATGACATAAACCTCAAAAAGAGTATACCACAATGTCATCTTACATGCCAAACATGTAACAAGATCATGCTCTACTCTCATATGAAGAAGATAACACAATGATCATACATGTACAATGTCTTGAAGCTCTAAAAATAAGAGCTTGCACACCAAAAATTCTCTCTCGAACAAGTTCCAAAGCAAATTCAACCTCCAAGTGCAATTAGGGTTGTTTGGGCAAAACTGTACTGCTTTGTGTTTTGCTGTTTCGGAGGTGATAACCTCTGAATCTGAACTTTTCGTATTCAGCAAACTTCAAGATCTAACTCTTGGCTACGTAACTACATAAAGAACACCTCAATCGAAGGTGCGTAGCTCAAGATATGCTCAAAACAAGCACCTGCTGTCAATTTCAATTTCACTTTGCAATAGTATTGCTCTGTATTCTGCAATTTCGGCAACCTAAAACTCAGAATCTGGATCTGAGTTCTTCTACAAAGTTGTAGCTACCTTTCCAAGCTACACACACCAAGTTGAATCATCGCATTCCGAGCTGTAAAACCCAAGTTATGACTCAAAAATCGACCTGCTGTCCTACTCAATATAGATTCGCCTTCTACAATACTCTGCGTTTTTCGAATTTTCGGCACTTCAGAAGTCCGAACCAAGTTCTCTGCCCTTCTGTGAAGTTGTAGCTCTCTGTGTTAGCTACGCATAGGACTTTAAAACGCATCAATCCGAGCTTCGTAGCTCGAGTTATGACCGAAATACTGAGCAGTTGTCAAGAGATGCCGACCTTCATTTGTAACTCTTCTCACCTAAGCTTCCATTGAAGCTTCTTGCACACCAGCCTTCAGCATGCTCTGATACCAATGAAGGGCTTTGGTGTGCAGAACAAGAGGAGGAAGGAGGAGATGGAGGGAGAGAGAAGAGAGGAACAATGCGCGGATATGCGTGGGAGCATCGAAACCCACATAATGATCTCTCTTGAGGCAATGCTCTATATATGATGTATATATATGAATATGGGGGTAAGGTCACATGACCCTTACATCCCCAACAGTTGGTAGGTTTGTTGAGGCCTAGTATACTGTGGTGGTGGGTACTCGTTCTGGTATCTTCCTTGTTGAGGGTATGGTTGTGGGTACGTCTGCCTAACTGCTTGCTTATTGTAGGGGCAATCTTGCGCAGTGTGATTGGTGTACCTCCATTCTATGGTGCACTACTGGCTACTAGGATTCACTTGGGGTTGAGCCATAATGGGACATACGTTTGCCATATGGTCACCACCGCAAGTATAGCACCTCTTTACGGGGGCAAACCTTGGGATTTGTTTGCTAGTGACACCTAGTTTTTTAGCTACTTTCTCAGCGAGTTCCTCAATTGATGTGGATTGCAATGAAAAGAGGCTAGAGGCACTATTAGAAACTTTGTAGATTTTTGAAAGCTCTAACTCTTCCCTTAGGTTATCCTCGATGTCGATGCACATGCGTACACACTCTTCTATAGTCCTAGGGTCCTTCAAGTACACATATGACCTCAATTTGGTACTTAGCAATCCATCTAGGAATAAAGCCACTTGTTTGGCTGGTGTGGGTAGCTCAGAGATAGGGCATCTCTCTAGGTATTGCCTAAAGCTTCTTTCTGCAAGTCTAACCGTCTCTTGAGGGGTTTGCTTGAAGCTGTGAATGAGAGAGGAATTGTTATGCCTTATGCCACTCTTAGAGAATTCAATAATGAAAGCCTCTAGAAGTTGGTCTATGTTACTGAAGTGTCTCTCATTTAGGGGTTGAAACCACGTAAGAGCGGTATTCCTAAGGGTGAGACCAAAGGCATTGTACTGCGTGAATAGGTCCTCAACTTGTTCGGCTCTCAAGACTTGCCTGAACTCGGCCACATGATCGTAGGGGTCTCCGGTTCCATCAAAGTAGTTCTTCATAGACTTAACCAACTGGGTGGGCCTCAAGGTTCTAGTGTGTTCTCTTGGTCTTGGCAAAGGAAAATCATCAGCATTTCTTAGGTTCCTTGGGGCTCTAAGTCTCTCGGGTTCTTCTCTATCCATTTCTGTTCGCATTCGTTCTCTTCCTATTGGGTTGGCAAAGCTTACCTCAGGTATATCTCTATTCCTGTCTCTTTGAGTTCCCTGAGCTTGGGATGTTCCAGCTCCGGGGTGGCCATGCGAGACATTAGATCTTGGTTGGGGAAAAATAAATTCTCCCTTCCAAGTGTAGGCATGCCTACCATGCTTTGTGACAATAAAGATCCTCTCAGAAGTGTGATCCAAATAGGTCACTTTGCCAGGGCTATCGGGATCTTTTAACTCATAGATTGTGATTGTTCCTATCTCATTCGGTTGATCGGGCTTATACCTCCAAAAGGCTTCATCAGTCTCTCAGTTCAAGAGCAGATCTATACTCTTATTGTCCTGGGGAACCCACTCGGGATTGAGGATTCTCGTCAGAACTGATTTACCACGAGGGGTCTGTTGACAGCACACGGGAAGAAGCAAGTACGGACACACATGCGGATCTAGCACTAAGGCAACCCTTCATTTTTTTTCAAAACCCTTACATCATTTTAAAGTGATTCTCATCACTAAAAACCCTTGTAAATATCATTTCACCTTTTTGTAGCTCCATTTTGTACAAGCCGAGGAGTCCTCGAGCTTGGGGAGCCCTAGAAGTAGTTGTCTGCCAATTTTCATAATTTTTAGATCTCGTTTGAGCCCTCAAATAAGCCCTGAACCCTAATTTTTAACTAGGCCAGACACTAGGTCTGGACAAGGCCAAAGCTAGTCAAAAACTATAAATAGAGCTAGAGAGCTCATTTTTAAGGGGGCTTCTTGTAGTTTTGAGCTTGTATGAGAACTTGGTTGCAATAGAAGTGATTCCATTGTCTTACTCTCTTTGTTCTTGCCGTGTGTGCACGTGTGTGTGTATGTGTGTGCATGTTAGTGTGCTTCTCACTCATACATTTGTGCATTCACTTGCTCGAGGTCTTCATACCATCCTCATGTCTTCCCGGATTGACATTAAAGGAGGTGCTACTCATCACTGAGCTACACCAAATTTTGGCGCCGTTGCCGGGGATTCGAGCTTTGAGGACGAGCGTGTGATGGTAAGACGTAGAGAGGACGCGTTGGAATGGTAAGTAGTTGGTAAATTTCTGATTTTTCTCCATCTCCATCTCCATCTTCACCTCCTTCTCCAACTCCACCTCCACCTCCTTCTCCACTACATATTCCCTCTTCCTTATCATTCCCTCATTTGTTGTGTGCGAGTTTGAGAGAGAGCGAGCGTGTGTGTTCTTGTTTTGTGTGTTTTTTGCATGTTTCTTGCAGGTGGCAGCTCCATCATCATCTCCAGCAAGCTCAGCAGGTACAGAATCTGTCTGCACAGTCCCCGAGGCGTTGAGCTCGAGCTATCGCGACACTCCGAAAATTTCACCCAATCACGATTCTGAGTGCACCACGACACTGCGCAGGCCTAGAGCTCCCAAGATCACTAGACAGAACAGAAAAATTCACCATATCCCGAGCTATCGCGACACCTCGAGATATCGCGACACCTCGAGGTATCGCGACACTCACGACCTATCGCGACACCTCGCGACGTATCGCGACACTCACGACCTATCGCGACACCTCACGACCTATCGCGACACCTCACGACCTATCGCGACACCTCACGACCTATCGCGACACTTCGACCTATCGCGACACCTCACGACCTATCGCGACACCTCACGAGCTATCGCGACACCTCACGAGCTATCGCGACACCTCACGAGCTATCGCGACACTTCGACCTATAGCAACACCTCACGAGCTATCGCGACACCTCACGACCTATCGGGACACTTTGAGCTATCGCGACACCTCGACCCGACGTATCGCGATACACGGCCTTTAACGCATGAAAATTTAGTGTTATTTTTTAGTGATTGGAAGGGTAGTCGAGCTTAATTTTAGGCACCTTGGTATAACTTTAGAACCTTGGAAGTGGGCAAAAGGCCTAGAAACCAGAGAGGGATCTCCTGAACCCCGAGAGCCCATTTTGACCCTTTAGTGCCTGAATGGTCATAACTTGACCATACGAACTCCGATTGATGAGATTTTGGTCTCGTTGGAAAGCTCGTTGAGAATCCTACATGGACCTCGACTGGTTTTTGTAAGAATCATACGCGGAGTTTTAGCACATGCATTTTTAAGTTGACCTTTAGGTGGAACTAAGTGCTCCTCAGATTTAGGGGGTACAGTGAGTTACTCCAGGGGGACTAAAATTATTGATGTGTGTTTTTCAATTACTTGTGGTAAAAGAGCTATACTAACGGGTGAGCTTTTGCAGGAACATTGTGAGCACTCAAGGCAATCTAAAGCAAGCTAGCAAGGGTGAGTACCAAGCTTGGGAGAAGGCTTCCTGGGCTTGTGTAGCAGTCTGGTCAACCAGCTGATTGAGGTTGGAAGATCTCTCAACCCTCCTTTGTCAATTCCTAGCCTAGGCTAAGTACGACTTAGGTGTGGTAATTAATTAGGGCAACGTTAGGCCCGAATCAAGTCCAAGAGTATTAATCAACCAAGTGCAAGAATTAAGTAGGTCTTAAGTGCGAAAACTCTAAGGGACAAAAGGTAAACTGGAGTCGATCACTCATCAAGTGCGGAAATTCACTTAAGTACTCCTGACGACGCGATTTCAGACAAGACCATAAACATAATATTCAACTCAAAAGAACAAAGTGATTGGTGAAAATTAACCTGCAACGAGAGTGTGCTTAGGTCCAAGGGGGTAGATAAATCAGGCATATGAACCTTAGATTAGGCAGACACTTAGGTCGAGACAGACAAAGCCTCAGATCTTCTGAAGCTAGCGTCAATCACACTGCCAGGTCTTGGGCCCAGCAGTTGAGTGATCACCCATACACTCCCAGATCAGAAACAAGTGATTCGGAGATGTCCTATCACATGGAGAGATCAGTAGGTAGTTCAGGGGTGGCTTATCTAGAAAAGCCAGAGGGACCTTACAAGACTCAATTGGAATACATCAGGACAAATCGTCTAGGTGCTCGCATCTATGAAGATGGCCTGAGAAGATCGGTGGTCCAAATTAAGAACCCCGATCAACCCCAAGGATTAGACCACCCGGTAGTCAAGTTTGAGAATGGAGCATACCTAGACAAAGAGGGGACTATATATGTAGTCACCACTCTTCCTGATAGAACTGATGAGTTTGGAAATGTGATTGCTGAGACTGACATGGGTGATATAGAGCAAGGGAACTTAGAGAAAGAGCCAAGAACCCCCCGTGGTAAATCTGTCTTGACCAGAATCATGACTCCAGAGTGGATTCCACAGGATAATAAAAGCATAGATCTGCTTCTAAATCGAGAAACCGATGAGGCTTTTTGGAGATATAAATCTGCTCAACCCCAGGAAGTGAATGACCTCACAATCTATGAGTTTAAAGACCCTGATAGCCCAGGCCAAGTCACCTACCTAGATAATGCATCAAAGAGAATCTTCATGGTCACTGAGCATGGCAGACATGCCTACACATGGAAGGGTGAATTTGTTTTTCCCCAACCAAGGTCTAATGTGTCCTTTGGTCACCAAGGAGCTGGGACTTCCCAAGCTCATGGAGCTCAAAGAGATAGAAGTAGAGACAAACCTGAGGTAAGTTTTGCCAACTCCTTGGGAAGAGAAAGGACGAGAACGGAAAGGAATAGAGTGGAACCTGAGAGACATAGAACCCCATGGAATCAAAGGAATGTTGACGATTTTCCTTTGCCAAGGCCGAGAGAACACACTAGGACCCTGCGACCAACTCAACTGGTGAAGTCCATGAAAAATTATTTCGATGGCACGGGAGACCCTTATGACCATGTGGCAGAATTTCGGCAAGTATTGAAAGCTGAACAGGTAGAGGACCTATTCACACAATATAATGCTTTTGGTCTAACCCTTAGGAACACTGCCCTTACGTGGTTTCAACCATTAAACGAGAGGCATTTCAGAAACATAGACCAGCTCTTAGAGGCATTTATCATTGAGTTTTCTAAGAGTGGAATCAGGCACAACACATCCTCACTAATTCATAGCTTCAAACAAACACCTCAAGAGACGGTCAGACTAGCTGGAAGAAGATTTAGGCAGTACCTGGAGAGATGCCCGATGCCGGAGTTACCCACACCAGCCAAACAAGTGGCCTTGTTCTTAGATGGATTGTTGAGCACTAAGCTCAGGTCATATGTGTATCTGAAGGACCCCAGAACGATAGAAGAGTGCGTGCGCATGTGCATAGACATTGAGGACAATCTAGGTGAGGAATTAGAACTATCAAAAATCTATAAGGATTCTGATAGCTCTAGTGGCCTCACATCTGGTCAATCCACATCCATTGAGGAACTTGCAGAGAAGGTAGCTCAAAAACTAGGTGTCTCTAGCAAACAAACTCCGAGATTTGCCCCAGTTAAGCAGTGTTATACTTGTGGCGGTGACCATATGGCAAATGTATGTCCCGTTATGGCCCAACCCCAGGCGAATCCTAGTAGCCAGTACTGCACCATAGAGCGCAGGTACACCAACCACACTGCACAAGACTGCCCATATAACAAACAAACTGTTAGGCAAAATTACCCTCAGCCATATCCACAACAGGGTAGATACCCGAATCAGTACCCACCACAACAATACAACAGACCACAGCAAACTTATCAGCCACCTTATCAAGGGCAGCAGAGACCTCAACTAGTCCTAGTGCAGCAACCCCCTGCTCCAACCAATGTGATCTCAGTGAAATATGCATCTGTTGAAGAAAATCCGAACAGAGCCATAGTCCCAATCACCCCATTGCTATCAGACAGTGATCCAAGTGACCATAGTTTTGACTCCACACATATTGATAGCCCACAGGCTTATTACATGCAGTCACCCGAGCATAACGATTCATACTATTATGAGGACCCAAGTGAAAATAGTGGGGAACCTGAGTATGCTAATGTCATGTACACAAACCCCAACTCTAGACCTCAACCTAGGCAGGTACGACCCCCATTTCCTAGAGGACCATGCTTCAGATGTCAGGGAGATCACCTTATACGTGATTGTCCACTGCCTGCCCCTACACAACCTCAACCAGTAACAATTCAGGGTTTCTGTCAAGACTGCGGAAAAGAGCATCTCCTACGAGATTGCCCAAAGAACCCTAATAACATGCCTAAAATCACTCCTATCAATGTTGTTGGGTTAGTTGTGGACTCCACAGGGAGTGTGACTTCCACTGCACCTGTGCAAGTAATCACAAGAGCCCAAGCACTACAACAAAACCAAGGTGTTGGTCAGGAAAAGAGCCCCGAGGTGAGTGAAACAGAGAGTATAACCAAAAAGAGGACTAGAGCCTGGAAGGATAGTCGTGAAAGAATGAAAAGGCAATGGGCAAAAAAGATGAGCGAACTTGAAGAAAGCTTGAGAGAAACCAAGGCGAAGATAAGTGAACTCGCATCTCAAAACCACTCTCACACCAACCCTCCACCACCTCTCCCTTTACCTGCCAATCCACCTTCTTCCATTCCCCAACCCTTCAATACACCACCCTTAACCCACCCACCACCCCGAGTAGGATCAGTATTAGCTGATCCCACTCCTGAAGATATAGACATGATGCTTAAAGCATATCAGGCCAGAATCCAAGAAGGGCCAAATGTAACGGATCATGAAAAGTGCTACCCTAGAGCTGACCTAGAGATAGAAAGAACCAAGCTTTGCACGAAAATGGTCGCATTGGCTCAGACTATGTTTGAAGCCAGTCGCCTTTTCAATTACTCAGGCTCAGCCAAGACACAATTACACTTGGATGGACTTCTAGAGAAGTTAGAGGGCATAATTGCAAGATCTTCCAAGGAAGAAAAACATCAAGAAAGAGATAAAGCAAGCAAAAACAGGAACCATTCCCCATCAAAAGCGTATGTGCCCAATTCCACTGAACCAGACAACCCCCCCTCCCTAGAAAGAGTAGAGAATCTAATGGCACAATCACAAAAGGAACTCGCCCCTCAACACAATGACAAGGCTAGTGAAAGAGCAGGTTTTCCTACCCAGAAAGCCTATGTGCCTGAAGCCTATGTGCCTAACTCTACGGAGCCAGACACATCATCTTCTTTGAATCGGTTCACACCAGAATTCCTACACAAGATTCAAGAAGACAAATGGGCTAAAGAAAGTGAAGCCCCTCCTCCCTTTGAGCTGGTGGATGACACACACGATCAATTCCCACAAGACCTTCCTTCCATTTATGGAGAACAGGAGAGTGCCCAATCTCAAGAAAGATTAGACTTCGAGTCTAATTCTTTACAAGAACTACCCCATTTCACAGGACCATGGGAAGCAAAGTCCACCTGTATGAGAGCACCTACAGTCATGGTAAGAAACGAAGATTCAGTCATACCTAGGAACACAGAGGTAGTGAAGAACACCAAAGTGCAGTGCAATCTCACTTTGGAAGAGTGGCTTAAGGTTAGACCAGAAGTGTGGAAACAAGTAGCCAATCAAGTGCCCGAGATAGCGAAACCTCGTTCCCAGGTAGGATCACATAGGACAGTGCCAGAGATACCCTTGGATAAGGTAGGAGATATGTGTGAAGGTGAAGAAGGGAACACCTATCTTCCCATTACCTACCAGGAGTACACCACCAAGGCAATTTTGGACTCAGGTGCAGGAGTTGCAATTGCCACCACTTCCCTATGGAAGCGTTGGGGCAAGCCAGCACTCAGGCCAACGAGAATGAAATTGCAGATGGCCGATGGTCATATTGAGAGACCCTTAGGATTGCTAGAAGGAATAACTCTCACCACCTGTGGTGTCGAGTTTGAGCACACATTTGCCATATGCGACTTCAGCAAAAATCATGCCTATGAAATGATCTTGGGACGACCTTTTCTGCGACAGTTGCAAGTGGTACAGGATTGGGGAACCAATTTGTTGTACCTGCAGCACTTAGGTGTTACGACCAAGGTCAATCTTAAGGACTACTCTCATAGAGATGTGCCACCTATTCAATGGAATCCCATCCATAGAGCCAAAGATGAGACTGACTCTGTGCATTCCATAGAATCCGGATCCTCGTGGATGCATGAAGACACCCACTTATGGATGTGTAAGGTAGCAGTAGAAGAAGAGAAGAGAGAGAAATCCAGAGAGGTAGGTGCAAAAGAAACCCATAGATCTATCCAAGACCCAGCCTATGCACCTGTAGTCTTTCCGGACGAAGAATTTGAACCCCACGGCTGGGCAGAAATTCTAGCAACCATGGATGTAGCCATCAATGAGGAACAATGGACACCCCACTGTGATGAGGATGGCTATGATATTTCAGTCTTCTCCATAGAGCCAATCATGGGAGAGGCAGTTCTAGAAGAATGCGAACCTAGCCCTGATGCATTTGAGGATGCAAGTGACTCCGATCTAGAGTCAATCATTATGGATCCACCTTTTGCATCAGATGAAGAATACTTCCATGAAGTAGAATTTCAACCCCAGAGGCACGGAGAGCTTACAAATGTTGTAAGATTAGCAACACATGTGACCCCGAAGGAAGAAGGAAAGAAACGAAAGAAGGGAGAAGTCTCACCAGAAGAGGAAGAATCTTTGTTTGAGGTCCCAGAAAATTTTAAGAAGTATGAAATAGACGACAGGAGAGTCATGATAAGAATGCCTAAACGAGAGGCACAATCAGGGGAGGCCTATGACAACAAAGAAACCACCAAGAAAATAGTAGTGGCCCTAGAAGAAGGAGAGGAGAGATGCACCTACATAGGCCATGACCTAACAGAGGAAGAAGAGCATGCATTAATAGCCTTGCTAAGAGAATACAGAGATGTATTCACTTGGAGTTACAAGGATTTGAAAGGTGTTGACCCTGACATATGCTCACACACTATCCCCATGACCTCAGATGCTAAACCCTCTAAGCAAAAGCCATACACATATAATGATAACTATGCTGCTAAGATCAAAGAAGAGATAGACCGCTTGGTGGAAGCCGGATTTATCTATGAAATTGAGCACACTGAATGGGTATCCCCCATTGTAGTGGTGCCCAAGAAGAATGGCAAATTACGAGTATGCATTAACTTGAAGAAGGTTAATGCAGCCACTATTAGAGATAGCTATCCACTTCCTATCACTGAGCATCTATTAGAAAGGGTAGCGGGCAAGGAAGTGTACAGCTTCCTAGATGGGTTTTCGGGCTACAATCAAGTAGCCATTGCACCAGAAGATCAGCATAAAACGGCTTTTGCCACAGAGTGGGGTATATTCGCTTTTAGGGTAATGCCATTCGGGCTGACCAATGCTCCCGCTACCTTCCAAAGGCTGATGTGCCATGTGTTTAAAGAGTTCCTGAGGAAGAACTTAGAAGTCTATGTTGATGATCTTTGTGCTCATTCCAACATTAGGCAAACCCATATTCCCGAACTCAGACAAATCTTTGACAAATGTAGAGAATATCAAGTTTGCCTGAACCTAGAAAAGTGCGTTTTTATGGTCAGGCAAGGCAAGATTCTAGGACACATAGTGTCAAAGAATGGCATATCTACTGACGAAGAGAAAGTGAGAGCTATAGCAGAGCTACCTAGGCCAAGAAATGTCAAAGAAGTTCAAGCTTTCATGGGGCATTGTGGTTACTACCGCCGATTCATTCACATGTACGCTGCCATTGCAAAGCCCATGTACGGACTTTTGACAAATTTTGAGTGGACTAATGAGTGTGAGAACTCCTTCAATGAGCTGAAGAAGCGATTGTGTTCAGCACCAATCTTGACCACACCAGATTGGAGCAAGCCATTCCATGTTCATGTGGATGCCTCCAATTATGCTATTGGATGTGTACTTGCACAACCTACGGGTGAAGGGAACATGGATCAAGCACACGGATCAAGGAATCTTGGCTTGTTGTGTAGAAGAGGACGAGTACGCTAAGTGGTTGCAATTAGCACATGTAGGTGCATTAGAGCAACACTACTCGAAACAACGAACCCTACAGACCCTGAGAAGACTAGGAGTGCATTGGCCGACCATGGAAGCGGATGTCCAGAAGTTGTGCAAGGAATGCCCAATCTGCTGCACTAAACCACCTGTGGAACATGCCACTCTTTATCAAGTGTCCATAGTGCCGGATTGGAGTGAACCCCTAGTATCCTTCTTGAGGACGAAAACCTTTCCTCAAGATATGACTTTGGCCAGGCAAAGAAGTTTGGAACAAGAAGCCTTGGATTACACCATCCTTGGTGATAATTTATACAAAAGGGGTAAGGATGGTTACCTGAGACTATGTGTCCATGAAGGTGAATACCTAAAAATCTTGGAAACAGCTCACCAGGGTGTAGCTGGAGGACATTTTGGTCCAGATAGGGTGATCAAAGCAATTCTATTTGCAGGATTTTGGTGGCCCACCCTTCACATGGACGCACATACCTATGTAAAGAGGTGTGAGATTTGTCAGCGAACCCAGTATCCTATACGCAGAGATGAGATGCCACTGAAGCCTATGATGGGCGGACGTGCATTCTCTAAGTGGGGAATAGACTTTGTAGGTCCGATCAATCCCCCAGCTAAGGGTTCCCATGCTGAGTATATCATCGTTGCCACGGACTATCTAACCAAGTGGGTAGAGGTCAAAGCCACCACGAAGAACGACGCTCAGACAACTGCTAAATTCTTGTTTGAGAATGTATTCACAAGATACAAGCTACCCATAGAGCTAGTTAGTGATAGAGGCACTCACTTCTTGAATGAAGTTATTGAAAATCTGCTCCAAGAATTCTTGGTAGTGCATAAGAAGTTTGCCCCCTATCACCCTCAAGCTAATGGACAAGCTGAAAGCACCAACAAGATCTTATGCAGTGTACTGACAAAATTAGTGAACAATAAACGCTCTGATTGGGACAAACAGCTACACCATGCTGTTTGGGCATACCGAGTTGCCTACAAGACGGTACTCCAAGCCACCCCCTTTCAGATGGTGTTTGGCCAGAATGCAGTGCTACCATTGGACTTCCTAATACCTACACTGAAAGTAGCACAAGAGCATGAATGGACGGGTCATGAACTCTCCTCTAGACTTTTTGACCTTGAACGATTAGGAGAAACAAGACTGAGGGCGGCTGCCGGGATATATGCAGCTAAGAAACGACAGAAGGCATACTTTGATGCCCATGTGAAGGATAAGGGCTTGAAAGCAGGAGATCTAGTTTTAGTCTACACGTTGAAACAACACGCAAGGAAGCTAGAAAAGAGAGGCTACGGACCTATGATCATCAATCGGATCTCCACGAGTGGAGCAGTACAACTAGCCACTTTAGAGGGTGATGTTCTCCCAAACTATATTAGCGAATGCAGAGTCAAGCTGTATCAGGAACCCCTCACGGAGGAAATGCTAAGTCGACTCAATACTGCTAAGCAACGTAAAGAGGAGGAAAAACGAATTCGAGAAGAAGCACAGGCAGAGGCCTTAGAGCGCATCAGACGAATGAAGTTGAGGAGACAAGGGAGGGATCAGCCTATGATTGACACTCAAGAGTCTCCAGGCTATCACATGGCCATGTGTGAGACTTCAGGTGAACGTACCCATAAGATAGTGGATCGACGACCTTTTGTGACCCTAGAAATAGGACAAAGAGACAGCACAACAAGCATGAGAGCTTTAATTGATTCAGGAGCAGCCACAAGTGCAGTTCGGCTTTCTTATTGCCAGCAGTTGCAATTGGAGGTAAAACCCCTAGAAGCATATCTGATAGGATTAGGAGGCGTTGAAACCCCTTGCATGGGAGAGGTGGATCTTCCCCTCTACATACAAGAGGTCCTCATGCCAGCAAAAGTGCTCGTGTGTGAAGACGAGGATCTGACCGAACCTCTTGTCTTAGGCCAAGACTGGATCTATGATCACGCAGTCAACATCAACCTAAGAAGTGGACTTCTTCAGGTTTGGGTAGGCCAAAGTTGTCTCACGATTGAATTAGAAAATCAAGCACTCAGACCAATAGAACAGTCACCAACTCCTGGTCCCTCCAGGAATCCACATGAAGATAACAATGTTGTTCTTGTACAAACTTCTATGGTGCAGAGGATTGTCAATCGTACTGAAGGTATAGGAGCCAATAAGGAGTTCCTAACTGATCCAAAAAAGATTCTAAACGAGCAGACCAAACATCACTCGACACAAAGGAGGCCGATGATCAAGAGGCAGGGGCGCCAACCCGTGCAACATGGAGCATCTCGTGGCGCAAAGCAGATCTGGATACGCAAGGATGGAAGACCCACAACTCGAATAGCAGACTCTCAAGGAGACAAGAAACGAGCCTCACCATCAAGGAACAAAGTGAAGAAGCCCTCTAGGATAACCCCTAGGCATACCACTTCTATTTGGGTTCCTAAGCGGTCAATGAAGGCCATCCCTAATGCTAGACAGATATGGGTGCCCAAGGCCTGCTTACAAGCCCAAATTACTTCACCTTCAGGCACTAGGAGGAAGCAACATTCACAAGCACTCGTGGCCAACAACTCAGAAAACGAAAAGATACCTACACCACTCACTGTCTCCACTCCCATCAACCCTAGGAATGTCTGGAAATGGGTACCCAAAAGGTCCCAAATACATCACACTCTCATCTAGAAATCTTCACCTGTCTTTAGCTCTAAAAGCTACGACTCCTCTATCAAAGTCTGGAGAATTAAACTGTGTATTAAACCCCCTGACCCCATTCTGTAAATCCATCCACTCTAACACAGGAGCATTCTGAGCCCATTGCATAGCCAAAGTATGCATCTAGGATGACACTAACCTCTAATCAACACTCACACCTATCACAAACACTTCACCACTAACCACTGACCTCCGGGATTGTCATGTTAGTATTGTGAAGGGAACACCATTACATCTTGTTTCCTATGCAACACTAATGTGCCTTTCTTCTTCCAGCAGATAAGCAACCTACTCTCATGGCAACAGCGGCAGGCACAAGCTCTCAGGCAGGCTCTGGTGCTCCAATCAATTGGGATGCCATGCCGGTGGAGGCCCCACCAACAGCTCGGCCTGAGGAGTTCGTGAATGTGCAGAGAATTCCTATTCCAGATCCACCAAATGGCCTAACCGAAAGAGTAAAGGGGCATTCTCACTGGTTCAATGAGATGCCAGGAGATTTGGGAGACGCGGATCATATCTGGGAGTCCAAGATGGAATGTGGAGGAGTGTGGTGGACCTTCCAGTTCTTCTCACGAGAATTCGAAGCATTGCAAAATGCAGCTCCACTTCAAGATATCTGGCAAAAAGCAGGATTGCAAACTTATTTTAGTGCAGCTCTGCCTAAACCCGATTTCCTCAGGTGCTACTACCTAATTGCCACGCTGAAGCCGACAGGGGATAAAGATCATTCAGGCACATTCTGGGTGCCCTCCTTGTCAAATCTGGAGGAAATGAGGAAGTTCGAATTGAATGTTACTTTAATCAGGGAAGCACTTCAGATGTATGGCACGCATGTACCTTCTGACCGCGACCCCTTGATACCTGAGTCAATGAAAAGCAACAGAATCAAGAAGCTAAAAGAAATGTGCGCCCTCACCCCCAACATCGCCATACCTTTGCGGATGTGCCTCCAACACTTTGCATTCCCAGCTCAGGACCGTTTCACCCAACCTCACAAGAAAATATGGTATGGGCTATATCTAGCAGAGACTGGAAGCTTGCCCATTAAGATGCCTGTATGGATCTTGGACCAAGTGTATGAGGCAGGCAAGCGGGGTGTGAGGAAGCCCACTTTACATGGCTGTTGTGCACTTACCAGAATTATCTATAGATGTCTTGCATATGATGTGCCAGTTGCAAGGGCCCTAAAGTATGCACACCTGGAGTTGTTCAAAGGGCGGAAGTCAGGGAGCCAGCCTGCAAAACGAATGCATGGATCACTCTCCCAGGTAACGATCCCTCAAGAAGCCACGACCGAAGCTTCTCCCCGACCAGAAGCTCAGGTCACACCTTTCACGATCCATCTTCAAGGAGTTCAAGCTAGGGAGGTGGTACAACCCGCTCCATCCGCCCCTCCACTACCTACCGATGCAGAGTTTGCAACTATGGCCACCTTCATAGAGGATCCAAACTTCGATTTTGAAAGATTCCTGCAGACGGTCCCCCTATCAGACAGTGAAGATTCCCTTGACAATGTTGATCCGGGAGCATCCGTCCAATGAGAACAGCCACGGGGCGAGGCAAGCAGAGTACATGGGGAAGAAGTGGCACAACATCCTCATGACCCAAACACTCAAATTCCGGAAGGTGCACAAGGAAATGAACCAGAAGACAGTGAAGAGGAGGCCCCTGCCTACACAGCACAACTCAGACGACTGTACAAGACAATCAAGCAGGTACAGAGAAGACATAAGATGACAGAAGAGGCGAACAGAGCTCTAGTGTACCAGATGCTTCAAACCAAGAATGTCGACTCATATTTTGTGGAATCATTGAATTTATTGGCAGAGACGTGTGGGATCGGGGAAGCATTGAGGACAATGGTCTATCAGGAAAACCCTATCTATGATCAACGAAGGATTGATACACGGCCACGACGTGGGAAAATGATTCAAATGGAAGTCTCTACTGCCTTGCCTACTATAATTTCAGAGGATGTTCACATGAGGAGGCCAAGTCCCACCAACGAACAAGAGGTAATTACGCAGGTACCATCTCCACCGCCACCTTCCATTCAACCCTCAGAACCCTTCTCCACTAACCCTTCTGAACAACCGATATCCACCCATCATGAAACTCTTGTACACACCTCCGTTTTTACATCCTTCCCTCTACCCACATCCAGCACTTCCACCCAAATTTCTGAACCTCACACCGGTCATCCGGCCACCGATCAAACCATAATGGGTCACCCTTCCCATCTCCCCACCCTTGGACAACCTCTTGCCACTAGCCAGACCTCATCCCATCCTTTTCCATTCACCCACACCCAAACCCTATCCACCACTTCCTTAGTAACTGCCTCATGCTCAACCCAAATCACACAACCGTCATTCTGGACGAACCTTGTAAATATACTCCAGCAGGTGGATAATTATAATAAAAAGTCCCTTTCCCAACCCCACTCCCCCACATTCACTGCCACCACTATTACACCACCCACCATCCCTGTATTCACAGTTCACGAATCACACACTCTCACGTCCGATCCCATGGACATTTCACCATCCACAGGAGCACCCACCGCCACGTCTGTTCCACCATCATCACAACTCACTTCACTCATAGGCACATCATCCACTTTTCCCTTCCCCATTTCCCGACCCTTTGCATGTTCCACCTCTACCCATGCATCCACATCATTTAGTAATGCACTAGACACCATGGTTGAAGCCGCCACTCAGCTTAAGCAAGAGTATAAGCTATTAGAGGAAAATAACACCGAGCTGTGCAATCTCACGGCCCAACTCCAGGCCCGAGTCGATGCCTTGGAACTAGGCAATACAACACTACAACATCAGGTGGCTGACCTCCAACACTCGAAGACAGAACTCGAAGCTAAGTATGCAGAGTCAGGCAAAGCTATGGAGGAACAACTCAGAGAACAAATGAGCAGCAATGCCAGACTACAACGAAACATGGCTCTACTCCGACGCCATTTAGCGGCTGCTCAAGAAGAAAACAAAAGACTACAGCAACAAAATCAAGACAACCTCGAAGCAGCTATGGAAAATACTCCAGGGGCACCCATCGACCCTGCTAAATTCCAAGCCATCCCCTCAGAAAACATACAACAAATATTGGAAGCTTATGCCAATCTCTTGGAAGCACATGATCAGCTCGTTGACCAAGTCAAAGATCTACAGAAAGCCCAAGTGCCTACCCAACACCAACAGGAACCTAAAGAGATGGCCAACGCTGCAACCTCACAGGAGCCGGAATTATCAGTAACCAATGAAGCACTTGAGCTACGGCAACAGGTTGCAGAACTAAAAATTAAGTTGTTACAGTATGAACGACCTCCCTCTCCACCTGATCAAACCATAGAAGAAGAAACAATAGTCATTCCAGTGGAGGAGACATTTGAAGATAATTATGAGCCTCAACCCCTTCCAGGAGGCAGAATTACGGAGGAAGGCCAGGATACATATGAGGAACCCCCGTCAGCATGGATGAAGCAGGTAGAGGAGATGGGCCACACTCACGAGGAGCGCGTAGCAACTCAGATGCTCGCAATGAAGGCCATTGAAGAAACCATACTTCAATCTGAGTATTTCAGGCACCTTGCTCCTAGACGACTCATCACGAGCTCAGAATTACAATACAAGCCATATTTTGTATTGTTGGCCGACTACAACGCAGAGATCAAAAGAGTCACCAACAAGTGCCCTACCTTCGCCACCCAGTTCGAACCAGAAGATATACCAGAGGCAGCTAGAAAAGGGGCAATTTTTCAACCTACTTGGAGGCAAAGATTACTGGAGACATACCCGGAAATGCTGAGAACATGGGATCACGCTCCCATGCATTTGAAGTATAACCCCTGTTATGGGCCAGTACAAAGAAGAAGATCATGGAAGGCCTTCGCCATCAAGGTTCAGAACAACGCAAATTGTAAAGAATGGCTCAATTACCCCGCAATCGCACCCCCAACCGGCACACCTATAGTATCATACATGATAGCCACCATCAGACATTGGATGCCACGCCTCCACCCCATGCCGGATGTCGCCGCTCAAATGATGCTCAAAATTTTGGACATGATGCAAGTGGTCCTAAAGACCTTTCGAAATGTACGTAACATCCAGCCTTCAATCCCGGGCTTCCTCAACGGTAATTATGATTTGCTATATGACATGAGCACGACCCCGAGCATTCGAGTAGCTTACGCATGGCATGCACGAATAAGATATCTCCCTGCCTGCTACAAGCAAACCTTTGATGATATGTTCACCACGGGATTTTGGGAGTCACACTCAGAAGTGTTTGCACCACGCCCAACCCACCTGCTACATCTATTTGCGTGTGAACAAACCATGCACTCAGAGCTCTACAGAACGCCACAACCGGACATACCGGGTGCCGTCAATTGGGAGACCCTCCAGAGAGACTTGGTCCGGGGACTACGCATCAAGGAACAAGAAGTTGCAACCGACCTCCTGCAGAAGTACATTAATCAAACATTGGAGCAGAGGTCTGTCAGAGGCGACAGACGCTAGGGGGGGGAGAGTGCTGACAGCACACGGGAAGAAGCAAGTACGGACACACATGCGGATCTAGCACTAAGGCAACCCTTCATTTTTTTTCAAAACCCTTACATCATTTTAAAGTGATTCTCATCACTAAAAACCCTTGTAAATATCATTTCACATTTTTGTAGCTCCATTTTGTACAAGCCGAGGAGTCCTCGAGCTTGGGGAGCCCTAGAAGTAGTTGTCTGCCAATTTTCATAATTTTTAGATCTCGTTTGAGCCCTCAAATAAGCCCTGAACCCTAATTTTTAACTAGGCCGGACACTAGGTCTGGACAGGGCCAAAGCTAGTCAAAAACTATAAATAGAGCTAGAGAGCTCATTTTTAAGGGGGCTTCTTGTAGTTTTGAGCTTGTATGAGAACTTGGTTGCAATAGAAGTGATTCCATTGTCTTACTCTCTTTGTTCTTGCCGTGTGTGCGCGTGTGTGTGTATGTGTGTGCATGTTAGTGTGCTTCTCACTCACACATTTGTGCATTCACTTGCTCGAGGTCTTCATACCATCCTCATGTCTTCCCGGATTGACATTAAAGGAGGTGCTACTCATCACTGAGCTACAGGGTCCTAGGCTCTCCACCTACGTTCCCTTGCTCTAGGTCACCTATGTCCGATTCTGGAATCACATTACCAAATTCATCAGTCCTATCTAGGTGATTGGTGACTACGTATATGGTTCCTTCTTTGTCCAGGTATGCACCATTTTCAAACTTGACGGTTGGACGTTCTAGTCCAATGGGTTGATCTGGGTTTTTGATCTGGACCACGGATCTTCCTAGGCCGTCCTCATAGATGATAGCACCTAATCGGTTAGTCCTAGAAGTGAGAGGTTTCTCCAAGTTGGGGCAAAGAATGAGAGGAGAGGTTCACCCACGCTCATGGAGCAATGGCAACAATGGCCAATGCCCCATGTGCTCCTTTTGACTAGTCAAAAAGGAGCACATGCCTAACTACCATATCTCCAAAAGGATCTTTTTTCAAATTTCAAATCTCAAGATGAAGGAGAATACGTGCGCGCGTGGGGATTTCTAGATTCCTTGAAAAAGGTGACCATTTACAACAAGGTTCCAAAGCTTTAGTTTATGAGAAATATTAAAAAGTGTCTAAGGGAGGGTTCTTATGTGAAATCCTAAATAGATACAAAAAGGGATATTATTTTGGTCTAGGGAGGGTTTCTATGCACACTTGTGGGTATGTGCAGACCCTACAACCCAACACTCTCCCCCCCCTAGAATTTGTCATCCTCGACAAAGCTAAGAGGAAAGGATCATACACAACTGAACTGGATCAAGCTTGAGTCTTCAATTTTGAAAGGCTCCAAGTCTGCAAATCTTCCATTCTGCAGTTTACAGTCTTCAGGTCTCCATACTCTTCATTGATCTTCGAATCTGCGAGACACCAATCTTCAATCTTCCAGATTTGCAAGCCCTCAGTCAATCCTTCAATCTGCAAATCTTCAGTCTTTACAGTTGGGCGACACAATCCCCTTGGGGGGCAGTCAGCCAGCCTCCATTCATTGTGTATTCTCTTCAAAAGCTCCAATACCTGAAATTTAAGCATACACAACAAGTAGACCGTTTCTGGAAAGAAGTAAGCAATAACGTTTTAGTCCAATTGTAGTTTCCACTTCAGGGAGCATCCAAGACTTGTTCAGCTAGAGAGAAGTCTACACAAGAATCTTCCTGCTCCTGCAATGTTACTTCATACATTAAACTCCCAGCATTCATGAAATTCAAGCAGTTTATCCAAATCTACTCCTGCAAATCATATATAGGAGTCAAGAAGAATCATTGTTGAAGGTCTCTAGGTGTTGACCCAAACAGTTTATAAGATTAAGCCTTAATTGAGCATTGTGAAACTAGGGTATTTCTTCCCTAGCAAAAAACAATCACTCAATTCTTTGTGACTTTCACATTTAGATAGTACAGACCAAGTCACAAATTATGACATGAAGTACAACTAAAACAAAGATCCCTTGAAATCTTCATATAGAGCAACCTAACAAATCAAGTCTAATCAATGTTGGTCAATTCATCATCTGTCATCCAACACCTATCCAAGAAGCAATCCAGAGTTCTGATTTACACAACCTATTACCCCTCATTGCCAAAAATCTGTGAAGCGTGACTATTTAGGTGGAGGTGTGAGAATAACTCAGCACCTAACCTACACAGCAAAGAACTTCTGCAAGTTTCCTGAGTCAGAGATTAGTTCTGTTGGGTCTTAGAGGCACCAACCAATTTTCAAAATACGGAAGCTATTTGAGCTCATGTGTGGATCTAAACTTCGGTCTTAAATTATCCAAGATAATTCCCTATTTGAACAACATGTCATTGAATCATATCCTATCAAACCTGTGACACCTTAAGTATTTCAGAATGAGCAGCCCTTGCACATCTAATCTGTTATAGGCCGCATGTGTTAGCGGGGAGTCATCACCCTTTATTTTGCCCTGTAACACTTAGGGAAGAGTCAAGGTCATTTAATTAAAATGAAAGCATACGTTGTGAGAGAATGTCAAAATATTTCCATAATTCAACTTATTGCACTCCCTATATGCACCTTTAATTTTACTTTGAAGAACACAAAGAACATCTTTAAGAAAATGCCTTATGCACCTAATCTCACCCTTTTTTTCTAAATCATTGTCATGAGGTACACGTCACACCACGTCATTCATTTTCCCAAGGCAAGGTTTAAAAGCAGAATACTCTCATGTCCCTAGTAAAAATCATTACTAGCTTTGGTTTATATGTTTACGTCGACAAGTCATTACATGCACCGTTCAGTAAAGGTATGGGGTTCTTACAATAGTCATACCAGCCAAAGATTGTCTTATGACATAGGGGTATCCTGAATCCTGTAGATTATGCCGCTGGTTATAATCAATGAGAATAGTTCTAGCCCTGTTCAATCAAAAAAATAGACTCAGCTCTAGGCTCTCATGGAAAACATCTATATCATTCTCTTCCATAACCTAGGTAAAGTTTAATACTAACGGAGAGCCACGTAGTGAAATAAAATGAACAGTAAGCACATGTACCAATTGTAGATCAGTCTGCATGCAAGGTAGCCACTTTACACGCTTCTTGTTTTCCATGAAAAAATTACGTAGACCTATATCATAGCTCATTCAATCTTCGAATTGTCATGTGATTGCAAAGTCAAGAGTTTTAGGTTCTACCAAAAATAGTGATGTCAAAAATGTCTCTTCAGGCATTTTGTTATGAAACCCAATGGTGACAAGGTATATTCCTGAATAGAAAGGTCGACTAAAATGGTGCCTTGTCATTGTGCCAATTATTTTAAACATTCCTTAAGGTACGGCATCAAAATGAGCATGTATTTTTTCAATAAAAACATCTCATCCAGACATGATTGTAACATGGCTCGAAAGAGAGCATTCGTGTGGGCTATACTTCAATGAATTCATGCTATGACAAAGAACCAAGGTACAATCTGAATGTCTTTGGACATTTGCTTCATGCACCGAACAGTGTAGTACCTCAATACAGATTCGTTTGCGGAAGTTAAGAGAATTAGGCCTCATGAACCCAATAGTTAATTTTGCAAAGGAGAGCACGCTATCCAGCTATTAGAAGTAATCGTCCACAATGGAGTGCATCCCCCATCGTGTGTATCAGACAGAATACTCTGTTTTATCTAGCATTTGTAGACTCTGCAATCATCTTAGCCTTGCAAAAAGTATCCAGAATGTGAACTATTTATCGATACTCTTCCATCCACACGGAGGCTCATTGAGATGCGGTTTTTATCATAGATGGTCGTTGAAACATATGTCATATGGTACAACAGATCAAACTTTGGTTCAAACAAGAACAATGGTGGCAGAAACATGTAGCCAATTCCATAAATCACATACAGGGCCAAATAATCATCAAGAGCAAAAGCTAACAAGGTGGTGATGTTCTATTCAGGGGTTTGGGAACTTTTTCATTGCAGAAGAATGATACATAGTCAATTAACAATGAAAAATTATACAAAAGACCCAGTGGCTCATCCGAACAGCTTCCTGTTACACATTGCAAATCAAGATTTCAGTCATTGTTATAAAAATATGAGCCAACAGTATCGCAGACAATCATTAGGAATAGGAACCATAGGAATACAGTATCGCGGTCTTGGCAAAGGAAAATCATCAGCATTTCTTAGGTTCCTTGGGGCTCTAAGTCTCTCGGGTTCTTCTCTATCCATTTCTGTTCGCATTCGTTCTCTTCCTATTGGGTTGGCAAAGCTTACCTCAGGTCTATCTCTATTCCTGTCTCTTTGAGTTCCCTGAGCTTGGGATGTTCCAGCTCCGGGGTGGCCATGCGAGACATTAGATCTTGGTTGGGGAAAAATAAATTCTCCCTTCCAAGTGTAGGCATGCCTACCATGCTTTGTGACCATAAAGATCCTCTCATAAGTGTGATCCAAATAGGTCACTTTGCCAGGGCTATCGGGATCTTTTAACTCATAGATTGTGATCGTTCCTATCTCATTCGGCTGATCGGGCTTATACCTCCAAAAGGCTTCATCAGTCTCTCGGTTCAAGAGCATATCTATACTCTTATTGTCCTGGGGAACCCACTCGGGATTAAGGATTCTCGTCAAAACTGATTTACCACGAGGGGTCCTAGGCTCTCCACCTACGTTCCCTTGCTCTAGGTCACCTATGTCCGATTCTGGAATCACATTACCAAATTCATGAGTCCTATCTAGGTGATTGGTGACTACGTATATGGTTCCTTCTTTGTCTAGGTATGCACCATTTTCAAACTTGACAGTTGGACGTTCTAGTCCAATGGGTTGACCTGGGTTTTTGATCTGGACCACGGATCTTCCTAGGCCGTCCTCATAGATGATAGCACCTAATCGGTTAGTCCTAAGGTATTTGTTGAGAAAAGGGGAGCAACAAACCCTAACCGCCTCACATGGAAGTGAGAGGTTTCTCCAAGTTGGGGCAAAGAATGAGAGGAGAGGTTCACCCACGCTCATGGAGCAATGGCAACAATGGCCAACGTCACAAGGAGCAAAGGGAAACATCCTCCCAACCATGCACACACACATGCAAATCCATACACCAAGACCAACACCATTGCACACAAGGAGGCAAGAGAGTAACAAATGACACCTTCTTCCATTACCAAAATGGAGGCCAAGGCCATGGCCAAGGGACCCCTTTTACAAGAAGTGAGCCTCTATTTATAGGCTTAGTGTAATTCCCCATGTGCTCCTTTTGACTAGTCAAAAAGGAGCACATGCCTAACTACCATATCTCCAAAAGGATCTTTTTTCAAATTTCAAATCTCAAGATGAAGGAGAATACGTGCGCGCGTGGGGATTTCTAGATTCCTTGAAAAAGGTGACCATTTACAACAAGGTTCCAAAGCTTTAGTTTATGAGAAATATTAAAAAGTGTCTAAGGGAGGGTTCTTATGTGAAATCCTAAATAGATACAAAAAGGGATATTATTTTGGTCTAGGGAGGGTTTCTATGCACACTTGTGGGTATGTGCAGACCCTACAACCCAACAGTATTCCAGTTGCGTCTTGTAGGGGCCTTCTACCCGATGTAAATATGGCACACCTGAACTTCCTGTGGGTCTCTCCATACCCTGAGACATCTCTGACTCACTAGTCTCAGAGCTAGGGTAGTACGAGTGATGGCTCAACTGCTGGGCCCAAGACTTAGCAATATGATTGACACTAGCCTCTGAAGACCTAAGACTCTGTCTATCTCTCCCTAGGTGTTGTCTTGATCTAAGGTTCATATGCTTAGCGGAGCAATTCCAATTTTTACCCAAGGTACAGCCTCATTGCCGATCAATTTGTATCAGTCACTTGGTCTTTTTTAGTTGATTATCATGTTTAGGATCTTGTCTGATATCACGTCATCAGGAATACTTGAGTTAATTTCCGCACTTAAGTCGATCGTTCCACGTTAAGTTCTTTTCCTTTAAAGTTATCGGTCACACATAGGTTATCTCTTGAACTTGATTTCTTAGATAGTCTTTGACTTGTCTCGTGCCTATCGTTGCCCTGACTTACTTCTAGCACTATTCGTACTTAGCCTAAGCTAGGAATTGACAGAGGGAGTTGAGAGTATTCCAACCTCGCTTCCTGATCCCTTGTCCTTTGTGCTCAAGAACCCGGTTCTCAAGCTTGCAAAAAGCCCTTGCTTTCGATGCCTTCAAGAGCTCTCAATGGACGTGTAAGAGTCTCAAGGTTAGCTCAAGACTTAAATTCAAATGACGCGCAGATCACTTTCATGCATGCAATTCCCAAACCAAATTACCCTTTGCCTTTATGGAAAACAAGCCCAAGGATCCTTCAAATTTCCTACCCCGAGGTATGGTCAACTTCAAAATACCCCACGAGCTTTCCAACAAGCCCAAGATCACCCCGAACGGATTTCGTATGAGAAAGTTATGCCAGTTCAGGGTTATGGGGCTAAAATAGGGTTCAAACAGGCTGACAGTTCACATGACTTTTCTAGAAACACAAGTGTAGGGACTTCACAAATCACTAATGGCTTGAAAAGTATGCCCAAAAATTACCCCAAAGACTTGGAAATAAAACCCTAGAATTTTGGCCGAAAAAGCCTATCAATCGCGATTGACAGGTCTATCAATCGCGATTGACAGAGGTGTCCGTCGGGGCCTGTCGGTCGCGATCGACACGTCAGTCGCGATTGACAGTGTCAATCGCGATCGACAGAGTCGGTCTTGAGTCTTTTCAATCGCCATCGATGGTGTCAATCACGATTGACACTTTTTCTGTGAATTTCGTCGTGATTTCAGTCGATCGGGGTTCTGTCCATCGTGGTGGACATGTGGCAACGCGAATTTTTGTGTCAATCATCAACTTTCAATCGATCACGATCGATAGTGTCAATCGCGATTGAATGAATCCTATGTGGTAGTCGGTCGGTCGTGAGGTCTGTTGGTCGCGATCGACAAGGTCTGTCGGTCGCGATTGACAGGATCTGTTGATCATGGCTGTCAATCACGATCGACGGTGTCAATCGCGATTGACAGAAAAACACGAAATTTTTTAGTTTTGTTTAGTGATTTGAAATGTGCTCTTTATGTGTATTAAGATGGTGCACTTTGTTTTACCAAAAGGTGAAATTTTCTATTGATCGCGATCGACAGATGTCTGCGACACACAGAGACAGGACCGAGCTTTTCCGTACCTGCGTAGTGTGCTGGTGGTGATGAAACAGCCCAATCCTGCAAGGAAGCTCAAAAACATGCAAAAACAACGCACACAAATTGCTCTCTCGCTCTCTCTCTCACAAGTAGAATGAGGGAAATGGATGGGAAAAGGTGATATGACCAAAAGCTAGAATTTTTCGCGATGATGAAGATGGAGGTGGGGAATGGTGAAGATGATGATGGTGATGAGAAAAACAAAAGAAAATAGATAAAAGTGGAGAAAATACCTATGACTCCAACGCCTCAACTCTACGTCTTACCATCACACGCTCGTCCTCAAAGCTCGATCCCCGGCAATGGTGCCAAAATTTGGTGTAGCTCAGTGATGAGTAGCACCTCCTTTAATGTCAATCCGGGAAGACGTGAGGATGGTATGAAGACCTCGAGCAAGTGAAGGCACAAATGTGTGAGTGAGAAGCACACCAATATGCACACACATACACACACACGTGCACACAAGGTAAGACAAAGAGAGAGAATCAATGGAGTTCTTTTAGATTACTTCAGAAGTGCTCATACCAGTTCAATTCTATTACAAGCTAACCTCAAAAATGAGCTCTCTAGCTCTATTTATAGTTTTTACTAGCTTTTGGCCTTGTCCAGGCCTAGTGTCTGGCTTAGTTAAAAATTAGGTTCTAGAGCCTATTTGAGGGCTCAAACGGAGTCTAAAAATTATGAAAATTGGTAGATAGTTAGTTCTAATGCTCCTCAAGCTCAAGGACTCCTTGGCTTGCACAAAATGGAGCTAGAAAAATATGAAATGGTATTTACAATGATTGTTAGTGATACAAATCACTGTTATGAAGATGTTGATTGGAAAATTTTAATGGTCTACTTGCCAGATCTTCGTTGACTACTCTGTCTGCTTGTGCCTTCTCTTCGCTCCGACTCCCTTCGTTGGCTTCCTTGTCTTGTGAGTCCTTCAGTTCCTTGACTGTTGCCAACAATTGTCTATCCATGGTAGTGTTTGTTTGTTGTTGCTAATGTGTGTGCAAATTGTAGGAAGTGCTAAATAGGTAGGTCATTCTTGCGGCTCAGTATTTTGACCATATCTTGTAGCAAAAGTGTCAGAATCGAGTGAAAATACTAGCATTGGATGCATCTTCTTGAGAGCTTTGAAGCAAGCCCGCTATTTGATTCCAAGTTTGGAGTTGAGAGAAAAGCTCAATTTACAGTTGGCTGTTGCTCTAGGTATTGCGACACCATAGCCAACCATGAAAGCTCTGAATGTGATAGTTTACACTTGTCTGCACCTTTGTCAGTTCATATTTGTAGTGACTGTCATTTGAATGCATGTCCTCATACACTCGGTTAGGTTATGATACTTCTTGGATTGATAATTAAAGCGTGAATCCCCACTATATGCACTTGTAGGGGATTGAGGTATAGTCTCTTTCTCTTCAAGTCCCTAACTCGATACTTAGGTACACAGTCACCTTTGGGGCATTTGCATTTATATTTGGGCATTCAATTTATGCAAGTTAATGGGGGAATGAAGTTGTGTCAAACAAAATACATTGGCACATTAGTTATGGATATATTAGTGATGATATACGTAAAACACATATTTTTGGTATGTCTAAGAAATTTCACATGTTATCAATGGTTTCTTTTGTTGTGCATAGTAGAAGATTGTGAGTTTAAGTTGTTGGTATTTTGAAAAAAAGAGGTAGTTGGATTTTGTTTGGTAGGGACTCAAGGTGAATCATTGGTCTTCTTTGGATGGTCATTTACCACATATATGTAGAGAGTACCATGCAAAAGCAAAATAAAAAGAAGAGTGTACTCACAAAATGAATGAGTGTGAGAGACTCGAAGTGAGTAGACCAAGAAATGGGTGAAATCACATGGGTTAGAAATGAGCTTTCCAAGAGCATTTAGTAGGCTAACTTGGGATCCGAGCCGAGCGAAAAAGAAAGATGAACCCAAGAAAAGAAAGGACAAAGCTCCCTCCCGCAAAGAGGGATTACTACGTCAATGATCATCATCTCGTTAAATGCTAGAGGACTAACCGACCCCTCAAGAGCGACCATCATTGGTCAATGGCTTCGCGACATTAGCCTAAACCCAGATTTTATATGTATCCAAGAGATTAAAATTGACGGAGAAGACCTCCAGAAACGGCTTAGACATGTCTCCTCGACCCATGTTTGGATTTCAACGACGCATCAGCGGGGATCCGGCGGAACAGTAATCGGTATCAATCAACTCTGGTTTGAAAAGCTCGAGAACTCCTTTGAAGATGAATGCCATCGATGGATTGCTATTTCTTTCGGTGCTCCCTTTTGTTTTACTTTAGTTTCTTTGTATGCCCCCAATGGGGAGTTAGAGAGACTTAACACTTGGGCCTCCTTGGACTCGCTCCCCCACAACGTGCTTATCTGTGGTGACTTCAACATGGTTGAGGACCCTACGGACAGATGGATGGGCAAGGGTAGGGTCATTGACAGTCGGGAGAAAGAAACGTGGAACAAAACTAAACTACACTTGGATTTGGTCGAATTCAAAGACTCGAAGGGCTTTTCTTGGTCAAATCTCCAAGCAGGCGAGGACCTGAGGAAAGCTAGACTTGATAGATGCTACATCTCCCAGAGTTTTACTCATCAGTGGGGCCACCCTTCCCTCTCGCAACGCACCGACCTCACCATATCTGATCACTACCCGATCGTCGTCACTTTTCAACCCCTCACCAAGACTCATAAGGCTCCGTGGTTCCATGCCAGTGTGCCCTCCTTCTCTCTCCCCTCCGTCCATCAAGAAATTTCTGATGTGTGGAAGGAGGCATTTGCCTCTGGCTTGTCCCCAGCCAAGTGTTGGAGAAGTGCGGTCGATAAGTCACGACAGATCATGATTAGATCCAGGAAGATGCTGGCGACTGTGCGGCGGGCTCGCAGAGAAGCTCTATATCATAGACTCTGGCGGCTCGAGGAGGAAGTGAACAAAGGAAAATCTCAAGCCCAGAAAGGACTTCGAAAAATCAGAGCGTTGCTGAGATATGAGGAAGAGATACAAAGGAAAAATTTGCAAATTTTCTTCAAGGAGTGGTGGGCTGGCAAAGCCGACAAACCCACCAAAGAGATGTGCCGTATCCTCAAAAGGAAACACAACAGAGATTCGATCCCCTTATTGATAGACGCAAATGGAAATGTATGCAATACAGAAGAAGATAATTTTGGGATCATTGAAGGGCACTTCACGAAACTCCTGGGGACCTCAAACCCCCTCTCCCACCATAGAAGGGACTGTATGGCAGCCATATCTAGGGTTTCCCCCCACAGGATACCACCCAACCTTCACTCTCTGCTTCATGCCTCTATCTCTGAAGCCGAAATCATGGAGGTCATCGATGCCCTCCCCTCAGGTAAAAGCCCAGGCCCCGACGGGCTCACTAATGAGTTCTTCAAATCCTTCAAGTTGGTGGTTGCCACCCCTCTTCGTTTGGTTTGGCAAGAGGCACTCAAGTTTGGCGCGCTTCCTTCTTGCCTCAACAATGGCATTATCAAGCTAGTACACAAAAAAGGGGAAAAGAACAGAATAGAGAATTGGCGTCCCATTACAATGCTCCAAACAGGATACAAGATTATCGCCAAAGTCATTGCCAACAGAATCTCTTGCCACTTGAGAGCGTGGTTAAGCGAGGACCAAAAAGGTTTCATCAAAGGCAGGTCAATTTTGGAAACCATAATAGATATCTGGGAAGGTCTTGAATTTGCAAATGAGTCTAAACAAGATGTGGTTTTCCTCAAGATCGACTTTGATAAAGCCTACGACAGGCTAGAATGGGACTATATTCTTCAGTCGCTACAGGATCTTGGATGTAGTCAGAAATTCACCAAGATGATCGCGACCCTTCTCGGAAACGCATCGACCCAAATTAACATTAATGGAAATCTTTCAAAGGTGATCAAACTTAGAAGATCTATCAGACAAGGGTGCCCATTGGCTCCCCTTCTCTTTGCCATTGCCACGGAAGGACTTAGCAGGCTGGTGGAGCACCAGGTGGAAGCTGGTAACATTAAAGGCCTTCGTTTGCCGCATGACCACAGTCAGATCACCATGAGACTTTTTGCCGATGATATGAATGCTTTTGTGCACAATGATAGTACCAGCCTCGAGGCGTTCTGGAAGTGTCTTGCTACCTTTTGTGAAGCCTCTGGATCCATAATCAACCACTCTAAGACCGCCTTTAGAGCTATTGGTGGGTCACAGCCCGACCTTCTCATTGATCATGGCTGTAAAATCATCCCGCAGGGCCAAATTTTTCGGCTCCTGGGGATTCCCTTGGGGTTTGGCGTCTCTATGGAACAGCGGTGGAACTGGGTGCTTGCCAAACTCGAAAACAAGCTTAACTATTGGAGAGGTATGCAAATCAATCTTGCTGGCCGTGCTATGGTCATCAACACGTTCCTCTTATCATCTACCATTTATTTCCTTTCTTGTTGGAGACCGAAAGAGCAAGATCTGTCCAAACTGGATAGTATTTGTAGAAACTTCCTTTGGACGGGCGACCACAATAGGAGGGGGGTGCCTAAAATCAAATGGTCCATCTGCACCAGCCATAGAGATAGTGGGGGACTTGGTATCTTGGACATTGGGTGCATGGCTAACAAACTGGCGGCCAAATGGATAACTAAGGCTTGGTGCAACGGGGAGGCCTCGTGGGCCAAGCTGATCTTCAGAAACAAGAATGAGTTGGCGCTCATGGGTTTCCCAAATTGGAGGAATCTTGACATCTTGACCTTGCTGTTTTCCCCGATCCCCGTCTTCCCGAAAGGCTCTAATCTGGTGTGCTCCCTTTGGAAGAGTTGGAATAAAGTCAAAAGCTCCACAAGAATAAGTGAAGACTAGAAGTGGGCTGCCGGTATCAGACAAAACGACTCTATCTGGTTTCCGATCCATGGCATCCGGAGTGTGGAATCTTGGAACATTCAAAACGCCAAGAAGCTATGGAACAAAGGCTTCAAAAAATGGAAACATCTCTGGAAACAAGACACCAACCGCTGGATCAACTTTGAGGATATTGACCCTAGCATCAACATTTCGCATGAAGAATGGAACACTTTGCAAAGCAGATTTCTCGCCTGGGACCGACACAAAGTTCGCCTTCTCATGGGACACGACATGCCGAGTTCGCTTGGTCTCAAATGGCACAATGGGAATAGTCTATCAAAAATCCCGAACATCAAAGAAACGATCGACTATCAGGTTAACCTCAACAAAAAGTGGTGCCTGTCATGGACGCGGCTTCGGTGGGACATGAAGTTCATGGCTATCTGGCACCCCCTCATAGAAATCAAAAAGTCTGTCCTCTTATGGAAAATTCTTCATCACGGAATCTGGACCAACCTTAAGGCTAGCAAAATTTGTGGGATCCCTCCCTGGTGCAAACGCTGCCACCGGTCTATCGAAGATGTTTCACACATCTTCTTTACCTGCCCCAACTCCAACAGACTCTGGCAGGTGGTTGGAAAGAGAATTAGACTTCAAAAACGTCTCAGTTGGCAGCAAGCCCTGCTGGGAGAAGCGATCGGCTGCTCCGCGACTCTCTGGAACGCCATCAGAGGGGAGGTTCTATGGAAAATCTGGCGGGAAAGATGTGCTTTCAACTTCGGTGACTCCCCCAAGGAGTGGTCAATTGAGAAATCGCTGTTCCTCCTTGGCAAAAGGATTGTCAACTGTAAAAAATCCCCCCCCTTTAGGCATCATCAAGTACTCCTTTTGATCGATAACAAGCTCAAACCCAAGTGGGCCCCACATGAGGGTGATGAGAGGGTAATTAACCTTCTTTGTAATGTCATCTAAGCCCTGTAAAAGCTTCCCCTGCTTTGTGGGATTTGGGGGGTCCCGTGGGCACTAGTCCCCTTCTCTTGTACTTTTCTTTATTTAATTCAAGTCCGGGAGAGTAGGCAATTGCCGAACTTCCTTTACATTAAAAAAAAAAAGTACAAAGTGTGTATTTGGTGAGGCCCTCCTTATATAGAGTTGGAGGAGGCTCTCCAAAGAACATCATATGTGGAATAATTCCTCCTAAAGGAGAATGAATAAAATGGTAGAAGCAAATGGCAAGGTACCCAAATACAATGAGATATAATAGAAAAGGACATGAGATGGAGTGTATCCTAGATAAAAGATGGAGATGCACTCATGCAAATACAAATGGAATGAGGTACATGATCTCATGTCGTCAACATCCCCTCTACAGCTCCATTTTGGAGTGGCTAAATGTTGTAGAGGTCCACTAAACGCTTGAGGGGAACTAGAGGTAGAGCCTTTGTGAACATTTCTATCGGGTTCTCTTGATAGGTAGACTGTTCTAGAGTAAGCTCCTAGGATACAAGCTTCTCATGGATGAAATGATACTGGATCTCAATGTGCTTTGTCTAAGCATGGAACACTAAATTTTTGGTGATGGTCAAGGTTGATTGGTTGTCCATACAAATCTATGTTGGAGTAACCAACAAAAACCCAATGTCAGATAACAAACATAAAAGCCTGATGGCTTCACATGCTACAAAGCTAGATACTTGGTACTTGGCCTCGGTGGATGATAGAGCAATTGTAGGCTTCTTCTTACTTGCCCAAGAGATAGGTCCTAAGCGAAGCAAGAATATGTATCCAAAAGTAGACTATCGAGAATCAAGATCACTAGCCCAATTTGAATCTTAATATCCTGCAAGATCAATGCCACCTCTATACCAAATACCATGATGTTGAGTGAGAGCAAGGTATCAAAGTAGTCCTGAGCAGGATCCTTATGTGTCTGACAAGGCTAATGTGCAAACTGACTGAGTATACTAGCTACATAGGCAATATTTGGTCTCATGTTGGATAGATAAAGTAAAGAGCCAACAAGTTGTTGATAAGCATGCACATCCATGAGTGATGAGGAATCCTCTAGTGTGAGCTTGATGTTTGGATAAAGTGGTGTAGATACTGAGTAACACACTGGTCCATGGTATATCTCTAAAGAAGATCAAAGCAGCAATTCTTTTGGGAGGGGAATATACCTTCTTTAATCTTCCAAACTTCCATGCCTAAGAAGTACTGAAGTAGGCTTAGATCTATCATGGAATACTCAAGCTGAAGTTGTTTGATGATGAATTGGATGTGTTCATCATCTATGCATGTGTTCATCATCTGAACTATTAAAATCAAGTCATCTACATAAAGGATGATTATTGCAACTAAAGTCTCTTTCTGGTATATATAAAAATTAGCATCACTAGTGCTCCTTTGAAATCTCTTAGCTTTGATGAACTTGTAGATCTTTTCATACCAAGCCTTGGGAGCTTTCTTAAGTCCATAAAGTGAAGTGATTCGATGGCAATGCACCATAGTGTGCTCTCCTTCTCAAGAGCTACAAGACGATATCCTCATAGTAGAAAACTGAGCTCTAGGGTCTCACACAATACTTTGCATAGATGCTACAGAAAAACACAGTACACACGGAGCACGGAGATAGACTTCTTAGGTCTTACAAATGCAGTCAAACTTACAGTCTGTGGCTGCCCAGGCCATTATATGTTTTATTAAAGAACATATACAAAGAAGTGTCTGATGGCCATTTGGCCTTTCACATGGACACTAACGGTAACAATCTCCCACTAAAGTCCAATATGGCCAAAGAAACTATGGGAGAAAAATAAAGAAAGAATACTTGAATGTGAATATACAAACTATACCTCCCACCTGATGGGCATGTTACACAGTATACAAGTGACTGTGTAAGATAATGAATCAAGTAACCCCCATCAAGTGATAGTAGTGTCGAAAGCTGTCTTGTGGTAGAGCTTTAGTCAAAACATCTGTGGCATTATCTCGAGTGTGAACCTTCTCAAGAATAATGCGCTTAATGGTTAGGCAATCTCTAATGAAGTGATATCTCACCTCAATGTGCTTGGTCTTTACATGATAGATCGGATTCCTAGTCAAAGCAATGGCACTCTGACTGTCACTGAGCAAACGAGGTACATGCTGAGGTAAACCCATATCACAATCAAGACGACAAAGCCACAATGCTTCCTTACATGTTGCAGCATACTCTCCTTCTGTGGTGGAAACATGTTGTACATCCTTGAAGACGATCTCCAAGAGATAGCACCTCCAACAAAATGAAAAATGTACCCTGACGTAGACTTATGATTGTCTACACACCCAGCATAGTCAGAATCTGTGTAACCAATAATGGATGCTTTCCCTCTGCCTAAGGATAGACACTTGTCTTTAGTGCCACTCAGATATCTCAAAATCATCTTGACCGCTTCCCAATGTTTCTTGCCAGGATTAGACATACATCTACTCATAACTCCCACTGCAAATGCAATGTCTCATCTTGTAGCTACCATAGCATACATGAGACTACCAACAACATACTCATAGGGAATTTTGGTCATGAATTCCTTTTCCTCATCTGATTTGGGGCAATCATCCTTGCTCAATTTCACATATGTGGGTAAAGGTGTACTCAATGCCTTTCCACACTGCATATTGAACCTATGAAGTACTTTGGATATGTACTCACTTTGAGACAAGTATATGCATCTTTTACTCCTTTCATGAGTAATGCGCATGCCAAGAATATGTTTGGCATACCCCCAATCCTTCATATCAAATGTTTGGCTCAACTTCTTTTTGAGAATTGACAAGTCATAAGAGGACTTCCTAGCAATCAACATATCATCGACATAAAGTATCATATCAAGCTTCCATCAGAGCATATCTTTGTGTAGAGACAATGATCCTCATTGCCTCGAGAATAGCCTTGGGACTTCATAAAAGCATCAAACTTTTGGTACCATTGTTCAGGGGACTATTTAAGTCCATACAAGCTCTTCTTGAGCTTACAAACTAGACTTTCCTTGCCAAGAACTACATAACCCTCTAGTTGTTCCATGTAGATCTCATTCGTAAGATCTCCATGCAAGAAAGCAGTTTTCACATCCACTTGGACTAGCTATAAGTCCTTCATTGAAGTGAATGCAAGCAACATGCGTAGAGTAGTCATCTTGACCACTAGAGAGAAGATCTTCTCGAAATCAATACCATGTTGTTGCTTAAACACTTTGCAACAAGTCGTGCTTTATACTTTGGAGAAGCACTATCTGATGTGAATTTCAACTTATATACCCATTTACATGGTAAAGCTTTCCTGCCCTTTTGCAAAGGTACTAAATCCCAAGTACCATTTTTGTGAATAGAATCCAACTCATTCTTCATGGCACGCTCCCACTTGACATGATCCTCTGTTTGCATAGCCGCTTTGTAGCAAGAAGGCTCACTGGCATCTGTTAGCATAACAAAATCTAAACCTTGAACATATCTATCAGGTGGATGTTAGACACGTGTGGAATGTCTCAATGGTTGCTAAACAGGAACATGTGTAGACTGATCTGAATGGACATTCTCTTGAACATCCCTATGTGCAGTATTTTTATGCATGTTAACTGGAGGACTAATATCCTCAAACACCACTCTTCTCACCTCAGCCTCCTTAATGGGTTGTTCATGCATCTTAGACTCATTGAAAATGACATCACTACTTTTGATAACTGGCCGTGTTTCAAGATCCCATAATCAATATCCAAATCGTCCTTCTCGACCATATCCAAGAAAAATGCATTTCTTTGACTTATGGTCCAACTTTTGTCTAAGACTCTTGGGTATATGAACATATGCTTCACACCTAAAAACTCGAAGATGATCATAATATGGTGGCTTCGCTATCCATAACTCTTGTGCCACTTTCATACCTTTGGCAGTACTAGGTGAAAAGTTAATCACATGAATTGCAGTCAATACTACTTCTGCCCAAAAGCCTTGTGAGAGATTTGCATGATGCAACATAGAAACTACTTTATCTTGAATAGTTATATTCATCCTTTCAGCTACACCATTTTGCACTGGGGTATAAGGAGTTGTAAACTCTCTATGAATCCCTCTCGACTGATAGAAAAGGTTGAATTCATGTGAGGTATACCCACCCCCATTATCTGAGCATAAAGCCTTAAGCTTAGTTCTTTTTTCAGTCTCAATTGAAGCAAGTCATTTTCTGAAAGTAGGGAATACATCATCCTTCGATTTGATAGGATATACCTGAACTTTTCTAGTAACATCATCAATGAAAGTGACAAAGTAAAGAGAACCACCTAAGGACCTAGTGGGCATAGGACCACACACATCTGTATGAGTGAGATGTAAAGGCTAAATTGAAGAGTCAATGTGCGTTCTATGCATATTTCTGCTTTTGCTTTCCATATTGACAATGCTCACAAAATGAAAAATCAGAGAAAGATAACAGAGGTAAGTAGCCAGAACAAGAAAGATTTTCCATTCCACTATGAGATATATGGCCCAAACAACTGTAAGCCTCCGGATTGGCATTCTGTATTTTTTATAATTCGTATATTTTCCTCTTCTGCACTAACCGAAAGGTCGTAGCAAAGCATTGTATCTGTTTATCAACTAATGAAAAGACATTGCGGTGACTTGCTTCGATAATGACAAGCGGGGTCTGGCGCGGTCGGTGAAGTCGTTGTAGTGCAGTATTCTCAAATTCTGTGTATTGTCATTCTTATCTTTGTTTAATTACATTAAGTTGTGATTAACACAGTAAGATTAAGTGTGGATAATAAGTTTGCATAATGGAAAGGAATAACTCCTGTGTTATACGGTGAACAGTATTAACCCGAGTATGAACAGTAAGTCTGTGAGAGGATTAACCAGAATCTTGACAGTAATTCGTATTAAATAGAGTTTTGAACATTAACGTAATCCGACGTGGATAAGTTAATTGGGAAAATCAAGTTACATGGCCTCTGATTTGTCAGACCCCTACCACTCCCAAGAACCCGAAAGAGTTTAAACGTGCCTGTGACGGCAACGCACGTTTAACACTGGCACCGCCTGTGGGAAAGTGGCAATAGATTGTGGATAATCGGTAAGGCAGAGTAGTACGCAATTGATGCAGAAGTGATATATGTTGGTTACTCGGTCCGACGGGTCGTATCCGAAGTATAGTAGAGACCAGCATCCGTGGGCGGTACCAAATTTGTTAGGGACATCCCCAGGTGGCAGAAGTATAGACCGGTTAAGCTCAGTTGTTGAAGGAACAGAGCCAGTTAGTAGTGATTCCGATAGAATTCTTGTGACACAGGAGGAAATTCCAGTAGATTCCGGTGTAATTTCGGTACAATCTACAGAAGGTACAGTAACTTCAGAGTGTACAGGGATGCAGTGTGTAGAGGACCCGACACCATCTAGTCAGGATTCAAACCCATCTGAGGATAGAGGTGTGTTGCCCAGAGAGATCATTGAAGGTGAAAGAATACCCTGTTCTGGGGAAAGTTCGACAAATTCCGGTGACAGCTCGGTCCTAATTGCAGGGAATTCACAGTTTTCTGGTGACCGTGTGATACGTCCTGGTGAATCTCCATTCCGGACACCATTGTTTGGGGTAAGCTTGCCTACGTTTGATACCAAAGAGGAGGATAGGATATTTGAATTGGAGATCCGAAAGAGGTTGAATGCTCTTTTCAAACCGAAAGATGAGCAGTCTGACCATACAGACTTCGAAGGACCAGAAATACCCCCTCATAACGTAGGAGACAACAACGGTATCGCTACTAGCACCATGAGTAATCAACAACAGCAACAACAACAACAACAGTAGCAACAGCAACAGCCACTTCCACTTCGACCGGCTCCAACAGGGGTAACCCACACCAAGTTCGGTGGATTTCCAGGTGACGATCCTGATGCCCATGTACGCACCTTTGAAATAAGCTATGCTGTGCTAAACCATCCACCCGATTCGGCATACAAGGCCATCGTGTTTCAGTCGACATTAGTCAATGAAGCAGCGTGATGGTTAACGGAGTATGATTTCAATCATTTCGTTACCTATGAGGCGGTAAGGGATGCGTTTTTACATAGGTTCCGATTGAAGAAAAATCCTGCCAAAATCTTCGATTACTTGCAGAACAATAGGCAGAAGCCGCACCAGACTGTGCAGGAATATGCCACATTGTTTAGAACTCATTTAAGAAAACTGCCACCGGCACATGCCAATCTGCCGGATGATGTGATAACCCAATGGTTCATTAACGAGTTAACCCCACAATTAAGACAAATTATGATCATCCATTGTGTGGGAGCTATGTCGCTGGATGTTGCGATGGCCCTGCAACTCGAGCATAAGGTTGGAGGATTCACCGAAGACTTGGAGTGGCTGAAAGCCAGTAAGAACGTTGCAGAGGATCCGGCTAAACAGATGTATTGCACTAAGTGCAAAAATCATGGGCACACCGGTGCTACCTGTGCCCTTAATCAGATGTATTGCGCCATCTTCAATATCACCGGACACTCAACCGAAAATTGTGTGTATAATGCCAAAGTGCAAGGACGAGCAGCTGTAAATGCCATTATACAAGAACCAGGACAACCAGCAACTCACTACGTGCCACCGTAGATGCGAAACAATCAGTCGCAATGATACAGGAATTACCGGGGATAGCGGAATACCAACTTCAATACAAATCGATGGCAGATAGGTACATCACCGGAAGGTACTTCTCTGCTCCCACCTCGATGTCATTTTTGTGGTGAGCTTGTCCACATCTGGAGATTGTGCAAGGATGCAGCCGAATATGATAAAAGAAAGAAAGAGCGTCAAAACCCGATGACCAACATGGTCTACATCTCACCAGTGGAATCGCAAGCAGCAGTGGTCCAGACAAGATCTGGTAAGCAGTTGCAACCTGCAGCTGAGGTGTTTGAACCTGGCATCCGTGAACAGCATCAAATGTATACAAAAGCTAGCCAATGGACCACCAAAGAGCCTACCGTGTTCCCCAATCCAATTTCGATGACACAGGCTCCCCTGCCAAAGGTGAGAGCGCATGAACAAGATTGTACTCTAGTAATAGGAGAATCATCATCAGAATCGGTGAAAAGTACAACTCAAACAGAGCAGGTATGGGATATTCTCTCTAAGGCATCAATTACACTCCCTTTGGGGCAGCTACTCGCCTTGGTGCCCGAAGTTAGGCAGCAGTTTCAGCAACAGGTTAGTCTTGGATCACCTAGTACTCCAGCGATCGCAACAATACAACCGGAAGCTGATTCTACGATGGATCATTCTGTCCTCTTAATCATTGTCTTGCATAAAAACTGCAAGATTACGCAAGTGCTAATTGATGGTGGACCCAAATCGAGCCCGTTCAATTCTTTGTCAGAATGGCAGATCAATCCCGAGTTCATCCGGTGGGACTCGTAAGGAATATCCCTATTACTCTACAGGGCACCACGTTCAAAATGACTTTTGTAGTCTTAGAACTACCAGAATCCAGCCTCAATTACAATCTCCTTTTCGGTCGACCATGGTTGAAACAAGCCAAAGTTATATAGGATTGGTCAGCGCAGGAACTGACTTTCAAAGATATTCACCGTAAATATGTTGTCAAACTGGATGCCATTCAGCACTGCGAACTTCATGCCAGACCATATGTAGCAGAGTCGGTCCACATGTTGGATGGCTTATCTGATGACGAAGAAGAAGCGTTTCTGAAGAACAATAAAGATCTGATTTCCTTAGGTACTGTAGATCTGCAATCTGTCGCAGACAGTTGGAGTCCGGCAGCCTGTACGGTTGTTCCCGTGATCGGAGACACAGATGTAGATGATAATGTTGCTATGGATGAAGCCACTCTGCAACAACTTTTACAGTCAGCTGACAATCTGGTGAAACCTTGACAATTCTATGTCTCGGAAGACCAGTTAGTAACCTATAATTTGGGTGATGAGGCTAACCCGCGTCTTGTTAAGATTAAGGTGGGCTTGTCCGATGCATTTCAAGAAGATTTGATCCGGCTCCTGCGTGAGTTTTCTGATGTTTTTGCCTGGGACTATCATGATATGAAGGGTCTTGATGCGCAGATCTATCAACATTGCGTCATGCTTAAGCCAGAAGCGAAGCCAATTAAACAATCTAGTTAGTGAATGAATCCCAACTATGCAGCACATGCAAGGCAGAACTCGATCGGTTACTAAAGGTGGGATTCATTGTCCCCATCGAGCACGTTGAATGGATCTCGCCAATCATAATTGTTCCGAAGAAAAACAAGCAGCTGCAAATTTGTGTGGATTACCGAAAATTGAATGCGGCCATGGTACTTGATCCATTTCCGCTTCCCTTTCTCGACACAATGCTGGACAGAGTGGCCGGACACGAGATGTAATCCTTTTTGGACGGGTACAGTGGTTATAACCAAGTATGAATGGCAGAACAAGATATATCGAAAACAGTGTTTATTACAAATTGGGGTGTTTATGCTTGTATGGTCATGTGGTTTGGGTTAAGGAATGCTCCCAACACCTTTCAATGTTGTATGCAAGAAATCTTTTCACCCTATCTAACTTCTTTTATGCAAGTATATTTAGATGACTTCTCCTTATTCGGCAAGATTGTGGAACACTTGTATCATTTACGGTGTTGCTTTGAGAAATGTCGTGAATACTGCCTCTGCCTGAACCCGACAGAATCTGTCTTTGCGGTCTCTTGTGGTAAACTCCTGGGACATTATATCTGCACAAGGCATACAAGTCGATCCAGACAAAGTTGTAGCCGTGCTGGAAGCCCCTGTGCCTATCATGCCGAAAGAAGTGATGCGTTTCCTAGGTCAAATCCGGTGGCATGGCAAACATCTGCGGTGGCTAGCTCTCTCGCAACACCCCTTAATCGGCTCATGACGAGTACTCCACGACAGTTCGAATGGACTCTCGAATGTCAAATTGCATTTGATCGTCTAAAAGGATTATTGACGCAGGCTCCCATTCTGCAACCTCCTGATTGGGAATGCCCATTCCATGTCTTTGTAGACGCATCGGATATAGCCATTGGTAGTGTTTTAATGCAGCAAACGGACAAATGGTTTCGACCGGTCTACTATGCAAGTCGCCGACTAGCTCTTGTAGAAAGGAACTACTCAATGACTGAAAGAGAATGTCTCGGATTGGTGTACTCTGTGAAGAAATTCCGGCACTATTTGCTCGGCCGAAAATTCACCTTTCACGTGGATCATGTTGCTCTTGTGTATCTGGTCTGGCAGCAACATTTAGGTGGTCGCTTGGCTTGTTGGATTTTATTACTACAGGAGTTTGACTATGAAGTGATTCATCGACCCGGTACCGCACATGCATTAGCCGATTTTCTCTCTCGGTTGGATTCCGATGAAGCTCCGGTGGGTGTTGATGACAGCACACCAACAATTTACGTTACTGAAACGGCTCGTGACGAATCTGCAGCACCTTCTGTGCCACCTACCTACTATGATCAGTTATTAACTTTCCTTATTGACGGATGTCTTCCCCCTCCAATTCCTCCTGCTATGCGGCGGAAAATTGCCGTGTACAGTCGTAGATTCTGGGTGATTGTCGGACAGTTGTATTACATAAATCATACTGGTGTCTTACTTCGCTGTATTCCACCACATGAAGTCAACTCGGTTATTGCTATGGCACATTCAATACCTTTCGGTGGACATTTTGCAGCAGATCTTACGTACCGGAAAATTATGCAAAGTGGGCTTTGGTGGCCTCCCATGTACAAAGACATGACTCAATTTGTGCAGCAGTGTGACACTTGTCAATGCTCTGGACAGCCTTTACAACACCACTTCTTCCCTCTACAACCTGTATTACCTTTGGAACCTTTCCAGAAGTGGGGCCTTGATTTTATTGTACCAATCACACCTCCAGCGACCCTTAGCAACAATCGCTACATTTTGACCTGCACATATTACCCTACCAGATGGGCAGAAGCGTGGGCCTTACGGTCTGCCACAGCGGTTTAATGCCTCTGGAACTTGTGACAAATCAAGGAACACACTTTGCTAACAATTTAATGCGAGTACTCATGCACACTTTTCAAATTTTGCATAAATTCAGTTCACCGTACTATCCTCATGCTAATGGCTTAGCTGAAAGTACCAACAAGACGTTGTTGGGTATGCTTCGCAAATTGATCGTGGAATCGCCTGAAAGATGGGATCAGTTAATACCCACAGTCTTATGGGCATACCAGACTACATATAAAGTTGCAACCGGGCTGACTCCTTTCAAGCTTGCTTATGGGCTGGAAGCAATCGCGCCAATGGAAATTGTGGTGCCCAGCTTACGCGTGCCCATCACCCAGAAATTGTTACCCGAAGACTCTTTGTCATTTCAGTTGGACACACTCAGAGAATTGGATGAACATCGCTGGGAAAGTTTTCTGACTCTTCAAGAAGTTCCGTTGCGGCAAGCTTGTACCCATGATCGTTTTCTCAAGACACCAGTTTTTACAAGGGGCCAACTTGTGCTATTTTACAATGCTAAGGCAAATCGTGCTGCTTGGAAATTTAAATTACGATGGTTTGGTCCTTATCAGATTAGTGAACAAGTGGGACCAGCTACTTTTCGGTTGACTACATTGACCGGAGTTCCTCTTCCTAAAGTGATCGATGGTTCGAAATTGCGGCCATATCACCAAGCACCTGATCATCGTTGACGTGTTCTTTCTTTTTCCGCGTGTCACTTACTTTCTTTTTATTTTCGCATGTTCGTTGCATCAAGACCATAAAACTCCTCGTTTTCATACCTAATCATGATTAATCGCCACCTTGTGTTATTGATTCTGCACATGCATGCACGCCGTAATTATGAAGGTTATCATCTCAACACTTCGCGATGATTAACATTTTCGATCGCCTCCCGTTGCTGAGTATCTACTTAATCTTCTTCTTTTCGCTGTTAATCGCTTTTGTGTTTGTGTGTACTGTGCGTTGTGTTTTCTGTGTTTACTGCGTATTTGTGCTTTTGTGACTTCACGTGCGCATCATGGAGGCTCTAGCTAATTTTGTTGCCTTCCGTGAGGGACTTACTCCTTATGTGAGTGAGTTCTTGCGAGCCCGAGGCATGTTAAACTTCACTGAACTGCCTTGGCATTCAGTGGAGTGTCACCCGTTTTATGCGCATATCATATCTGCCATAGCCGCCACACCTGCTATCGAGCAGAGTTGGCCGATTACATGTTTACCGTCTCGTGTATTAATCACGTTAGCGTCATTCGCTGAAGCATTTTGTTTGCCCTTGGAAGGCGTAGAGAATGGTCCTCTCCTTCCTATTGCAACTATGGTAGAATTATTACCAAGGCACTCATCGAATGAGTACACCATCTTATGTCGCCTTGACCCTGAACGAACCGCATTGCAATCCTTAGTTGCCATATTGAATTTACAAAAACGTACTTATGGCATTTCTCTCCCCTTTTACTCGATGGTTGACATGGCTTCTCGTGACCCTGTTAACTTCGCCTCTTTCTATTTTTGGTGCATTCACCGTGAATGCGTTACAGTTATTAAGCACGTTAACAAGGGAGATCGTCCGCGTTCGCGTTTACCACATATCCTTACCTTTTTGTTCCCCGCCATTCAAGCAGTGCAACCCCCGCCAAGAGCTCCCATTTTGTATCATGAAGAATCTGCCCAAGTGCTCGAAGATACGGAAGATGATGATGAAGATCTCTTCCAGCTTCTCCACCGGAAACGCAGACGGATAAGCCCCTTTGAGAGTTAAGTACAAGGCGCCAACACGAGAAATGAAGAGGAAATTTTCCACGACACCGCTACTTCAATCCATGTGGAATCTTCTGGGCATTCTTCTCCGAATAAGCAGTAGGAACAAAGTGCGTCCACCATCGCATCTGACACAATTTCTACTAAGGAGGAATTTCAGCAACAGACAACCGAAGATGTGCAAGATATTGTTGCAGAAATTCGCAATGAAGTGATCGCTTTGGTGGAGTCTGTCATCACCAGAACTGAAGTGACTACGCCGCAACCTACCGGAATAGTGTTGGTGTCCAACACTATTATACCCACTCCTCCACCCATGCCTCCGGTCGAGCCCATTGTACCTGTTCAACCGATTGTTCCTAAAGAACCCGCTACCTCATCTTCTTCTCCCACTTAATCCCCACCGTCTTCCCCTCCCTTACTAGCAGCTTTGTCATCCAAGCCACTAACTCCTTTTTCTCTTCCAGTCCCCATGTTTACTGAGTTAGCATCCATGGGTCGTATGTTGATCCAATTGTCGCAGCAACTACCAATGCAGATGAAGGAGGTTACTGACAATCTCAGACAAGAACTACAACACAAAGTTGATGTATTAGAAGCGGATATCACTCCATTAAGAGGAAGTAAATGCAGTGAAAGTAGAAAACCATGCTTTGCACGTATAGCCTCAATAGCTCTAGGCTAGACTTGCCGAACAAGATTCGTTGATCAACCAAAGACTTGCTGCGCTGGTTGAGTTAAGAGCCAAAAATGATTTGTTCAATGATCGTGATGCAGAAATTCTACAGTTACAACAGTTAGTACATGATAAAGATGATGCTCATGTAGCACTTGGGAACTTATTGGAAGAATCTAGAGTCCAGCTTGACGAAGTTGTGCAGAAAGGCCAAGAGATGGATGATTTAGCCAAGCAAACTAATACAGAACTCCAGCTCGCAAACACTAATCTGTTTGAAGCAAATTTTGCTCTTAAGACCCAGATGACTTTAACCACTCAACTCCAGAAGGAGACCGTAGGGATTCGAAAGGAAAGAGATGCATATTACCACACTATTCAATATCAAGCTCACGAGCTGGAGAGAAGAGAAAAGAAGCTCGGTTATCAAGCAGAGCATTTATCCAGAGTCGATAAACAGATTGCAGATATGAGATTGAGTCAAGATGCGGCACTGGCAAATTATTTCTACCTGCAAGAGGCATTTTTGCAGACACAGGCTGATATCTTAATGAGTCAAGTTATTGCCGCAAGCTCTGTTCATACGGACGCACAGTTAGTCGAACCAGACACCTTAAAACTCATGCTGGATAGTTTGAAGCAGAAAATTTTCAGAACCTTTAAATTAGCCCAAACCATGTATATACAGGGTATAGTAGATGAGCCCTAACTTTTGTATCCCTGCCGGTTCAAGTCCACTGTGCGTGCCAGTGTAAGCCGCCGGATTGGCATTCTGTATTTTTTATAATTCCTATATGTTGACCTAAGTACCAACTTAGGGACTTGCAGAGAAAGAGACTATACCTCAATCCCCTCTCAAGTGCATATAGTAGGGATACACGCTTTTAATTATCAATCCAAAGAGTATGCAAACCTAGCCGAGTGTATGAGGACATGCAATCATGTAATGATCAATGCACAGGAACTACTCAAGAGTGTAAATAAGGTCAGGACTTATCCAACAAGCTTCAACTGCTGGTCATAGCGAAACGATACTTGGTGCAGCAGCCGTCAGTATTTTGGACTTTTCTCGCAGACCCAAACTCCAAATATAGCGAATAGCATATGCATTTCGAAGCTCTCAAGAAGACGCATCAATGGCAGTGGTTTCACTCAATTCTGACGCTCCTACTTCAAGTTATGGTCAAAATACTGAATCGTGGGAAATCTTTCCTACACTTCAGCACTTCCCACACTTCGTACACACATTACCTACAGCAAACAATAGCTCTCAAGGATAGACAACACACCCAAGCACTCTTTCCAAGCAATACACATGCATACAAGCTCACAGAGAAGAAGATATGGAGTGAAGAAGACACAAATTCGAATTTCTGTGCTCTCTATTCTCACAATGGAAAAAAAGTCCTTTACAAAGAGTCACATTTGACTTATATACTAGTGCCCTAAAAATGGTCTTTTCACATAAGAGACCGGCACTTTATTCACTAAAAGACTAATTTCTCTACTAATTTTCATGGATAAGCTTCTAATCTTCTGTGGGGATGCATCTAGAGGACTCCTCTAGTGCATTTACAATGGAAAATATATACAAGAGTGGTTATAATACAAAAGTATGATGTCCAAATCGGAAAAATTTTGGGGCCCGTCTTTTTCTCTGCTTTGTGCTTCCTTTAGCTCTGCAACACTCTCCCCCTCTTCGTCTCTGTCGTCCCTTGACAGGCTTTGATTCTTGTCCTCGGTTTGTTTTTTTTTTAAGTTCTGAATACACGCACCCAGTGGTCGAAGAAGCAATAAGGACCGTAAGACAATTGGGTATCTTATCCGAGGTTTGTCCTTTGCTTCTGTTTGTGCCTCTTGGTATTCCGTATATCCAATATCTGGGTTGCTGTATTCAGTTGGGTTGCCACGCATGCCACCAGTGGAAGGTTGAAGATGTGGTGCTTCAGTCTTCGATCTGGACCTCCGAAGATCAAGAGGTTGAAGCACCCATGTGGGTTACGTCCTTTCCTTGGTGTGTGCGCCCCTGCGGGGCTCTGTGCAGAGATGGGTGTTGTGCCCCTGCGGGGCTTCTTGTAGAGATATATCTTCAGATATTTCCTTTTAGTGAAGCTGCTTCTTTCGTTGTCTTCTTCTTTTCTTCTTCTTACTTGACTCTCCCTCAACACTGCCCCCCTCCTAGACTCTGTCGTCCCCGACAGGCTTTGATAAGCGACGGGCGTATGTTTGATATACTCTTTGCTCTGTGTCATTTAGGAGATTTGCTTCACGTATCATGAGTTGTTTCCATTGTTCTGCCTTCACACCGTCATTGGGTGGCTGTTTGTGATTTGCGAAGAAGCTAAGTTCATATGCCACTAATCTGGCATTTAAATTGGATGACATTTTCAAAAAAATTTCTGAATCCGTCTCAAAAAATCCAGTAAAGAAAGCTTCTTCGAAAGTCTGCATATATACACTTGGCAAGAACATTAATCTGGAATAATATGCCATTATTGTTGGTCTGCTAGGCATAACGGATAGATCAAAAATGAGGATGTCCGTGCCTTGATTAATACCGATGAAGTTCAAAAAGGTGTAGGCCGCATGCTTGAATACCTTCAAGACTGTAAGAATCATGCTAAGTATTTTATTGGTCATTTTTATAGTTAAATCAGGTACTGTCGCATAATTCTGTAGCCAATATTCAATGGTTTTGACCATATAATCCTCCGTTGGCAAGTAGTTATGTGGCGGGCTCGGAAGCATAGGATAATTGAGCCACTGCTTATTTATAATGCCGCTTCGTTGCAAATCCAAAAATTCCCTGTTATCCCTTCTGCGTGGTAGTGGACAAAATGAAGGGTTTACCTGGAATGCATATGGCGCTGCTTGCCAATGCACCCGTAGTGTGGGATGCTTCTCCAAAAATTTCCGTCGCCACACTGGTTGCGTAGCTTCAAACTCTGCTTGATTGTAGGCGAACGTGTCGTGTTTGAAATTCAATTGCTCATCTGGACTCTTCTGTGTAATCTTCGTTATATACCGTCTGGTTTTCTCTTTCAAGAGTCCGTATGGAATATTGAATGGCTTCATAATTTTGTCCAGGTCTTTACCTTTTATCTTTGCTTCTTTCATAGCTTTGACCACTTCATTTTCAAAATTTTCTGTTAACTGGGACACCACTAGTGCCCGTTCCTTCTGACTTATTTCTGCAGTATATGGCATTGGATGTTCGTCATGTATATCGGCCAACTGCTCATGTAGTGGAGAATTAGAGATCGGGTGAGATAGAGGACTTACCTCTACCTCGTCAGTAGGATTTTCCGTAGCCGGCACTACTGGTGTCCCGATCGGTGTTTTCTCTTTCATCTGAGTCTTTAATTGTGCTATGCATTCATCTTTATCTTTTACCTCTTGCATGGCTTCTCTGAGCTTTTCTTTAGTGGCCAGCAATTCTTTACCAACGTCAGCTACATTATCCATATTTTCACTATAGCTCTGTATCAATTTAGCGTTCACCTTTTGTAATTGATTCCTCAATTCATCTGTTTCGTTGTCGTATCGGCTCTTCCATTCCTCTGTCTTTGCTTGTTCTTGCTTTAGCAGCTCTTCATATTTTGATATTTGATCTCTCAATTCATTTTCTTTGGTTTCTGTGGATTCCTGTTGTACGATTGATTGGTCATATAATAAGGACTTCATCAATTCCTTATTCCTGTTTCTCAATGTGTCATTTTCGTCCATATAGACTTTTAACTGTGTCTCGAGCAACGTACTTCGAGCTCTCATTCTCTCTTTGTCCGCCTCGCTGGCATCATATGATTTCTGTAGATTTGCGAGCTGTGCTTGGAGTTGGTGATGCTGAGTGATTATTGATTCATATTGTGTTTTTGTATCGAGCCACTCATTGCTTTTGATTGTGAGCTCCTTTTGTGTCGCGATGAGTTGTGATGATAGTTGTTCGCTCATTATCTGGAATTGATTCCTTTCTCTTCTTGCTTGATCATAGTCGGCATCTATTTCCAGTAACTGCTGTTGAGTGTCCATGGCTATTTGAATCATCTGTTTGACTGCCGGTTTTAGTTGAGTAACGTCCACATTAAGCCATGTTTTTGGTATGCTTGGTTCTTCGCCGGTATTAACATCTTTGCCGTGAGCAATATGTAATGTAGTGTCATGGGGCTGCCTAATCTGAAGCTGGATCCTTGGCTCAGCCCCCATGTTTGCCTGTTTTTCTTGAGGTGTGTTTTCCGGTACCTCAATCACAATTTGTTCTTTTCTTTGTAACTCTTTTGTTTCCTTGCTTGCTGGAGTTTGGACTTCCTCTTTGATAGGTGGTTTTACATAAGTAGCATTGGTTGTATCTTCCTTGATGCTTATCTTTGTAGTGTCATTCAATTGAATGACATGCTCAGGTTCCACTGATTCTTCTACTCTTTTTTCCTCTTCGATACGATTTCCTGGCGTCACTTCTACTTGATCGAGCTCATTCCATTCTTCTTCTTGAGTTTCTATCCGTATATCGGTATCCAAGGTATCTTTTTCAGGGCTGGACTCTGTATTGGTGCTGGAATCATCTATCCCTAGTTCTTTGTATCTTCCAGCCTGTTTTGGAGTCTTCTCTGGATTTCGTTTTTGTTTCTCTTGACTTGCCTGTCTATAATGATGACCTTGAATGTTTAAATTCACCTGCCCTTGCATGTACTGATGTGTTTCTTCGAGGGCAGCGGACAGATCTCTCTTTGTGATCGGCATTTGAGCCGTCGTGATTTTCGGTAAGAGATGAGTCCTCTTTGATTGTGGTGTAGCTTGGGCTTCCTCCTCCCGTAAACGCTTTGTACCCCTCATGGGTTTTTGTGTGCTGGTTCCAGCTTCGTCAACCATAACAACTGATTTCTTTTTCTTAGGGACCGTAGCAGATTTTGCGTATTTGGCTAGCCCTTCTGAGTTCGACATCTCCCTTAAGCAACTTTTCATCTCGAGGGCTTCATATATCAATAAGGTTAATGCAGAACTGCCATTCAAGAACTTCTTCTGGCTCCATTTCTTTTGGGCTTCAAATAGCCGTTCTTGGATATACCCTGTTAAATTTATTTTGTTTCCTATTTGTCGCATGGCATGTGACAATAGTTGGACTACAATCTTTTGCGGAGCCGTGTATCTGTGCATATTGGGGAAACAAAAATGTTGATGTACCAGGCGGACAGCATCTTCAATGTCTATTCTGTTAATCTCTAGGAAGGACCTCTTCTTCGGGTCATGACATTCCTCTTTGACATTAGTAATTCCTGTTTGATTCCATCCAAAGGCTTTATTGATTATTTCGTGAGTGAATCGGATGGTTTTCCAAGTCCCTACTTTATCCAATACTCGTGCCTCTGGGACTGATATTTTTGTTGCAGCCGGTTGCATGGTATTCATGACTTGTGCACATCTTTGAAAGTCTGGAACATAGATTGGCAATTTGAGAAATGCCTCTATGTCTGCTTGTGTCCATACATCTTCAATATGAGGTAACCCTTGTATTATTGTCTTGAAATCCTGTGACATGATTGGAAAATAGTGATCTGTATCCATAATCTTGATAGTTGCCATGAAAATGAGTTCCGAGACTGGTTGGTCATCACGGAACCAATGGCCTCTTGCTCTTGTTACTGATTCCAATGGAAGAAGCGATACCTCTTCCTGTTGCATTGCTTCCGAATCAGTTGATGCCATCTGCACTCAATATAGAGCATGAATTAGTGGCCATATATTATCAGAAATCCTCCTTTATTTGTTTGTCACAAGCTCGATATTGCTCCGAGTGCATGGTGTCGCCCCTTTTCCGTGTGTGTGAGAAAGGTAATACTTGGATTTTTTCACATATTTAAGTATTTTTACATTTTCATCTGAAAAGGAAAACAAAAAAATTAGTTTATAGCCGAAGCAATTATTTTATTATTGTTTTGTAGTAATTTCTTTAATGTATGTATAAGTGCTCTCCTATTTTCCAATGAGGAAAATGTGCTTGACTATCCTGAAATAGAAGAAGGATGTGCCGAATGCTTGGCCTTGTAATGTGGCCCTATCATGCTTACTTGAGGTGCATCAAAAACTTCATGAGTACAATGGAAAGCTTCATCTCTATGATCCTCCGCTCCTCGTGGTTGCTTTGGTTTCCAGATCCAGTTCGTGAACACTAAGGGAGGTCGTTTCGTTTCCTTGATGCTTACAGCTCTTTTTGTTCTGTTTGCTTCCTCCATTATCCGAGTGAATTTGGCATTGCTTTTCCAGTTTCCCGGGTGATTCTTATGTGTTGTTGTCTTTCGCCTTGTCTGATGTAGTACTTCTTCTTTTGTCTTGAACGCCTGTTTAGCTGCTTGTGTGAGTTTTTTGGGAATCCATATCTGAAGTCGCGATCTTTGAGCTTCAAGCAAGGGCTTAGGGATCCAAATTTGCACTGATTCTTCTTGTATGTACTTCTGTGAAGCTGGTTTGGTGATTCCTGTTTCCTTCTTAAGGGTGGGTGTTGACGTTTTGTGACCCTGCAGTTGATCCTTGCGTAACCACTTATATTTGGGTGAGCTTTGGTATGAGTATCTGCGTGTTGGTTTGCAATAGTGCGATTTTCTGATGTTATGAGCTGGTGTAGGAGAGCAAATCTCCTCAACAGTTAGCTTTTCTTCAACTGCATCGGATGACTTCGACTCTGGTGCTGACATCGTTGGGATCGCAGTTTCAGCTTCTATTCTTGTGGTATCTGTGTGGTGAACCTGATTGATACTTTCCAATATCGTTGTCTGAGCTTCCTCTAAACTTTGTACATTTGTTTGAGTACAAGGTTTCTCTTCAAGTAAGCTGAAAACTTCCTTATGCCCTATTTTAGCCAAAATATAGCCTTGAGCTAGATGGATACACGCCTCAGTCTCAATGATCCAATCTTGTCCTAGAACTAAGTCTTCCATTAAGTCCTCATCATTGCACACTAAGACTCTCTGTTCCACGGAGGAATTTCCTAAGTGGAGGGATACATTCGTGGTTCCAATACATTCTATGGTTTGACCTCCAATTCCTATCAATTTGGCTTTTGTGGGATTCAAATCTAATTGCAGATCTTTTGCCATTCTCTTTCGCATGCAGCTAAGTCCTGCTCCTGAGTCTATCAATGCATCGATCAATTTGTACTCTGTCTTGCCAATCCCTAGGTTTAGGTAAGGTTGCATTTTACACCTACCCGTTGTATCATGATTATTGACTTGATAGTTTGCCATAGGGATAGGCTCGTCACCTTGGAGATAACGTTCGTCTCTTTGCCTCATCCATTCTTTCCGTTTCCTAATACGCTCTAGTGCTTCTTGCCGCGCTTCCTCTCTAATTTGTTCTTCCTCTTTTTTCCTATTTTGGGCACCTACCAATCGTGCTAACATTTGATCAGTCAAAGGCTCCATGAATCGTCTTACTCTACATCCACTGATGTAGTTAGGAAGAATGTCGCCATCTAGGGTGGCTAGATTGACTGCACCACTAGTAGAGATTCGATTTATGATCAAGGGTCCGTATCCACGTTTTTGTAGCTTCTTTGCATGTTGTTTTAGGGTGTACACTAGGACTAAGTCTCCTTCTTTAAGTCCCTTGTCTTTTATATGTGCATCATAATATGCCTTTTGTCTTCGTTTAGCAGCATAAATGCCTGCTACTGCTTGCAATCTAGTCTCATGTAACTTCTCAATTTGATCTAGTTGTTGGGATAATTCATGACCGTTCCACTCATATTGCTGGGCCACTTTCAATGTAGGCACTAAGAAGTCAATTGGCAAAATTGCATTTTGCCCATACACTAAGTTGAATGGTGTCGTTCCAATGGCCGTTTTATATGCAACTCGGAATGCCCAAATTGCATGATGCAATTGTTTGTCCCAATCCGATCTTCCAGTATTGACAAGCTTAGTCAGCACCGTGCATAGCACTTTATTAGAGCTCTCAGCTTGTCCATTGGCTTTGGGATGGTATGGTGCTGATTTTTTATGAATCACTAAGAACTCGTCCATTAATGATTCGATCACCTCATTGAGGAAGTGCGTCCCCCGATCGCTAACAATCTCAATAGGCAAGCCAAAGCGGGTGAAGATATGCTCAAAGAGAAATTTTGCGGTAGTTTGAGCATCGTTCTTTCTAGTGGCTTTAGCTTCTACCCATTTGGTCAAGTAGTCAGTGGCTACTATGATGTACTCCGCATGTGATCCCTTGGCAAGTGGATTGATAGGTCCAATGAAGTCTATACCCCATTTCGTGAATGCTCTAGCGCATATCATTGGTCTTAATGGCATGTCATCTCTCCGAATTGGGTATTTAGTTCTCTGACAAGTCTCACAACTTCGTACATACATTTCAGCATCCATATGTAGAGTTGGCCACCATAAGCCCGCAAAGAGAATCATTTTAACAGTTCTTTCAGCCGAAAAATGACCTCCTGCAACACCTGCATGTGCCATTTCTAATATGGGTATATATTCTCCTTCATGCACACATAATCTTAGTTGGTTATCCTTCCCTCGTTTGAACAATTGCTTTCCTATGAGAATGTAGTCCTTGCTCATTTCCTCTAAGGATCGCTTTCTTGCTAAGCTGGTTCCTAACTCATGTTCTCGAGTTTTTAAGAATTTCACTAAAGTTGTACTCCAATTGGGTGCTATGGTTGAAAAGGGTAGAGACATATGGTCTTCTGGAACCGTCTCTCGGCATTCTACATAATTACTTACGTAGTCGTGAACATTCTTGGGCATGTCAGGCCAATACACACCTAATCTTTTCAGTTCTAGGATGGTTCCATGAGTCCCTTGGTGTGTTCCCCATTTGTTCACATGTGCTTGCTCAATTAGTTGCGTTTGTTCATCCTCATCAACACATCTGAGTAACACTCCGTTGGGTTCCTTATAGTATATACTTCCTGACACAATGTGTAAGTTCCTTGATTGAAGAATTTCTTTTTTGCTATTTCTATTGATTGAGTGTTGAGGACCATGGGTGAGTATAGGGATCAATTTCTCTGCCCACTTTGGGCACACTTGGAGATTGAACAAATAAGCATCTGGTAGATCATCGGGCACTCCATTCGGTGGCTCTCCGTGTGTTAGCCTCGAAAGGTGGTCTGCTCTCACGTGTGTGTTCCCCTTTTTCACTATTACTTCGAAGTCAAACTCCATTAGTAGTAGAAACCATCTTACCAACCTTCCCGTGTTACAAGGTTTATTGACTAAGTACAGCAAAGCTTGATGGTCTATGAAGAATTTGAACTTGTTGGCTAAAAGATAATGTCTGAATTTCTTCACAGCGTATACCATTCCTAAACCTTCTCGTTCCGTAGTGGTATAATTTCGTTCTGCTTGATTCAGTTGTCTACTAGCATAGGCAATTGGATGATCAAGCTTACCTTCATCAGCCGGTTGGGCTAAGATACATCCAATGGCATAGTTAGAAGCGTCAACGTGAATATGAAATGGCTTGCTCCAATTTGGTGATTTCAGAATTGGGGCGGTACTGAGTCTCTTTTTCAACTCGGTGAATGCCTTCTCGCATTCTTCTGTCCAAGTAAATTGAGTTAAGAGACCGTACAAAGGTTTTGCTATTATGGCATACATGTGAATAAATCTTCTGTAATATCCACAATGTCCCATAAAAGCTTGCACTTCCTTTGCATTCTTGGGTCTTGGTAAGTCTAAGATGACTTTAATCTTGTCCTCATCCGTAGATATTCCATTTCTCGAAACTATGTGTCCTAGAATTTTCCCTTGCCTTACCATGAAGACACATTTCTCTGGGTTTAAGCAGACTCTGTATTGTCTACATTTGTTGAATATTTTCCTCAACTCGGGAATGTGATCGGGTCTTTGATTAGAGTACGTGCAGAGGTCATCTACATATACTTCCATGCTTTTTTTCAAAAACTCCTTGAAAACGTGACACATCAATCGTTGGAAGGTAGCCGGTGCATTAGTGAGTCCAAAAGGCATCACTCTGAATGCATACACTCCCCATTCAGTGGCGAATGCTGTCTTATGTTGATCCTCAGCCGCAATAGCTACTTGATTGTATCCGGAGAATCCATCTAGGAAGCTATAGACCTCCTTGCCTGCTACTCTCTCTAACAAATGGTCCGTGATAGGTAGTGGGTAGCTGTCGCGTATAGTGGCTGCATTCACCTTCTTCAAATTTATGCACACTCTCAATTTTCCATTTTTCTTAGGCACTACTACTAGTGGCGATACCCACTCGGTATGTTCTATCTCGTATATGAATCCTGCCGCTAGTAGTTTGTCTATTTCTTCCTTAATCTTTGCTGCATAGACTTCATTGTATGTATAAGGACGTTGTTTGGAGGGTTTTGCATCTGCTGTCATTGGTATGCGATGGGAACAAATAGTGGGTTCGACCCCTTTAAGATCCTTATAGGTCCATGCGAATACATCTCGATACTCCCGAATAAGATATAAGAGTTCCTCTTCTTCTTCTTCAGATACATCCTTACCAATATATGTGCATCTTTCTTCTCCCTCCTCAACTGTTACAACAATTTTTTTCGTTTGTTCCTTGTTGTCATACGCTTCCCCGTCTCGTGCCTCTCGTCTCGGCATCTGGATAGCTACTTTTCTTTCCTCTACTTCATATTTTTTAAAGTGTTCAGGAACTTCAAAAAGATCTGGGTCCGGCCCTACTCTACTCATGTCTTCCTCCTGCCTGTGCATGGCCGTAGCAGTTTCAATTGCTAAGATCTTTGTTGGTTCCTGTTCCTTCTGGTTCTGAATAGTTTTTAAGTAACTTTCTTCGGAATCAAATTCTGGTTCCATCTCTATGCTTTCATATTCCTCTTTCCATTCTTTTTCCAGGGTTTCCCCTTCTTCTACTTCTTGAAGGACAACCATATAGAGGTTTACATCATAGCCCTCCTCATCTATGCATTCATTCATCGTCAAAACTTCTTCGTTTACACACACATCTAGAGTTGCCAATATTTCCATCCATCCATGTGGTTCGAACATTTCATCAGAAAAAGTTTGAGGCATATAATTGGGGTCTTCTACTGATCGATAGTTAGGATGTCCTATCGGCCATGGTTGCCTTTTGCTCTCTTCTCTCTTGGACTCCTTACACATCCACAACTGGGCATCTTCATGCATCCAAGATTGATCACTTGATCCAGCACTGTGAATGGATAAGTCATCTTCTTCTCGGTGTACTGGATTCCATTGTAGTGGAGGGACATCTCGATAGGCAAATGTGTGCAAATTTATTTTGGTGGTGTTTCCTTGATGTTGCAGGTATAACGAATCTCTTCCCCAATCTTGTACTACCCGCATTTGTCTCATGAAGGGTCGTCCTAATATCATCTCGTAGTTGTTTGCTTTCTCAAATTTACAGATGGCTAGAGAGTGTTTGAATTCTACACCGCAAGTGGTTAGTTTGATCCTTTCCAATATTCCTAAGGGTTTTTCTACATGACCGTCTGCTAATTGGAGTTTCATGCGTGTGGGTCATAAGGCATGTTTTCCCCATTTTTCCCAGATTTCCTTAGTGGCAATTCCTACCCCGACACCCGTATCTAAAATAGCCTTGGTCATGTACCCATTGTGTGTGACTGGTAGACAAGTATTACCCTCATCTCCTTCACTAAACTCTCCCACTTTGTCAACAGGAACTTGTATTGTGGAGTTATTTTCCTTCCCCTTTTCTGTTGGTTTTCCAATCTCTGGCTGTAATTCTAATTGGTTTGCCATTTGCTTCCATAATTGTGGTTTAAGTCGAAGCAATTCTTCCACCGTTAATTGGCATCGAACTTTTGTTTTCTTTAGTTCTGTTAGATTGTGTGAACTCTCTTCTACCTTTTCCCTTCCCTTTCCATGCACTGTGGGTGCTTGGATTATTACTGAATCCCTTTCGTATTCTCCCATGTAATTAGGCAATGTTGAAATACTTATGGTTTCCTCTCTTCCTCTGTCCAGTCTTGACACTTCTTCGTACACTTCCTCCAAGTTGGGGTGAAGTTGACAATCTTCCCCATCTATTTCTTCAAAAGGAGGTGTGTTATCTCCATTCTTCTTCCATTGCTCCTCTCGTATTCTGTTCCATAAGTCTTTTGGCCAGTCTGCCTCTAGATCTGGGATTATTGACATCGATTCCTCTTGGGTTGTTATCTGGCCGCTTTGGTCATCTTCTTTCCTAGGTTCTTTGTTATTGGACTTTAAGCATTCTTCATACAGGCTATGTGCAATCCTGGTCTCTGGTAAAATTCGGATAGGCTTTTCTAGGGTTGCTTGTGCTACTTCTATGAGTTTCCTGCATATGGTCAGTCTTTCCTTTTCTAATTCCCCTTTAGGGTAGATTTTTTCATGTTGTTCAACGCTTGGGCCCATCTTGATTCTAGCTTGGTAGGCTTTCAACCACATGTCTAAGTCGTCTGGCTTTGGGTCTGCTAGAATTGATCCTGGCTTCTCCTTATCCGAGCTAAGTTCGGGTAGCTCAGGGGTCTCCTTAGGATTCCCTTGTTCCTTGGGCTTATTCGTTTTTTTGGTTTGCTTTTTGCTGTTCGTATTCTTGTTTTTTGCCCATTTGTCCTTGAGTTTCTCTCTTCTTTCCTTCCATTTTTGAGCTTTAGTGTTCCGGGAATTTTCACATGGGTCCTCAGAATCTTCCACTATCTGAATCGATGGGCTTATTTTTGTGTTGTTTTTTTGTTCCTCTTCTGCGTGTTGTTCTTTTTGTCGTTTCGTTTGGGCTCTTGTAATGGCCTTTAGTGGCACAGTGTACTCCTTATCACTTCCGGATCCTTCCATGACCTCAATCACATTGATAGGTGTAGTGTCTTGGGGTTTGGCTGGATTCTTAGGGCAATCTCTAAAAAGATGTTCCTTTCCACACTCACCGCAATACCCTTCCCAAACTCTGGGTGGTGGTGGATTATAAGGTCGAGGGCATTCCCTAATGAAGTGATCCCCTCCGCATCTATAGCATGGTCCTCTCTGTACTGGTGGTCTGATGGGTGGTCTCATGGGTTGCTATGCCTTAGGAGCTATATACATTAAGGTGGCAGTTTCTGCTCCATATGTCTGATCATAGCCCTCATAACCATAATAAGCCGCGTCATATGTTGGCTCATATTCCATCATGTTGGCTTCATATGGATAGTACTCTCCTAGTGGAGGTTCATACCCTGGATTGGTTGATTCCACATTGGTCATTATTGATGCTGGTACTATCGCTCTCTCTAAGTTTTCTTCTGGTTGAGCATACTTCACTGGTACTACTTGTTGAGGTTGTGATAGCTGGGGTCCCAGTACTGGCTGTGGTGGTGGGTATGGTGATTGCTCATATTGTCTTGGTGCCCCTGCTTGTGTTGGATAGGGATTGTATCTAGGCATCTCCCTACCAGGCTCTCTCGGTTGATATCCATATGGTCGGTATGGAGGTGGTTGGATAGGCCGTGCTTGCCTATTGAAGGGACAGTTTTCAGTGGTGTGATTGGTGTATTTTTGTTCAATGTGGCAGTATGAAAAAGTCCCTTGTTGTTGCTGTCTGTAGTATGGATACGTAGGTTGTGCACCGGTTCCTCCTCGGACGCACAAGTGTGTGGGGTGTTCTCCTCCACATAAATTACATCTTCATAGCACAGGCAATCTTTGTGCTGGATTTTGGTAAGCTCTCTGTCCCTGAACTCCTAGTTTCTTAGCTAATAATTCTGCTAATTCCTCCATGTGACTGGAGTTTGATGTGATAGTGCTTTTCAAATCTTCTGTTTTAGTGTGGTCGGTGGTACCTTTGACATCCTCGGCAAGGTTGTCTTCCAAATCAATGCACTCTTGAAGACACTCACTCAATGTTTGTAATCTCTTCACATACACTAGTGTTCTTAGGGTTCCGTTGGTAAGTCCATCTAGAAATAGAGAAATCATCTTTTGTTGAGTGGGTCTCTCAGCTACTGGGCATCTATCCACATACTGATTGAATCTTCGGGCCGCAGTCTTCACAGTTTCATTAGGGTTTTGTTTAAAGTTATGGATTAAGGATGCCGAATTGTGTTTAATCCCTCTTTTTGTGAATTCTCCAATGAATTCTTGAAAGAATTGTTCCATGTTTCCAAATTGATTGGGATCTAAAGGTTGGAACCAAGTTAGAGCAGTCCCTGTGAGGGTGAGCCCAAAAGACTCATACTGCACAAAGAAGTCCTTTACTTGCTCCGCTCTTAGAACTTGTTTAAATTCTGCGATATGATCATAGGGCTCTCCCAGCCCATCATAATGGTTTCTTACACATTTAGCTACTTGAATAGGTCTCAGCCTTCTCATTGGTTCAGGTGGTCTGGGCATTACAAGGAAGACTGGGATAGCTGGTCGTAATGGTGGCACTCCCTGCTGTCTTCCTATCGGTGGTTGTGGTCTTACTGGTGGTCGGTACTGGTTTCCTATCCCTGCGTGGGTCTGATTGTGTGTGTGCACTCCTGGAGTTGCAAACTGTACATGAGTATGGTTGGGCACACTTCGTTGACTGGTCTGTCCAGATGTGGTTTGCTCCGTTTCCTGTTGATTCCCAGAAGGATTTTGCGAAGTAGTTGCCTGACCTCTCTGGGGAAATACAGGCGTACCCATGTATCTTAGTCGAGCCCTGTCTAAGGCACTCACTGGCCAGTATCTCCTTTGTTCCTTATCCAAGTAAGTAAGTCTAGTTTCATCATCTAGGTCTTTCAACTCATAAAACGTCATGGGGCTTTCTTCTCTCCCTGGAGTCGGTAAATCAGTTTGAAGCAACAGGTCTGATCCATGGATCATATAAACTTCCAACAGGTAATCATCTTGAGGTATCAAATCTCCTCTCAAGACCCGTGACACTTGAGACCTGCCCCTCGGGGTAGATATAGACTCTTCAGGTTGTGTTCTTTTGGAGTTGTTGGGGTCCACAAACTCTCCTCTCTCTTTGATTCTCTCAGGGAACTCAGTCACAATATAGATATGGCCAATCTTATCTACATATGCTCCTCCTTCGTACTTGACAGCAGGTCGGGGCACAATTGTGGCATTCTGGGAAGTTTCCATCCTCGCAACAGATCGGTTTAACCCATCCAGGTAGATTGGGATCTCCTGGGCATTGGTGGACACATATTGTAAGGAGGTACGGTAATCCCCTTCAACAGTGGACATGAAATTCCTATTTGGCGTTGGACCTTGCATGTCTTCCAAAGCCATGTGTAATTCCTCTTCCGAATCACTAGAGGTTTCTGAGTAAATAGAGTGGTGACTAACCTGGGCAGTGCTTCCTACCGAAGATAAGACACTTCTCCGACTACTTAGCACTCTTCCGGATCTCAGGTTCATCCACCTAACAACTCTGATCAGTCCTTGCAACCTTCTAGTCTCTGGGGTTCTTCACTAAGGGTCAAAATTCTAGGAAGAATGTTGGCTAAAAATTTGACTGAAAATAACTTTTCAAGTCACGATACTTAATCTCCAATTTCCACGATCTCTGACTACAGACGATACTTGATCGCTGGCTAAACGATACACGATATTTGATCAAACGATACTTGATACTTGAACACAGACGATACACGATACTTCCACCAAACGATACACGATCTCTCACAAAACGATCTCTCGCAGACGATCGCTGGAAAAACGATACACGCTACTTGTTAGGTATCGCGATCGCTAAACCAAACGATACACGACCTTTGACCAGTATCGCGATCTTTGACTGAAACGATACACGACACACGATACTTCCCAAGTATCGCGATCAGTATGAAACGATACAGGATCGACGATACACGATCTGTTGGTGCATTTTACCCAAGCCTACATGCTTGATATATTTGATATTATCCTCATTTGTAAGTCACATGAGTAGTCATGTGAACACCTCTTGTAAAAGAGTTCATTTTTATCTCTTGTAAATGGAAAAAGAAAAAAGGAAAAGGATGGCTTATCTCATCCATGATGTAAAAGCAAATTCGTGGCTCCAACTACCAAAATCACGAATTTTTGAGCTGAGGGAATCTCTCCTAACTTTGGGGATCACTTTTAGGTGGAGCCATTCGAATTCGAATTCAAAACTCCCTCCAAGAATAGCTATAAAAGGAGCAAGAAGGAAGAGGCGATTAGCAAGCCTTGTACGTGACCACTTCATGTCATTTTGTAGAGATTGAAGAGCTTACTCCATAGCTCTATCATTCTACTCCCATTGTGCAAAGATTCATTGCCAATGTGGTTGTAATCATATGTGAATCTATACATTTATTATCATCTACTTCTCTGTTTTGTTCTCTGCTATACTCACTCAGAGCAGTACCTTCAGAAGGTCATATCTCGAGTTCTACTGATCCGTTTTCAGTGATTTAACTTGCGTTGGATAGCTTGTACTGTCTACTTTGTGCATATAAATTTTCAAGGTCATTGGATTAATACTTTTTGAGATATCTGCATTTTACTGCTTACTGGTCTATCTCTGCAGAGCCCCGAGAATTGTGGGAATGTTCCAGAAATTGATGAAACTTGTTCTCAGTGCTCAGTCCATCATTTGAAGTGTTTTAACTTGGATTGGGAAGCTTGCTAAGTCTATTTGCTATGCCCAAAAGGAATTTTTCTAATTCCTACCAGGTTGAGAGCACTGTTCATTTTTTCCAGCAGGTGTATGTCCAAAAATAGCAAGTTTTGGGAGCTAGTCATTTCGCAACTAGTCTGTCTTGACTTAAACTTTTGGGATACATGTTCCAAAGTACTTGGCTGATATTTTGGTGGATTTAGGAAGCTCAAAGGGTCTAATAATCAACTCTGAAGTCTCAGTTGGCTGGTGTGAAGCTGGTTGTAGCGGCACCTACTCATCTTTGGATTGCATCCACCATCTCTCTTCACACGATCAACGATCGGTGGCAAAACGATCTCTGGCCAAGTATCGCGATCGGTATGAAACGATACACGATCGACGATACACGATCAACGATCGCTGGCAAAACGATCTCTGGCCAAGTATCGCGATCGGTATGAAACGATACACGATCGACGATACACGATCAACGATTGCTGGCAAAACGATCTCTGGCCAAGTATCGCGATCGGTATGAAACGATACACGATCGGTGGGAAATATCGCGATACTCAACCATAGGAGCAAAACGATACTTGCTAAGTATCGCGATACTCGACCGCGGGAGCAAAACGATACTTGATCCTTGGACAAATTTTGGGAAAGATTTTTCAAGATTTGGATTACACACAGATGTTTTCTAAGGTCTCTCACCCTCTCCTCACTCTCTGTATCATTCAAATCACACTTTATAACCTCTGCAACTCCTAAACGATACCTGACGCAGATCGTTTGACACTGATATTGAATTTTTTGAGTGATCAAGAAGAACTAGTAACTGAGTGGCTCACCTTTGATGCCCTTTCTCACTCTTCTAGCACCTTTTCTTGCTTAACGCAGCTCCACATGCTCAGGCACGACACACGATACTCAACAGCTCGTCCCACGATACTTGTTCAAAAACACAAGTAACTTGCAAAGTGACTTTTTTTGGCTTTTATAGTTGGGATTTTCTTGCTTACAAAAAGGAAACTTTACTGAACAAAGACTAACTCCTACTCTCCGGACTGGACCTACTCCCTAACTACTCCTTCTCTACTCCTTCCACTCACTTCCCTAGACTAACAACTCACTACACACACTCCAAGAATGAGAAGTAGCAAGTGCGGCTGAAAATGACTTACCAAAGAAGAGAAAATTTCCACTCCTCCACTTACTTCAATGCAAAAAAGCTACTTACCATCACACGAATGCCTCGGTTTGATTCGTCACTCCCCGGCAACGGCGCCAAAAAGTGTGTTGACCTAAGTACCAACTTAGGGACTTGCGGAGAAAGAGACTATACCTCAATCCCCTCTCAAGTGCATATAGTGGGGATACACGCTTTTAATTATCAATCCAAAGAGTATGCAAACCTAGCCGAGTGTATGAGGACATGCAATCATGTAATGATCAATGCACAGGAACTACTCAAGAGTGTAAATAAGGTCAGGACTTATCCAACAAGCTTCAACTGCTGGTCATAGCAAAACGATACTTGGTGCAGCAGCTGTCAATATTTTGGACTTTTCTCCCAGCCCCGAACTCCAAATATAGCGAATAGCATATGCATTTCGAAGCTCTCGAGAAGACGCATCAATGGCAGTGGTTTCACTCAATTCTGACGCTCCTACTTCAAGTTATGGTCAAAATACTGAATCGCGGGAAATCTTTCCTACACTTCAGCACTTCCCACACTTCGTACACACATTACCTACAGCAAACAATAGCTCTCAAGGATAGACAACACACCCAAGCACTCTTTCCAAGAAATACACATGCATACAAGCTCACAGAGAAGAAGATATGGAGTGAAGAAGACACAAATTCGAATTTCTGTGCTCTCTATTCTCACAATGGAAAAAAAGTCCTTTACAAAGAGTCACATTTGACTTATATACTAGTGCCCTAAAAATGGTCTTTTCACATAAGAGACCGGCACTTTATTCACTAAAAGACTAATTTCTCTACTAATTTTCATGGATAAGCTTCTAATCTTCTGTGGGGATGCATCTAGAGGACTCCTCTAGTGCATTTACAATGGAAAATATATACAAGAGTGGTTATAATACAAAAGTATGATGTCCAAATCGGAAAAATTTTGGGGCCCGTCTTTTTCTCTGCTTTGTGCTTCCTTTAGCTCTGCAACACTCTCCCCCTCTTCGTCTCTGTCGTCCCTTGACAGGCTTTGCTTCTTGTCCTCGGTTTGTTTTTTTTTTAAGTTCTGAATACACGCACCCAGTGGTCGAAGAAGCAATAAGGACCGTAAGACAATTGGGTATCTTATCCGAGGTTTGTCCTTTGCTTCTGTTTGTGCCTCTTGGTATTCCGTATATCACATATCTGGGTTGTTGTATTCAGTTGGGTTGCCACGCATGCCACCAGTGGAAGGTTGAAGATGTGGTGCTTCAGTCTTCGATCTGGACCTCCGAAGATCAAGAGGTTGAAGCACCCATGTGGGTTACGTCCTTTCCTTGGTGTGTGCGCCCCTGCGGGGCTCTGTGCAGAGATGGGTGTTGTGCCCCTGCGGGGCTTCTTGCAGAGATATATCTTCAGATATTTCCTTTTAGTGAAGCTGCTTCTTTCGTTGTCTTCTTCTTTTCTTCTTCTTACTTGACTCTCCCTCAACACTGCCCCCCTCCTAGACTCTGTCGTCCCCGACAGGCTTTGATAAGCGACGGGCGTATGTTTGATATACTCTTTGCTCTGTGTCATTTAGGAGATTTGCTTCACGTATCATGAGTTGTTTCCATTGTTCTGCCTTCACACCGTCATTGGGTGGCTGTTTGTGATTTGCGAAGAAGCTAAGTTCATATGCCACTAATCTGGCATTTAAATTGGATGACATTTTCAAAAAAATTTCTGAATCCGTCTCAAAAAATCCAGTAAAGAAAGCTTCTTCGAAAGTCTGCATATATACACTTGGCAAGAACATTAATCTGGAATAATATGCCATTATTGTTGGTCTGCTAGGCATAACGGATAGATCAAAAATGAGGATGTCCGTGCCTTGATTAATACCGATGAAGTTCAAAAAGGTGTAGGCCGCATGCTTGAATACCTTCAAGACTGTAAGAATCATGCTAAGTATTTTATTGGTCATTTTTATAGTTAAATCAGGTACTGTCGCATAATTTTGTAGCCAATATTCAATGGTTTTGACCATATAATCCTCCGTTGGCAAGTAGTTATGTGGCGGGCTCGGAAGCATAGGATAATTGAGCCACTGCTTATTTATAATGCCGCTTCGTTGCAAATCCAAAAATTCCCTGTTATCCCTTCTACGTGGTAGTGGACAAAATGAAGGGTTTACCTGGAATGCATATGGCGCTGCTTGCCAATGCACCCGTAGTGTGGGATGCTTCTCCAAAAATTTCCATCGCCACACTGGTTGCGTAGCTTCAAACTCTGCTTGATTGTAGGCGAACGTGTCGTGTTTGAAATTCAATTGCTCATCTGGACTCTTCTGTGTAATCTTCGTTATATACCGTCTGGTTTTCTCTTTCAAGAGTCCGTATGGAATATTGAATGGCTTCATAATTTTGTCCAGGTCTTTACCTTTTATCTTTGCTTCTTTCATAGCTTTGACCACTTCATTTTCAAAATTTTCTGTTAACTGGGACACCACTAGTGCCCGTTCCTTCTGACTTATTTCTGCAGTATATGGCATTGGATGTTCGTCATGTATATCGGCCAACTGCTCATGTAGTGGAGAATTAGAGATCGGGTGAGATAGAGGACTTACCTCTACCTCGTCAGTAGGATTTTCCGTAGCCGGCACTACTGGTGTCCCGATCGGTGTTTTCTCTTTCATCTGAGTCTTTAATTGTGCTATGCATTCATCTTTATCTTTTACCTCTTGCATGGCTTCTCTGAGCTTTTCTTTAGTGGCCAGCAATTCTTTACCAACGTCAGCTACATTATCCATATTTTCACTATAGCTCTGTATCAATTTAGCGTTCACCTTTTGTAATTGATTCCTCAATTCATCTGTTTCGTTGTCGTATCGGCTCTTCCATTCCTCTGTCTTTGCTTGTTCTTGCTTTAGCAGCTCTTCATATTTTGATATTTGATCTCTCAATTCATTTTCTTTGGTTTCTGTGGATTCCTGTTGTACGATTGATTGGTCATATAATAAGGACTTCATCAATTCCTTATTCCTGTTTCTCAATGTGTCATTTTCGTCCATATAGACTTTTAACTGTGTCTCGAGCAACGTACTTCGAGCTCTCATTCTCTCTTTGTCCGCCTCGCTGGCATCATATGATTTCTGTAGATTTGCGAGCTGTGCTTGGAGTTGGTGATGCTGAGTGATTATTGATTCATATTGTGTTTTTGTATCGAGCCACTCATTGCTTTTGATTGTGAGCTCCTTTTGTGTCGCGATGAGTTGTGATGATAGTTGTTCGCTCATTATCTGGAATTGATTCCTTTCTCTTCTTGCTTGATCATAGTCGGCATCTATTTCCAGTAACTGCTGTTGAGTGTCCATGGCTATTTGAATCATCTGTTTGACTGCCGGTTTTAGTTGAGTAACGTCCACATTAAGCCATGTTTTTGGTATGCTTGGTTCTTCGCCGGTATTAACATCTTTGCCGTGAGCAATATGTAATGTAGTGTCATGGGGCTGCCTAATCTGAAGCTGGATCCTTGGCTCAGCCCCCATGTTTGCCTGTTTTTCTTGAGGTGTGTTTTCCGGTACCTCAATCACAATTTGTTCTTTTCTTTGTAACTCTTTTGTTTCCTTGCTTGCTGGAGTTTGGACTTCCTCTTTGATAGGTGGTTTTACATAAGTAGCATTGGTTGTATCTTCCTTGATGCTTATCTTTGTAGTGTCATTCAATTGAATGACATGCTCAGGTTCCACTGATTCTTCTACTCTTTTTTCCTCTTCGATACGATTTCCTGGCGTCACTTCTACTTGATCGAGCTCATTCCATTCTTCTTCTTGAGTTTCTATCCGTATATCGGTATCCAAGGTATCTTTTTCAGGGCTGGACTCTGTATTGGTGCTGGAATCATCTATCCCTAGTTCTTTGTATCTTCCAGCCTGTTTTGGAGTCTTCTCTGGATTTCGTTTTTGTTTCTCTTGACTTGCCTGTCTATAATGATGACCTTGAATGTTTAAATTCACCTGCCCTTGCATGTACTGATGTGTTTCTTCGAGGGCAGCGGACAGATCTCTCTTTGTGATCGGCATTTGAGCCGTCGTGATTTTCGGTAAGAGATGAGTCCTCTTTGATTGTGGTGTAGCTTGGGCTTCCTCCTCCCGTAAACGCTTTGTACCCCTCATGGGTTTTTGTGTGCTGGTTCCAGCTTCGTCAACCATAACAACTGATTTCTTTTTCTTAGGGACCGTAGCAGATTTTGCGTATTTGGCTAGCCCTTCTGAGTTCGACATCTCCCTTAAGCAACTTTTCATCTCGAGGGCTTCATATATCAATAAGGTTAATGCAGAACTGCCATTCAAGAACTTCTTCTGGCTCCATTTCTTTTGGGCTTCAAATAGCCGTTCTTGGATATACCCTGTTAAATTTATTTTGTTTCCTATTTGTCGCATGGCATGTGACAATAGTTGGACTACAATCTTTTGCGGAGCCGTGTATCTGTGCATATTGGGGAAACAAAAATGTTGATGTACCAGGCGGACAGCATCTTCAATGTCTATTCTGTTAATCTCTAGGAAGGACCTCTTCTTCGGGTCATGACATTCCTCTTTGACATTAGTAATTCCTGTTTGATTCCATCCAAAGGCTTTATTGATTATTTCGTGAGTGAATCGGATGGTTTTCCAAGTCCCTACTTTATCCAATACTCGTGCCTCTGGGACTGATATTTTTGTTGCAGCCGGTTGCATGGTATTCATGACTTGTGCACATCTTTGAAAGTCTGGAACATAGATTGGCAATTTGAGAAATGCCTCTATGTCTGCTTGTGTCCATACATCTTCAATATGAGGTAACCCTTGTATTATTGTCTTGAAATCCTGTGACATGATTGGAAAATAGTGATCTGTATCCATAATCTTGATAGTTGCCATGAAAATGAGTTCCGAGACTGGTTGGTCATCACGGAACCAATGGCCTCTTGCTCTTGTTACTGATTCCAATGGAAGAAGCGATACCTCTTCCTGTTGCATTGCTTCCGAATCAGTTGATGCCATCTGCACTCAATATAGAGCATGAATTAGTGGCCATATATTATCAGAAATCCTCCTTTATTTGTTTGTCACAAGCTCGATATTGCTCCGAGTGCATGGTGTCGCCCCTTTTCCGTGTGTGTGAGAAAGGTAATACTTGGATTTTTTCACATATTTAAGTATTTTTACATTTTCATCTGAAAAGGAAAACAAAAAAATTAGTTTATAGCCGAAGCAATTATTTTATTATTGTTTTGTAGTAATTTCTTTAATGTATGTATAAGTGCTCTCCTATTTTCCAATGAGGAAAATGTGCTTGACTATCCTGAAATAGAAGAAGGATGTGCCGAATGCTTGGCCTTGTAATGTGGCCCTATCATGCTTACTTGAGGTGCATCAAAAACTTCATGAGTACAATGGAAAGCTTCATCTCTATGATCCTCCGCTCCTCGTGGTTGCTTTGGTTTCCAGATCCAGTTCGTGAACACTAAGGGAGGTCGTTTCGTTTCCTTGATGCTTACAGCTCTTTTTGTTCTGTTTGCTTCCTCCATTATCCGAGTGAATTTGGCATTGCTTTTCCAGTTTCCCGGGTGATTCTTATGTGTTGTTGTCTTTCGCCTTGTCTGATGTAGTACTTCTTCTTTTGTCTTGAACGCCTGTTTAGCTGCTTGTGTGAGTTTTTTGGGAATCCATATCTGAAGTCGCGATCTTTGAGCTTCAAGCAAGGGCTTAGGGATCCAAATTTGCACTGATTCTTCTTGTATGTACTTCTGTGAAGCTGGTTTGGTGATTCCTGTTTCCTTCTTAAGGGTGGGTGTTGACGTTTTGTGACCCTGCAGTTGATCCTTGCGTAACCACTTATATTTGGGTGAGCTTTGGTATGAGTATCTGCGTGTTGGTTTGCAATAGTGCGATTTTCTGATGTTATGAGCTGGTGTAGGAGAGCAAATCTCCTCAACAGTTAGCTTTTCTTCAACTGCATCGGATGACTTCGACTCTGGTGCTGACATCGTTGGGATCACAGTTTCAGCTTCTATTCTTGTGGTATCTGTGTGGTGAACCTGATTGATACTTTCCAATATCGTTGTCTGAGCTTCCTCTAAACTTTGTACATTTGTTTGAGTACAAGGTTTCTCTTCAAGTAAGCTGAAAACTTCCTTATGCCCTATTTTAGCCAAAATATAGCCTTGAGCTAGATGGATACACGCCTCAGTCTCAATGATCCAATCTTGTCCTAGAACTAAGTCTTCCATTAAGTCCTCATCATTGCACACTAAGACTCTCTGTTCCACGGAGGAATTTCCTAAGTGGAGGGATACATTCGTGGTTCCAATACATTCTATGGTTTGACCTCCAATTCCTATCAATTTGGCTTTTGTGGGATTCAAATCTAATTGCAGATCTTTTGCCATTCTCTTTCGCATGCAGCTAAGTCCTGCTCCTGAGTCTATCAATGCATCGATCAATTTGTACTCTGTCTTGCCAATCCCTAGGTTTAGGTAAGGTTGCATTTTACACCTACCCGTTGTATCATGATTATTGACTTGATAGTTTGCCATAGGGATAGGCTCGTCACCTTGGAGATAACGTTCGTCTCTTTGCCTCATCCATTCTTTCCGTTTCCTAATACGCTCTAGTGCTTCTTGCCGCGCTTCCTCTCTAATTTGTTCTTCCTCTTTTTTCCTATTTTGGGCACCTACCAATCGTGCTAACATTTGATCAGTCAAAGGCTCCATGAATCGTCTTACTCTACATCCACTGATGTAGTTAGGAAGAATGTCGCCATCTAGGGTGGCTAGATTGACTGCACCACTAGTAGAGATTCGATTTATGATCAAGGGTCCGTATCCACGTTTTTGTAGCTTCTTTGCATGTTGTTTTAGGGTGTACACTAGGACTAAGTCTCCTTCTTTAAGTCCCTTGTCTTTTATATGTGCATCATAATATGCCTTTTGTCTTCGTTTAGCAGCATAAATGCCTGCTACTGCTTGCAATCTAGTCTCATGTAACTTCTCAATTTGATCTAGTTGTTGGGATAATTCATGACCGTTCCACTCATATTGCTGGGCCACTTTCAATGTAGGCACTAAGAAGTCAATTGGCAAAATTGCATTTTGCCCATACACTAAGTTGAATGGTGTCGTTCCAATGGCCGTTTTATATGCAACTCGGAATGCCCAAATTGCATGATGCAATTGTTTGTCCCAATCCGATCTTCCAGTATTGACAAGCTTAGTCAGCACCGTGCATAGCACTTTATTAGAGCTCTCAGCTTGTCCATTGGCTTTGGGATGGTATGGTGCTGATTTTTTATGAATCACTAAGAACTCGTCCATTAATGATTCGATCACCTCATTGAGGAAGTGCGTCCCCCGATCGCTAACAATCTCAATAGGCAAGCCAAAGCGGGTGAAGATATGCTCAAAGAGAAATTTTGCGGTAGTTTGAGCATCGTTCTTTCTAGTGGCTTTAGCTTCTACCCATTTGGTCAAGTAGTCAGTGGCTACTATGATGTACTCCGCATGTGATCCCTTGGCAAGTGGATTGATAGGTCCAATGAAGTCTATACCCCATTTCGTGAATGCTCTAGCGCATATCATTGGTCTTAATGGCATGTCATCTCTCCGAATTGGGTATTTAGTTCTCTGACAAGTCTCACAACTTCGTACATACATTTCAGCATCCATATGTAGAGTTGGCCACCATAAGCCCGCAAAGAGAATCATTTTAACAGTTCTTTCAGCCGAAAAATGACCTCCTGCAACACCTGCATGTGCCATTTCTAATATGGGTATATATTCTCCTTCATGCACACATAATCTTAGTTGGTTATCCTTCCCTCGTTTGAACAATTGCTTTCCTATGAGAATGTAGTCCTTGCTCATTTCCTCTAAGGATCGCTTTCTTGCTAAGCTGGTTCCTAACTCATGTTCTCGAGTTTTTAAGAATTTCACTAAAGTTGTACTCCAATTGGGTGCTATGGTTGAAAAGGGTAGAGACATATGGTCTTCTGGAACCGTCTCTCGGCATTCTACATAATTACTTACGTAGTCGTGAACATTCTTGGGCATGTCAGGCCAATACACACCTAATCTTTTCAGTTCTAGGATGGTTCCATGAGTCCCTTGGTGTGTTCCCCATTTGTTCACATGTGCTTGCTCAATTAGTTGCGTTTGTTCATCCTCATCAACACATCTGAGTAACACTCCGTTGGGTTCCTTATAGTATATACTTCCTGACACAATGTGTAAGTTCCTTGATTGAAGAATTTCTTTTTTGCTATTTCTATTGATTGAGTGTTGAGGACCATGGGTGAGTATAGGGATCAATTTCTCTGCCCACTTTGGGCACACTTGGAGATTGAACAAATAAGCATCTGGTAGATCATCGGGCACTCCATTCGGTGGCTCTCCGTGTGTTAGCCTCGAAAGGTGGTCTGCTCTCACGTGTGTGTTCCCCTTTTTCACTATTACTTCGAAGTCAAACTCCATTAGTAGTAGAAACCATCTTACCAACCTTCCCGTGTTACAAGGTTTATTGACTAAGTACAGCAAAGCTTGATGGTCTATGAAGAATTTGAACTTGTTGGCTAAAAGATAATGTCTGAATTTCTTCACAGCGTATACCATTCCTAAACCTTCTCGTTCCGTAGTGGTATAATTTCGTTCTGCTTGATTCAGTTGTCTACTAGCATAGGCAATTGGATGATCAAGCTTACCTTCATCAGCCGGTTGGGCTAAGATACATCCAATGGCATAGTTAGAAGCGTCAACGTGAATATGAAATGGCTTGCTCCAATTTGGTGATTTCAGAATTGGGGCGGTACTGAGTCTCTTTTTCAACTCGGTGAATGCCTTCTCGCATTCTTCTGTCCAAGTAAATTGAGTTAAGAGACCGTACAAAGGTTTTGCTATTATGGCATACATGTGAATAAATCTTCTGTAATATCCACAATGTCCCATAAAAGCTTGCACTTCCTTTGCATTCTTGGGTCTTGGTAAGTCTAAGATGACTTTAATCTTGTCCTCATCCGTAGATATTCCATTTCTCGAAACTATGTGTCCTAGAATTTTCCCTTGCCTTACCATGAAGACACATTTCTCTGGGTTTAAGCAGACTCTGTATTGTCTACATTTGTTGAATATTTTCCTCAACTCGGGAATGTGATCGGGTCTTTGATTAGAGTACGTGCAGAGGTCATCTACATATACTTCCATGCTTTTTTTCAAAAACTCCTTGAAAACGTGACACATCAATCGTTGGAAGGTAGCCGGTGCATTAGTGAGTCCAAAAGGCATCACTCTGAATGCATACACTCCCCATTCAGTGGCGAATGCTGTCTTATGTTGATCCTCAGCCGCAATAGCTACTTGATTGTATCCGGAGAATCCATCTAGGAAGCTATAGACCTCCTTGCCTGCTACTCTCTCTAACAAATGGTCCGTGATAGGTAGTGGGTAGCTGTCGCGTATAGTGGCTGCATTCACCTTCTTCAAATTTATGCACACTCTCAATTTTCCATTTTTCTTAGGCACTACTACTAGTGGCGATACCCACTCGGTATGTTCTATCTCGTATATGAATCCTGCCGCTAGTAGTTTGTCTATTTCTTCCTTAATCTTTGCTGCATAGACTTCATTGTATGTATAAGGACGTTGTTTGGAGGGTTTTGCATCTGCTGTCATTGGTATGCGATGGGAACAAATAGTGGGTTCGACCCCTTTAAGATCCTTATAGGTCCATGCGAATACATCTCGATACTCCCGAATAAGATATAAGAGTTCCTCTTCTTCTTCTTCAGATACATCCTTACCAATATACGTGCATCTTTCTTCTCCCTCCTCAACTGTTACAACAATTTTTTTCGTTTGTTCCTTGTTGTCATACGCTTCCCCGTCTCGTGCCTCTCGTCTCGGCATCTGGATAGCTACTTTTCTTTCCTCTACTTCATATTTTTTAAAGTGTTCAGGAACTTCAAAAAGATCTGGGTCCGGCCCTACTCTACTCATGTCTTCCTCCTGCCTGTGCATGGCCGTAGCAGTTTCAATTGCTAAGATCTTTGTTGGTTCCTGTTCCTTCTGGTTCTGAATAGTTTTTAAGTAACTTTCTTCGGAATCAAATTCTGGTTCCATCTCTATGCTTTCATATTCCTCTTTCCATTCTTTTTCCAGGGTTTCCCCTTCTTCTACTTCTTGAAGGACAACCATATAGAGGTTTACATCATAGCCCTCCTCATCTATGCATTCATTCATCGTCAAAACTTCTTCGTTTACACACACATCTAGAGTTGCCAATATTTCCATCCATCCATGTGGTTCGAACATTTCATCAGAAAAAGTTTGAGGCATATAATTGGGGTCTTCTACTGATCGATAGTTAGGATGTCCTATCGGCCATGGTTGCCTTTTGCTCTCTTCTCTCTTGGACTCCTTACACATCCACAACTGGGCATCTTCATGCATCCAAGATTGATCACTTGATCCAGCACTGTGAATGGATAAGTCATCTTCTTCTCGGTGTACTGGATTCCATTGTAGTGGAGGGACATCTCGATAGGCAAATGTGTGCAAATTTATTTTGGTGGTGTTTCCTTGATGTTGCAGGTATAACGAATCTCTTCCCCAATCTTGTACTACCCGCATTTGTCTCATGAAGGGTCGTCCTAATATCATCTCGTAGTTGTTTGCTTTCTCAAATTTACAGATGGCTAGAGAGTGTTTGAATTCTACACCGCAAGTGGTTAGTTTGATCCTTTCCAATATTCCTAAGGGTTTTTCTACATGACCGTCTGCTAATTGGAGTTTCATGCATGTGGGTCATAAGGCATGTTTTCCCCATTTTTCCCAGATTTCCTTAGTGGCAATTCCTACCCCGACACCCGTATCTAAAATAGCCTTGGTCATGTACCCATTGTGTGTGACTGGTAGACAAGTATTACCCTCATCTCCTTCACTAAACTCTCCCACTTTGTCAACAGGGACTTGTATTGTGTAGTTATTTTCCTTCCCCTTTTCTGTTGGTTTTCCAATCTCTGGCTGTAATTCTAATTGGTTTGCCATTTGCTTCCATAATTGTGGTTTAAGTCGAAGCAATTCTTCCACCGTTAATTGGCATCGAACTTTTGTTTTCTTTAGTTCTGTTAGATTGTGTGAACTCTCTTCTACCTTTTCCCTTCCCTTTCCATGCACTGTGGGTGCTTGGATTATTACTGAATCCCTTTCGTATTCTCCCATGTAATTAGGCAATGTTGAAATACTTATGGTTTCCTCTCTTCCTCTGTCCAGTCTTGACACTTCTTCGTACACTTCCTCCAAGTTGGGGTGAAGTTGACAATCTTCCCCATCTATTTCTTCAAAAGGAGGTGTGTTATCTCCATTCTTCTTCCATTGCTCCTCTCGTATTCTGTTCCATAAGTCTTTTGGCCAGTCTGCCTCTAGATCTGGGATTATTGACATCGATTCCTCTTGGGTTGTTATCTGGCCGCTTTGGTCATCTTCTTTCCTAGGTTCTTTGTTATTGGACTTTAAGCATTCTTCATACAGGCTATGTGCAATCCTGGTCTCTGGTAAAATTCGGATAGGCTTTTCTAGGGTTGCTTGTGCTACTTCTATGAGTTTCCTGCATATGGTCAGTCTTTCCTTTTCTAATTCCCCTTTAGGGTAGATTTTTTCATGTTGTTCAACGCTTGGGCCCATCTTGATTCTAGCTTGGTAGGCTTTCAACCACATGTCTAAGTCGTCTGGCTTTGGGTCTGCTAGAATTGATCCTGGCTTCTCCTTATCCGAGCTAAGTTCGGGTAGCTCAGGGGTCTCCTTAGGATTCCCTTGTTCCTTGGGCTTATTCGTTTTTTTGGTTTGCTTTTTGCTGTTCGTATTCTTGTTTTTTGCCCATTTGTCCTTGAGTTTCTCTCTTCTTTCCTTCCATTTTTGAGCTTTAGTGTTCCGGGAATTTTCACATGGGTCCTCAGAATCTTCCACTATCTGAATCGATGGGCTTATTTTTGTGTTGTTTTTTTGTTCCTCTTCTGCGTGTTGTTCTTTTTGTCGTTTCGTTTGGGCTCTTGTAATGGCCTTTAGTGGCACAGTGTACTCCTTATCACTTCCGGATCCTTCCATGACCTCAATCACATTGATAGGTGTAGTGTCTTGGGGTTTGGCTGGATTCTTAGGGCAATCTCTAAAAAGATGTTCCTTTCCACACTCACCGCAATACCCTTCCCAAACTCTGGGTGGTGGTGGATTATAAGGTCGAGGGCATTCCCTAATGAAGTGATCCCCTCCGCATCTATAGCATGGTCCTCTCTGTACTGGTGGTCTGATGGGTGGTCTCATGGGTTGCTATGCCTTAGGAGCTATATACATTAAGGTGGCAGTTTCTGCTCCATATGTCTGATCATAGCCCTCATAACCATAATAAGCCGCGTCATATGTTGGCTCATATTCCATCATGTTGGCTTCATATGGATAGTACTCTCCTAGTGGAGGTTCATACCCTGGATTGGTTGATTCCACATTGGTCATTATTGATGCTGGTACTATCGCTCTCTCTAAGTTTTCTTCTGGTTGAGCATACTTCACTGGTACTACTTGTTGAGGTTGTGATAGCTGGGGTCCCAGTACTGGCTGTGGTGGTGGGTATGGTGATTGCTCATATTGTCTTGGTGCCCCTGCTTGTGTTGGATAGGGATTGTATCTAGGCATCTCCCTACCAGGCTCTCTCGGTTGATATCCATATGGTCGGTATGGAGGTGGTTGGATAGGCCGTGCTTGCCTATTGAAGGGACAGTTTTCAGTGGTGTGATTGGTGTATTTTTGTTCAATGTGGCAGTATGAAAAAGTCCCTTGTTGTTGCTGTCTGTAGTATGGATACGTAGGTTGTGCACCGGTTCCTCCTCGGACGCACAAGTGTGTGGGGTGTTCTCCTCCACATAAATTACATCTTCATAGCATAGGCAATCTTTGTGCTGGATTTTGGTAAGCTCTCTGTCCCTGAACTCCTAGTTTCTTAGCTAATAATTCTGCTAATTCCTCCATGTGACTGGAGTTTGATGTGATAGTGCTTTTCAAATCTTCTGTTTTAGTGTGGTCGGTGGTACCTTTGACATCCTCGGCAAGGTTGTCTTCCAAATCAATGCACTCTTGAAGACACTCACTCAATGTTTGTAATCTCTTCACATACACTAGTGTTCTTAGGGTTCCGTTGGTAAGTCCATCTAGAAATAGAGAAATCATCTTTTGTTGAGTGGGTCTCTCAGCTACTGGGCATCTATCCACATACTGATTGAATCTTCGGGCCGCAGTCTTCACAGTTTCATTAGGGTTTTGTTTAAAGTTATGGATTAAGGATGCCGAATTGTGTTTAATCCCTCTTTTTGTGAATTCTCCAATGAATTCTTGAAAGAATTGTTCCATGTTTCCAAATTGATTGGGATCTAAAGGTTGGAACCAAGTTAGAGCAGTCCCTGTGAGGGTGAGCCCAAAAGACTCATACTGCACAAAGAAGTCCTTTACTTGCTCCGCTCTTAGAACTTGTTTAAATTCTGCGATATGATCATAGGGCTCTCCCAGCCCATCATAATGGTTTCTTACACATTTAGCTACTTGAATAGGTCTCAGCCTTCTCATTGGTTCAGGTGGTCTGGGCATTACAAGGAAGACTGGGATAGCTGGTCGTAATGGTGGCACTCCCTGCTGTCTTCCTATCGGTGGTTGTGGTCTTACTGGTGGTCGGTACTGGTTTCCTATCCCTGCGTGGGTCTGATTGTGTGTGTGCACTCCTGGAGTTGCAAACTGTACATGAGTATGGTTGGGCACACTTCGTTGATTGGTCTGTCCAGATGTGGTTTGCTCCGTTTCCTGTTGATTCCCAGAAGGATTTTGCGAAGTAGTTGCCTGAACTCTCTGGGGAAATACAGGCGTACCCATGTATCTTAGTCGAGCCCTGTCTAAGGCACTCACTGGCCAGTATCTCCTTTGTTCCTTATCCAAGTAAGTAAGTCTAGTTTCATCATCTGGGTCTTTCAACTCATAAAACGTCATGGGGCTTTCTTCTCTCCCTGGAGTCGGTAAATCAGTTTGAAGCAACAGGTCTGATCCATGGATCATATAAACTTCCAACAGGTAATCATCTTGAGGTATCAAATCTCCTCTCAAGACCCGTGACACTTGAGACCTGCCCCTCGGGGTAGATATAGACTCTTCAGGTTGTGTTCTTTTGGAGTTGTTGGGGTCCACAAACTCTCCTCTCTCATTGATTCTCTCAGGGAACTCAGTCACAATATAGATATGGCCAATCTTATCTACATATGCTCCTCCTTCGTACTTGACAGCAGGTCGGGGCACAATTGTGGCATTCTGGGAAGTTTCCATCCTCGCAACAGATCGGTTTAACCCATCCAGGTAGATTGGGATCTCCTGGGCATTGGTGGACACATATTGTAAGGAGGTACGGTAATCCCCTTCAACAGTGGACATGAAATTCCTATTTGGCGTTGGACCTTGCATGTCTTCCAAAGCCATGTGTAATTCCTCTTCCGAATCACTAGAGGTTTCTGAGTAAATAGAGTGGTGACTAACATGGGCAGTGCTTCCTACCGAAGATAAGACACTTCTCCGACTACTTAGCACTCTTCCGGATCTCAGGTTCATCCACCTAACAACTCTGATCAGTCCTTGCAACCTTCTAGTCTCTGGGGTTCTTCACTAAGGGTCAAAATTCTAGGAAGAATGTTGGCTAAAAATTTGACTGAAAATAACTTTTCAAGTCACGATACTTAACCTCCAATTTCCACGATCTCTGACTACAGACGATACTTGATCGCTGGCTAAACGATACACGATATTTGATCAAACGATACTTGATACTTGAACACAGACGATACACGATACTTCCACCAAACGATACACGATCTCTCACAAAACGATCTCTCGCAGACGATCGCTGGAAAAACGATACACGCTACTTGTTAGGTATCGCGATCGCTAAACCAAACGATACACGACCTTTGACCAGTATCGCGATCTTTGACTGAAACGATACACGACACACGATACTTCCCAAGTATCGCGATCAGTATGAAACGATACAGGATCGACGATACAGGATCAATGATCGGTGGCAAAACGATCTCTGGCCAAGTATCGCGATCGGTATGAAACGATACACGATCGACGATACACGATCAACGATCGCTGGCAAAACGATCTCTGGCCAAGTATCGCGATCGGTATGAAACGATACACGATCGACGATACACGATCAACGATTGCTGGCAAAACGATCTCTGGCCAAGTATCGCGATCGGTATGAAACGATACACGATCGGTGGGAAATATCGCGATACTCAACCATAGGAGCAAAACGATACTTGCTAAGTATCGCGATACTCGACCGCGGGAGCAAAATGATACTTGACCCTTGGACAAATTTTGGGAAAGATTTTTCAAGATTTGGATTACACACAGATGTTTTCTAAGGTCTCTCACCCTCTCCTCACTCTCTGTATCATTCAAATCACACTTTATAACCTCTGCAACTCCTAAACGATACCTGACGCAGATCGTTTGACACTGATATTGAATTTTTTGAGTGATCAAGAAGAACTAGTAACTGAGTGGCTCACCTTTGATGCCCTTTCTCACTCTTCTAGCACCTTTTCTTGCTTAACGCAGCTCCACATGCTCAGGCACGACACACGATACTCAACAGCTCGTCCCACGATACTTGTTCAAAAACACAAGTAACTTGCAAAGTGACTTTTTTTGGCTTTTATAGTTGGGATTTTCTTGCTTACAAAAAGGAAACTTTACTGAACAAAGACTAACTCCTACTCTCCGGACTGGACCTACTCCCTAACTACTCCTTCTCTACTCCTTCCACTCACTTCCCTAGACTAACAACTCACTACACACACTCCAAGAATGAGAAGTAGCAAGTGCGGCTGAAAATGACTTACCAAAGAAGAGAAAATTTCCACTCCTCCACTTACTTCAATGCAAAAAAGCTACTTACCATCACACGAATGCCTCGGTTTGATTCGTCACTCCCCGGCAACGGCGCCAAAAAGTGTGTTGACCTAAGTACCAACTTAGGGACTTGCGGAGAAAGAGACTATACCTCAATCCCCTCTCAAGTGCATATAGTGGGGATACACGCTTTTAATTATCAATCCAAAGAGTATGCAAACCTAGCCGAGTGTATGAGGACATGCAATCATGTAATGATCAATGCAAAGGAACTACTCAAGAGTGTAAATAAGGTCAGGACTTATCCAACAAGCTTCAACTGCTGGTCATAGCAAAACGATACTTGGTGCAGCAGCTGTCAATATTTTGGACTTTTCTCCCAGCCCCGAACTCCAAATATAGCGAATAGCATATGCATTTCGAAGCTCTCGAGAAGACGCATCAATGGCAGTGGTTTCACTCAATTCTGACGCTCCTACTTCAAGTTATGGTCAAAATACTGAATCGCGGGAAATCTTTCCTACACTTCAGCACTTCCCACACTTCGTACACACATTACCTACAGCAAACAATAGCTCTCAAGGATAGACAACACACCCAAGCACTCTTTCCAAGAAATACACATGCATACAAGCTCACAGAGAAGAAGATATGGAGTGAAGAAGACACAAATTCGAATTTCTGTGCTCTCTATTCTCACAATGGAAAAAAAGTCCTTTACAAAGAGTAACATTTGACTTATATACTAGTGCCCTAAAAATGGTCTTTTCACATAAGAGACCGGCACTTTATTCACTAAAAGACTAATTTCTCTACTAATTTTCATGGATAAGCTTCTAATCTTCTGTGGGGATGCATCTAGAGGACTCCTCTAGTGCATTTACAATGGAAAATATATACAAGAGTGGTTATAATACAAAAGTATGATGTCCAAATCGGAAAAATTTTGGGGCCCGTCTTTTTCTCTGCTTTGTGCTTCCTTTAGCTCTGCAACACTCTCCCCCTCTTCGTCTCTGTCGTCCCTTGACAGGCTTTGCTTCTTGTCCTCGGTTTGTTTTTTTTTTAAGTTCTGAATACACGCACCCAGTGGTCGAAGAAGCAATAAGGACCGTAAGACAATTGGGTATCTTATCCGAGGTTTGTCCTTTGCTTCTGTTTGTGCCTCTTGGTATTCCGTATATCACATATCTGGGTTGTTGTATTCAGTTGGGTTGCCACGCATGCCACCAGTGGAAGGTTGAAGATGTGGTGCTTCAGTCTTCGATCTGGACCTCCGAAGATCAAGAGGTTGAAGCACCCATGTGGGTTACGTCCTTTCCTTGGTGTGTGCGCCCCTGCGGGGCTCTGTGCAGAGATGGGTGTTGTGCCCCTACGGCGCTTCTTGCAGAGATATATCTTCAGATATTTCCTTTTAGTGAAGCTCCTTCTTTCGTTGTCTTCTTCTTTTCTTCTTCTTACTTGACTCTCCCTCAACACTGCCCCCCTCCTAGACTCTGTCGTCCCCGACAGGCTTTGATAAGCGACGGGCGTATGTTTGATATACTCTTTGCTCTGTGTCATTTAGGAGATTTGCTTCACGTATCATGAGTTGTTTCCATTGTTCTGCCTTCACACCGTCATTGGGTGGCTGTTTGTGATTTGCGAAGAAGCTAAGTTCATATGCCACTAATCTGGCATTTAAATTGGATGACATTTTCAAAAAAATTTCTGAATCTGTCTCAAAAAATCCAGTAAAGAAAGCTTCTTCGAAAGTCTGCATATATACACTTGGCAAGAACATTAATCTGGAATAATATGCCATTATTGTTGGTCTGCTAGGCATAACGGATAGATCAAAAATGAGGATGTCCGTGCCTTGATTAATACCAATGAAGTTCAAAAAGGTGTAGGCCGCATGCTTGAATACCTTCAAGACTGTAAGAATCATGCTAAGTATTTTATTGGTCATTTTTATAGTTAAATCAGGTACTGTCGCATAATTCTGTAGCCAATATTCAATGGTTTTGACCATATAATCCTCCGTTGGCAAGTAGTTATGTGGCGGGCTCGGAAGCATAGGATAATTGAGCCACTGCTTATTTATAATGCCGCTTCGTTGCAAATCCAAAAATTCCCTGTTATCCCTTCTACGTGGTAGTGGACAAAATGAAGGGTTTACCTGGAATGCATATGGCGCTGCTTGCCAATGCACCCGTAGTGTGGGATGCTTCTCCAAAAATTTCCGTCGCCACACTGGTTGCGTAGCTTCAAACTCTGCTTGATTGTAGGCGAACGTGTCGTGTTTGAAATTCAATTGCTCATCTGGAGTCTTCTGTGTAATCTTCGTCATATACCGTCTGGTTTTCTCTTTCAAGAGTCCGTATGGAATATTGAATGGCTTCATAATTTTGTCCAGGTCTTTACCTTTTATCTTTGCCTCTTTCATAGCTTTGACCACTTCATTTTCAAAATTTTCTGTTAACCGGGACACCACTAGTGCCCGTTCCTTCTGACTTATTTCTGCAGTATATGGCATTGGATGTTCGTCATGTATATCGGCCAACTGCTCATGTAGTGAAGAATTAGAGATCGGGTGAGATAGAGGACTTACCTCTACCTCGTCAGTAGGATTTTCCGTAGCCGGCACTACTAGTGTCCCGATCGGTGTTTTCTCTTTCATCTGAGTCTTTAATTGTGCTATGCATTCATCTTTATCTTTTACCTCTTGCATGGCTTCTCTGAGCTTTTCTTTAGTGGCCAACAATTCTTTACCAACGTCAGCTACATTATCCATATTTTCACTGTAGCTCTGTATCAATTTAGCGTTCAGCTTTTGTAATTGATTCCTCAATTCATCTGTTTCGTTGTCGTATCGGCTCTTCCATTCCTCTGTCTTTGCTTGTTCTTGCTTGAGATGCTAAGATTTTGGTTCAATAGGATGTATGTCCATATCTCTAGTGCTAAATAGTGGAAATTGAATCCTTAGTCAAAAAGCATGAAAGCTTGTACAACCTTTATCCTCAAATCCTTAGGCAATGATCTCCTTGGTGCTAGGATCAATCACCTTCATTTATGTGTTGTCAAAGAGAACTTGTTTGTGGTGATTAGTGATTGCCTTGATAGAGAGAAGGTTCATACACAAGTTTGGTACAAAAAGTAAGTTTGATAAGGCTCTGCATTTTGCTTTGTGATTCATAATTTTTACTTTGCTTCAACTAGAAGACTCTTGTTAGTTCCTAAGGACACTTTGCATGTGTGGTTGTTTAGCTCTTGAAATGACTCATGATCTTTGTGCATGTGAGAGTTGCAACACTATCAAATATCCACTCATGTGAGGAGCTAGAAGTGATTAGGGAATTGGCCTCAATTGAGGTAAAGAGATCCTCCCTTGAGCAATGAGACTGATGTTGATAAGACTTAGCTTCATTCTTGGAAGTAGATGCTTTAAAATTGTTTTTCTTTTTATAAAAAAACTCTATAGGCCACAATTTTCCACAATAGTTGCATGTAAAGATGAAGCCAAAAAATGGCATTTCAAACATTATGGTCTTACGGAGCCTTGAAGTTTCCAATCTTGATGGAGATAAGAGGCATGAATGTTGTACTAGTTATACGATTCAAGTTCCTTATGATCCCTCCCTTCTCCCCCCCCAAAAAAAATTCCAGAGCTTTGGATGATTGCACATGTACGTGAAGATAGGAGATGTATTGAAGGCCAAAACAAGTCATCAGTGATGTCATACAATAAAAAACTATGCAAATTACCAAGCAACCAATCATTGAATGCCCCCCTCTTTTTTATGTGAGTCAAAGGGCACACATCAAAACCATGTGAGTCGAACGGCACACATCCATCAGGTGCTAGCCAAGCATGTTGAACGCAGTCAAAATCCTCTGTCGGTTATCTTAGTTGTTTGTTCTTCTCTCCCTCTCAAAGAACATTTCACAATGTCAGGAGAGTGATGTTCTTGGAGAAGAGATGGGAAGAGATCATACTATGACATAGAGATGCACAATGACCCTCAAGGAGGTGATGATTTGCAATCAGGTGACCCTCAAGGAGTTTGAAATATTATGTCGCTAGCTCTTGGAGTGTTTCACAACTGTGTGGATGGGATACTTCACTCATTCATGGGAGCCGTCAAGATGCATCAATCCTACCTCTCTTTTTGCTCACCGTTTAGACCATAGAGGCAAAGAAATGAGAGAAAATATGCACACAAATTCGTGAGGCTTATAGAATGGACTCTCAATCACAAGCTACACCATTAAACAAGAAAAATAAGCTGATGGAGTATCAAAACCTTCAAGTGTTGAAAGCTATCAAGGTGTAATAAAGAAGTGTTTATAAACACTATAATAATTTGAGACCAAATTACCAACTCCACATAAGTGCCTCAACAAATATCGCAATGTTGTCAAAATGGATGAAAGCGCAGGGTGGGAGGATGGGTAAAATGAGGCCAAAAGGTATAAAGATTGATGGAAAAGACTTCTCTTGATGAGGAGAAACCAAAGCCACCATGACTAAGGCACCAGTGCCACCAAATGAACCCCAAGATCTCCACCTATAGCTCTAATACCATGTAGATAGTACATGTGCATAAAAAAAATGAAAAGAAGCATGTACTCATAAATCAAAAGAGTGTGAAAGGCTCAAAGTGAGTAGACCAAGAAATGGGTAAACTCACATGGATTAGAAATGAACTTGTCAAGAGCATAGAGTAGGCTCTGCAAAATTCTAACCAAGTACAAAGTGGGGGAGAGGCCGTCCCTACATAGAGTTGGAGGAGACTCTCCATAGTACATCGTATGTGGGATAATTCCCCCAAAGGAGAATGAATACAATTGTAGAAGCAAATGGCAATGTACCCAAATACAATGAGATACAATATAAAATGACATGAAGTGGAGTGTCTCTTGATATGAAAGGCGATGCATTCATGATGATACAAATGGAAATTAGGTAGAAGAGCTCATTTCATCAACAATATAGGCCTCTTATCTTATCATCATGATAGCCACTCTCAAACTTCATAGTGGGTCTTGATATTATTATGATTCCATGAGTCCCTCTAAGCTTGATTACTTATTGATTTAGCTCATGTAGGTCCTAGATTATTTGTTGACATTAACAAAAAGGAAGTACAATATGTCACACAGTGCATTATGTGTTAGAAAAACATCATCATGATAAAACATTTGCTTGAATCAATGAGTGATACATTTGATTTTCCTCTAGTGAAAAGAGGCAATAATGTATCATACACATTTTTTGCGCGCATTTGATACATGAAAATAAAGGATGCATATTATCTTCTAGAAAACTACATCAAAACCAGCCAAAAGGTTTTTTTATTTGTGGGTATTAATCTTTGCTCTCAAAACCATACAAAACAACAACACATTTCACTACCTTATCATTCAATTTCTTGTAGACACTAACACATATGTTAGACAGCCAAAAACACATAGATGAGTAGTAGATGGCTTTATGTAATGCAAAACTTAAGGAATTATAAAGTGTAATGCTTTTGTAGGACATTTGTTAAGTACTTATGCAATACACATTATTGTCTCAAGCTAGAACTATGAGTTTAAGCACAAATTTGACTATACAACTTGCCATTTCCATGAGAGAACTATTTTTTCCCCTTGTAATTCCATGTTTTTTTGTGTGTATGGCATTTTATTATGGTTTTTTTATCCCATGCCTGACTAGAAGTGTAGTGAATTGAGAAGATATATACTCCTCCCCATGATGAGAATGGTGGGTCCCCATTTTACATATTGATAGACTTTGAGCCATAAACATGAATTGTTTGAAGCACATAAATACTTTGGAGTTTGACTTTAATGGGTACATACATGCATGCCTAGAAAAGTTATCAATACAGGGCACAAAGTAAAGGAAATTACCAAAAGATGTTGTTTGCATAGGACCATTAGCATCAATGTGAACAAGTTGCAAATTTTTTTCAACTCTAATTGTACCATCTTTGGAAATGAACAATGTTGCACCTTACCCAAAATGCAAGCCTCATACACATGTTTTATGGTATCTCTCATGTTTAGGCAAAGAGGACATCATATTAGACTTTTATAGGTATGAAAAATTGGCAAAATTCTATTATCAGGATCTTGCTCATGAGCATAGAAAGGTTACGGACGCAAAAAACACACAGACAAATAGATATGCAAGGAGATGAGACAGACCATAGTATTGGGTGCAATCTCCCCCCATTCACTTTGTTTCGACAGTCCACAGACTGCATGTATTTATCAGAATTTTTTATTATGTCAAAATAGTGGTTACATGAGAGCGGCTTCAAAAAGCATGCATGAAAATAAAAGTTGGTAACTTCTGTAATAAGCCTTTGCTTTCAATATAAAAAATTGCGGTCTACAATGATCCTTATTGAAGTATTTCAATGCCGATGCACCACAGTGCATTCTCCTTCTCGAGAGCTCCATGATAGGTAGCACACAGTACTTCGCACAGTGCTATAGAATACACAGGGAGCACGAAGATAGACTTCTTAGGTCTTACAAATGCGGTCGAACTTACAGTCTGTTACTGACCAGGCCACTATATGTTTTATCAAATAACATAAACAAGGAAGTGTCTGGTGGCCATTTGGCCTTTCACATGGACACTAATGGTAACAATCTCCCACGAAAGGCCAACATGGCCAAAGTAATTATGAGAGAAAAATAAAGAATGATAAAGAATACCTGAGTGTAAGTATACAAACTATACCTCCCACTTGATGGGCATGTTACACAGTATACAAGTGACTGTGTAAGATCAAGAATCAAGTAACTCCATCAAGTGACAAAAATGTCGAAAGCTGTCCTGTGGTAGAGCTTTAGTCAAAGCATTTGCAACATTATCTCGAGTGTGAACCTTCTCAAGAATAATGTGTTCAGTGGCTAAGCAATATCTAATGAAGTGATACCTCACCTCAATGTGCTTGGTCTTTGCATGATAGACCGGATTCTTAGCCAAAGCAATGGCACTCAGACTATCACTAAGCAAGCGAGGTACATGCTAAGGTAAACCCATATCACAAGCAAGTTGAGAAAGCCACAATGCTTCCTTACATGTCTCACTTGTTGCAACGTACTCTTCTTGTGTGGTGGAAACAATTGTACATTCTTGAAGACGAGATCTCCAAGAGATAGCACCTCCAACAAAATGAAAAATGTACCCTAATGTAGACTTACGATTGTCTACACAACCAACATAATCAAAATCTGTGTAACCAATAATGGATGCTTTCCCTCTACCTAAGCATAGAAACTTGTCATTAGTGCCATTCAGATATCTCAAAATCATCTTGATCGCTTCCCAATGTTTCTTTCTAGGATTAAACATATATCTACTCACAACTCCCATTGCAAATGCAATGTCTGGTCTCGTAGCTACCATAGCGTACATGAAACTACCAACAACAGACTGATAGGGAATTCTGTTCATTAATTCCTTTTCCTCATTTGATTTGGGGCAATCATCCTTGCTCAATTTCACATGTGTGGGTAAAGGTGTACTCAATGCCTTTCCACCCTGCATATTGAACCTGTGAAGTACTTTGGATATGTACTCATTTTGAGACAAGTATATGCATCTTTTACTCCTATCACGAGTAATGCGCATGCCAAGAATATGTTTGGCATCCCCCAAATCCTTCATATCAAATGTCTGACTCAACTTCTTTTTTAGAACGAACAAATCATTAGAGGACTTCTCAACAATCAACATATCATCGACATAAAGTATCAAACATATCAAGCTGCCATCAACATCTCTTTGTGTAGAGACAATGTTCCTCATTGCTTTGAGAATAGCCTTGAGATTTCATAAAAGCATCAAACTTTTGGTACCATTGTCTAGGGGACTGTTCAAGTCCATACAAGCTCTTCTTAAGCTTACAAACTAGACTTTCCTTGCCAAGAACTACATAACCCTTTGGTTGTTCCATATAGATCTCATATGTAAGATCTCCATGCAAGAAAGCAGTTTTCACATCCATTTAAACTAGCTCTAAGTCCTCCATTGCAACAAATCCAAGCAACATGCACAGGGTAGTCATCTTACTTTGGAGAAGCACTATCTCATGTCAATTTCAGTTTATATACACATTTACATGGTAAAGATTTCCTGCCCTTTGGCAAACTTATTCTTGTGAATAGAATCCAACTCACTCTTCATGGCATGCTCCCACTTGACATGATCCTCTGTCTGCATAGTCTCTTTGTAGCAAGAAGGCTCACTCGCATCTTAGCATAACAAAATCTAAACCTAGAACATATCTATCAGGTGGATGTTAGACACGTGTAGACCGTCTCAATGGTTGTTGAATAGGAACATGTGCAGACTGATCTGAATGGACATTCTCTTGAACATCCCTATGTGAAGCAGTTTTATGCATGCTAACTGGCGGACTAGTATCCTCAAACACCACTCTTCTCACTTCAGCCTCCTTAATGGGTTGTTTATGCATCTTAGACTCATTGAAAATGACATCACTACTTCTGATCACTGTCCATGTTTCAGGACCCCATAAGCAATATCCAAATTGTCCTTCTCAACCATATCCAAGGAAAATGCATTTCTTTGACTTATGGTCCAACTTTTGTCTAAGATTCTTGGGTATATGAACATATGCTTCACACCCAAAAACTCGAAGATGATCATAATATGGTGGCTTCCCTGTCCACAACTCTTGAGCCACTTTCACACCTTTGACAGTACTAGGTGAAATGTTAATCACATGAACTGAAGTCAATACTGCTTCTGCCCAAAAGCCTTGTGAGAGGTTTGCATGATGCAACATAGAGACTACTCTATCTTGAATAGTTATTCATCCTCTCAGCTACACCATTCTGTACTGGGGTATAAGGAGTTGTGAACTCTCTATGAATCCCTCTAGATTGACAAAAAAGGCTGAATTCATGTGAGGTATACTCACCCCCATTATCTGAACGTAAAGCCTTAAGCTTAGTTCCTTTTTGAGTCTCAACTGAAGCAAGCCATTTTTTGAAAGTAGGGAATACCTCATCCTTTGATTTGATAGGATATACCCAAACTTTTCTAGTAGCATCATCTGTGAAAGTGACAAAGTAGAGAGAACACCTAAGGACCTATCGGGCATAGGACCACACACATCTATATGAACGAGATCTAAAGGTTGAATTGAAGAGTCAATGTGCATTATATGCACATTTCTTATTTGTTTTCCATATTGACAATGCTCACAAAATGAAAAATTAAAGAAAGATAACACAGGTAAGTAGCCAGAACAAGAAAGATTTTCCATTCCACTAGGAGATATATGGCCCAAACGACCATGCCAAATACAAGCCATAGGCTATTCAGTAACAACTAATAAGTGTTCTTTCTGTGATACAAATAAAGGATAAAGCGAGCAAACTTTGCTTCCTTTTGCAATAATTATATTGCCCTTTGATATATGAAAGGACTGAGCATAGAAGACCACCTTGTAACCAAGGTCATCAAGTTGACCAATTGACATCAAACTGCGTGATAACTGAGGTACATGGTGTGCATTATGCATAGTAAATATTGAACCATCAATGAACTGCACAACCACATCTCCAATCCCCAAAATATCACACTAGTAAGAGTCACCAAGTCTCACGGTACCAAGAGACTTTGCTGCATAATTAGAGAACCATTCTGTGTGTGGTGTCACATGGAAAGAAGCAGAATCTAGCAGCCATGTGTGGGGAAGAGAATCAACCATAAGCGCCTCAGATGGCACAATACTATCAAGTGTCAACACATCAACATCATTAGAAATAGCGTTAATTTCTTCAATCTTCACAGTCGAAGTAGATGGTGAAGGTAACTGTTTAACATGCCCATCAACGTTCTCTTCCTTGATTTACTTCTACTCTTATTCCGTTGACCATTCTTTTCCTTGCTCTTGCTCCTTCCATGTTGTTAATTCTTTCCTTGGTAAGAATCACGAACATTATATGCATCTCCACTCTGAGTGCCAACCATAGAGTTTCGACGAATCTCCTCACTCAAGAGTCCTCCACATATGTCATCATGGACGAGTTTACCACTAGGTGCACTATTGCTAATAACTATGCAAAATGTTTCCCATGATGATGGCAGGGTGCATAAAAACAATATTGCTTTCATTTCGTTATCCATATCCATTTTCTGAGCCTGTAACTGGGAGAATATAGCATCAAACTCATTTAGATGAGCAACAACACTATTTGTGTCCTTCATGCAAAGGTCATATAGTTTTCTCATCAGATACACTTTATTTGATGCTGTCTCTTTTTCATATGTATTGCATAACTTCTTCCAAAGCTCCTCTACACTTTCACAATCTAATACTGTAAAGTAAACATTATCTGCCAGGTGTAAGCGAATGGTAGATGTGGCCATTTCATCTAACTCATCCCAATCATCTTCATCCATGTTAGCGGGCTTCTTTGAAATCCCATTTACTGGCTTCCATTGCCTCCTTTGAATCAACACATCTTTAATCTGATTCTTCCATAGAGAAAAGTTTGTGCCATCAAATTTTTGGATCTCAAAATGATCTTTGCCATGCAAGTTATAGCTCCTCCTCAGAACAGTGGCACTACACCCTGATCCACTAGATGTGCCTGAGACCTCTGATGCCATGATGGTAGAGAACTGAATAGAATGATAATGGAGCTAGAAGAGTCCAAACACTAATGAATAAGTGTATCAAAGGTCGACCACTATATAGTTGACTAAATCAAGAATTTGGAAATATTCTGCTAGAGTATCCTCTACAAATGAGCATATGATGAGTGTCAAAATATCATAAAACTGCAAGTACTAACATGTTTACCTCCATAGTGAATCACTCACTCCACTACATATAATCAATTACCCAATAGAAGCCAACTAGGCTTATCGAGCACCTATGAACAACTATTATACATCTCCTATGGCGAGGCTGGGTAAGTCTTCCACCTGCATCACCGAAGAGACCCCGACATCTAGGTGTCTCCCAGTTAAGAAAACCTCACCACGACCATCTTTTTCAAATGTAAAAGGCTTTATGCAAGAACATAACTGCTATATCAATGACCACATGGACATACATAAGCGGTATCCACAGAAGCGTACATGGTGTGTATGTGCTTAATATATGTAATAAAATGACACTAAAAGGCTGAATGGAGAGCCCAAATATTAACCTACAACACCTTCAAGTGTCTGCCAACTCTGATGTTTTAGGCTCAAAAGACCTGCATAAATTTGTAGCACTTGCTCTCACCAAAACTGAAAACCTTTCTAGAAACCTATAGTTTTGCGAGTGTGGCTGAAAACATAGCCCCTAAGGTTGATATTTATTGTCGGAGAAGTAGAAAGAACACTCTTCGTGATGTTCATGGACTTGTGTGAAGAGAACTATGTGCAAAAGTACTCCAAAATGGCTCAAAAAACACCCAAAAATGCTTCAAAAATAGGCTTTGAAAGCAAAGAATGAAGCTTTGAGGGACCAAAACATGTTCAAGGTAATGTCAACCTTAGTCTTTCCCCTTCTTCAGACACCACAAGAGTGTAGCTTGGTGGCAAGAGATTGCCACAGTTAAGCGAGCTCTGGAGGGAACAATATTGGGATGGGTGACCTCCGGAGAAGTATCGAGAACCTCTATCTTCCTTGATCATTGAGGTCCTCCCTCGTGCGTAGCCAACGGCGCCAACGGTGACTTTGGTGACTCGGATGACAAGGCATGCCAAGGTCTATGTCTTGGTCACCACCTTAGTCGTAAGCCTTGGTCACCGCCTTAGTCGTAAGCCTTGGTCACCGCTTTAGTCGTAAGCCTTAGGGAGGGGGGGTGCTCGCTTCGATCGCACAAAAGGAACAAAGCTTTTTGTGTCGAACTGCTTTGATATCAGGGAAGTATTCTAATGCCGATGCACCACAATGCGTTCTCCTTCTCGAGAGCTCCATGATGATATGCTTAGAGTAGAAAACCGAGCTCCTGAGGCCTCACACAGTACTTTGCATAGTGCTGTAGAATACATAGAAAACACAATACACAGGGAGCACGAAGACACACTTTTTAGGTCTTACAAATGCGGTGGAACTTAAAGTTTGTGATTGACAAGGCCACTATATGTTTTATTAAAGAACATATACAAGGAAGTGTCTGGTGGTCATTTGGCCTTTCACATGGACACTAATGGTAACACTTATCTTAACCACTACTTTTACTAACTTTTTCTAAAAATAGAAATATCTCTAAAAATAGAACTAGTTCTAAAAATAGAACTATTTCCAAAAATAGGACCCTCTATGTAAATTATAAATCAGATTATTGATATCCATGCTTTCACGCCTTTCACACCCTCACAAACTTTCAGTTGCTAGATAAAAAACAACAAAACACATTAATCAATCAATAAATTAAGACTCCAACAATTCCTTATTCAACACATTCCATATTTCATAACAAATTCAAATGGCCCAAACATGCATGCTGACATCTGAAATGGCTTACAAACCATGTAACACACATGCATAATAATCTATAGATTTTAACATAATTTATTAGCTTATATAGCCCAAGACACAATGTACTAGATGCAATTATTTTGTTGCCATCATAAAGACCATGAAATATACACTTATCATCAACAAATTCTACCACCAAACCAATCTTGGATAATGATGACAATGATATAAGGCATATGAAGATGTGAATGTATTTCCATATGAAGGAGTAAGGATGATTCTTCCAAATCACATGATAGGATATGAGGATTTTTTTGTACATGTGACAATATTCCATCAAGTACATGATCAAGTGAGGTAAAGAAACTTTGTTGAGAGGTAATATGTTTGGTCACAATAATGTCAAATTACTAAAAATATGAGTCCACATCTAACAATGTTCTACTATTCTTGCATCAACTCAAATATTAACTCTTCAAAAATCAAGGCATTTGGATTGCCTCCAATCATTAATTAAATAGTAGAAGCAAAATTCTACTACGAACTAAGTACACCATTAAGAAAAATATGCACAACTAAATTGTATGGTAAAATCTCATTTACAACAATCAACTCTTCCTTCAAATAAAAAACCTTTGTGATGAAATCATTCATATACTCACTCTCAAATTTTGTTAATGTAAGCAACATGGGTCTCATTTATTTTAAGATATAGTATGGCAAAAGTATCCCTATGGAATGCTTGAGAAAGAAAGGAATCAAAGCATGTGATGGTGCATCTCTACTACCCCATCAAAGTTGTTGTGCAATGGCAAAGGGTGTCAAAGGGACCCGAAATGGAATCAACACATACACAAAGAGTATGAAAACTGAAAATATAGAAAACACAGTTGCGTAGTAGATGAGTCAATACACAATTTGGGTGCAATCTCCTTCTACGCACTCTATGGAACGAGACTATAGAGTGCTTGTATTTATACAATTTTGATTACGTCAAAAATAGAGATTACAAAGAGGGTGGTGCTTCAAAAAGAAGGCATGAAAGTAAACACTTACTCTCTTTTACAGAGAGCCTTTGCTTTTATTTACAAAAATCACGATCTACAACGATCCTGATCTTAACTAATATTGTCAACACTTTTTAGAAAGAACCCTCTACATGGGTCTTTATTTATAAAAAATATAAAAAATGTAATTTTTCTTATTCATGTTTAGACACATTCGAATGTCCATGCACATCCATGCCCTCATGAACCTTCAACTGCTATATCAAAGCACAAAACACATTAGTATCTCAATAAATTAAACTCCAAAATTCAACATTCCATAAGTGATAGCACTTAGAAGGTTTAAATGAGTTTGAAGTCTTGAGGTTTGAAACTCCACATTGTTCCTTTCAATTTGTCTTTCTAGATTGGCAAGTGTATCACAATTCTCCTTTCTTCTCCTTGCCTTTATTTGATAAATTTTCCTTATCCTTTCCCCAAAAACCTTTTTTTCCCTTATCTGAGAATCTTCCTTTTCCTTATTTAAGAACCTTTCGGAAGACATTACGGAGAAAGAGATGAAAAGCTTGCTAAAAAACTTAAGAATCCCTTTGTAAGGAGTTCCATTGACCTCCTCTCTTATGGATTTAAGATCTCTAGAAGCAATTCTACATTTAGACACCACCAAAACTCTATTCTCAAAGATATTTGCATAGGAAAAAGAAGTTTCCTAATCCCACTTTGTATTTCCCGCCTATCACTAACGACTTTGTTTTCCTTTAGCAAAAATTAGATTTTGCAAATTAAATGGTATGCTTTTATAATAAAATCAAAATGAAATGTTGGTGGAAAATCAAGAAAGAGCATGACATCTCACTTGTGTATATGTTCACTTTCTTTTGAACATAATCACATTAAACTCCAACTTATTGTGTTATGTAGATGTTCTTCTCAACATCTTTGTTAGAAAGTGTTGAATTGGCTTATCACTTGTTTGGTAATATAAGTCATACATCTATGTTGAAGAGACATTATATTTACATAGCAAAGAGATATATATCGTCACAGTATGTATGTCAGAAAGGAGTTTAGGGTAGCTTCACCCTTTAGATTATAGTTGATGAAAATAAAAAGACAATTGATTGGGCATAATATATTGGGATCTTTATATCTTGCAAAATGAGAGCATGCATTCCATCTTAATATAGGGATATTTTCAAGATAAAAACGATCCAAAACTTGAAATAAGTTTAATTGTTCAAACATTAAAAAGATAAAATAATCATTGAAAATTTAGAGATATTTCAAGCTTTTCACATCCATTCTTTGACTTCTCAACATGCCACAAAGTGAAATTGAAATATACACCTTTAACTATGTTACCACTAAACCAAACCTCTTTTGAATTGAAAGACCTTGTTGATTTGAGACTATGGGGAAAATTGCTTTGCATAATGAAGACCACAATTTAGCCTACAAGTAAAACTTTTTTTTTGAAAGTTTAGTCTTTACTCTTCCGTTACGCTTAAAATTGAAGGAACACCTCACCGCACCCATGACAATTGCGATTCCCATTAAGGTCCACCATATTAACCATTATACCATGTACCTCCAAGGCAAACATTGTGGCTTCAAGAAAGACTACACCGTTTCTTTTTGAAAGGAAGGTTGGCAATAGACTATTCTCTCAAACTTTAATTCATAGATTCAAACTTTAACTCATAGAAAGAACAATTGTACAAGTGAATGGATCTAGCACCCATGGGATCCCCCCAATCCCACAAAGAAGGGGTTGCTTAAAACTTGCTAGAAAACATTATAAAGAAGGTTGATAACCCTTTAGTCCCCTTCATGGGGGCCCAATTTATTTTAATCTTGTTGCTCTCAAGAAAGAACACTCTATGATGTTTAAAAGGCAAGGGATCTTACAGTTGGAAATTCTTTTGCCTAAACGGAAAAGAGATTTTTTGATCGACCATTCTTTAGGAGGACTACCAAAGTTGGCACCACACCTCTATTTCCATATCTTACAGAGGGTCTCACCTCTTATAGCATTCCACAATGTTGAGGAACAACCGATCGCTTCACCCAGTAGTGCTTGCTTCCAACTAATTTGTCCCTGTAGTAACATGATTCCCCTGAGGGTACACTAGACCGACATTGACTTGGGGCATGAAAAGAAGAGGTGTCCCAAGTTCTCATTGCCATGACGGCATAGTTTACACCATGGAGGGACTCCAAAAATTTTGTTCGCTTTTACATTGGTTCGAATTCTATGGTGGAGGATTTGCCACATAAGAATTGATTTTTTTACCTCGATGAGGGGATGCCAAATTCCCACCTAAAATTCGACCAATCCAAACACCATCTCCTATTAAATGTGACATGAAAGTCCACATTCTTCTTGAAACTCAGAATTTTATCAAGATTGTTGGCATTGTGCCATCTAAGACCCTCAAGGTGAGGGGAGTCATGCCCAATGAGGAGGCGATTCCTCGAGCATCCCTAAGCGTTGAATCTGCTTTGCAAGAGGCACGATTTTTCATAATCCACTCTCCTAACCGAATGAATGTCCTGAAATCTAATTCATTGGCATGTTTCATGATTGGAGAGGTGTTTCCACAAACTTAAACCTTTGTTCCAAAGCACCCTTCAAATAAATGTTTAAGTCATGCATTAAAACATTGAATGTCACTCGCGTTTACCTTAAGGTGGTCGGATTGTAAGATAAGGCCTTTAAATTTACGATAGAATCCTGATTTTCATTTATGCGAATTTCCGGTTTGGCGGATACACATTTTGTCGACTTGTGGAAGAGGGTCGGGAGTACCATTGGACGTGCCAGAAAGTCTATACACAGCACACTCATACGCATAGACATTCTCACGAACATTGACAAAAACGCAGATACACAAGCTGCAAAGATCGATCTGACGTGACACAGGCAGTCGAGGAGAATTGTCGGAGCTACGATGAACATTTTTAGGTTTGCAGGTGACATGATGCACCTGCTTAGCGTCGTGGTACTCCTTTTGAAGATTCATAAGATGAAGTCATGTGCAGGTAAGCATTCGAAAGGCGAATCATGCTCCAAGAGCAACTGATCTGAGCCAAGTGATGCGAGTTTCCTTTCATTTTGCGTTCTTTCTTGTGCTTACATTGCGGTCAGTGATCTCATATTGTGACCTTGTTCATAGGAGAGGATGCATAACTTTTATGGGTGAAGATAGATTGCTGCGGACTTTTATAACGATGATCTTGATGAGTAGGATCAGGCATAAAAAATGACATCTTAACACTGTTGAATGAAAGAATACTAGACATCTCGTTTTTGGATATTTTTTTCTCTTTCGTGTAGCAAACATTTCCTGATAAAGACCTTTTGAGTGGGATCGGTGGTATTGCAGAGAGCTAGATAATGAAGATGACATTGCAGTAGAAATATCTTATCGCTTTTTTTTTTTGTGTGAAACATGATGCTGAATTTACTACTTAAAAGATAGTTTATTCTTAAGCCGTAAAACGCAAAATATATTGATTAAGATTATGGACATGTAGAGTCAAAGAAACGAGGTTAGTTTGTTTGATAATGAACATCGATTTTTAACGGTAGTTGTTAATATCATGGAATGCGTGTTTTAATCTTGATCTTTGTATTGATTAGTCAGTTTTTTTTGATATTGGTTACTTATCTTATGTCATTAACCGAGGTGTTTCTTTGTATCTGTGCCTGTCATGTTCCCTTTATACAAAGTTAATATTTAGTCTCTTTATAAGGAGATCCGATTCATTACTCGCATCTTAGACTCTATTGTCAAGAAAGTGAATTCAAAGTATATCAGAATATGGAGAGCACACATCACATACTGGGTCATCTATCGGTTTCATTCAGTCGAGGAAGGTTTTGAACCTGTCAGGCAGGATGTGGTTTCTGTGTCATGCATGCTGAAATCTCACATTTTTCGGCAACATGAAATTCTATATCGACAAGTGTATGAAAATGAACTGTGTGTCTCATGTAAATCGTTGAACAGTAGAATAGCTTAGATTAAGTGAATGGACCAGGTTTGCATATTTGACACAATTCGCAGCTTATGTTTATGCGTGCTTGCTCTCTATGGTCATGCTTTCTCCTCATACATCAAATATCATTAGAGAATGTCTGTATGTGACACCTTTTTCTCTTGTCGACCAATTGATGCTATTGCAAGTAGAAAATTATAGATGCTATACATCATGCCCACATAGTCCTTTCTGCATTTTTTTTGATCTGTGAAGATCATCAACTGCTGTTCTTGACTCTCTCACTCTGCTAGGAGAATGGTGTTTACCTTTAATCTGCTATGAGAATACTGTTTATCTTTAGTTCGCGAAGTGAATGCTGTTTATTAACATTGAAGTACTATCCTTTGATAAGAAATGGAGATTAACCATTGTGTAGAAGACTAACAGAAATACTGTTTCTGGAATAGATGCTAAACGTGGAGATGTTGACATTTCTTGCAGTCTCAAGGAAACGACATACATATTTATGCTACCTTTTCAAGGGGTGCTGAGTGCTAACTTCTTTGTCCAGAGATAACTGTTATCTCTGTTATGAGATTTTGTCTGAATAATGGGCATCTCTCCAGAGGAAAATGACAAACACATCATAGAAGATTTAGTACATGCAACGAATGCACTTCCATTCTGAAATTCTTTAGTATCTTGGTACACTGTGTTGTTTGACTCTTGTTGATACATTTGTGAACACAATCTTGGTGTGAAAGTTGTCTACAACACAGCAGTATTGATTACTGTAGAGGTTTGCTGCTTTGCTAGCTGAAGGAAGCTAATCAGATTGTTTGTGTTGCAGGTATCTCTCTTAAGACTCAAGAGCTTTATGCTCTTGTCTTTATTTGCCGGTACCTTGATATTTTTACAGGTTTTATTTCCTTGTACAACACGATTATGAAGATTGTGTTTCTTGCAAGTGCTTTTTCTATACTATGGTACATGAGATCACATAAAGTTGTCCGGCAAACATATGACAAAGACCAAGATACATTTCGGCATTACTTTCTGATACTGGCCTGTATGGTTCTTGCTCTTCTTGTGCATCACAAATTCACGTTCAGAGAGGTAACTTTCAATCCTTTCAATCCTGTTTTTTAAAAAGCTGTGTAACTTGGAGATAGGCTTATAATCATTCTTCTTCATTTGGATTCAAGTGATCTGATCTGAGTTGAAAGATTTTGGGATAAATTGGATTGTGTGTAAACTGCAGGAGGTAATCCTGGGGTAGATTACTAGAGGCATGTCATTTTGTCTTATGCATTGTTAGACATGTAGTGTTTACTGGTTTAACGATAAATGTATGGAGTACGGATAAACATGGTGCCCTCTGTTTTTGGCCAATCAAAAAGTTCTTTAAAGTGGGTGATTTTAATAGTGTTGGCTAAGCTCTGTTTGCAAATGAGATATGGATTCAAGAAGTTAACTGGGCTGATACCTTAATTAAGTACAGGGGAGTGAGGGAGATGGTGGGAATTCTATGGTTTTGGGTCAACAGGTTTTGGCCTTTTCTTTTATTTGTTTAAGAACTCTGTAAGGGTTGGCACAGTACTTCATTTCTGGTGGGCTTTGGAAGAACACTCTGGTTTCATCTGAATCGGAGGACATTTCGACATCATGTGGTTGGGATGCAAACTGCAGATGTGAATTTGCTCCTTTGAAATGATGAAAGGGATTCCAAAAGATTTATATTCTCTTTAACATAACATATTCTTCATGTGGTTGATTTTGGACATCTGATACCATGAGCTTCCTACTTTCCATTAGATTCTTAGTGGCTTTTTCCATTCTTTCAAAGCCATCACAGGTTTTATTACCTCCTTGCTTTCTCACTTAATTGAATTATTGCTTATCTTCTCTCTTTTATCTTGCACACTGTATCATATTTAAAATGATGTCACTTGTGGGGTGACCTTAGTATAGAAGTCTCAATCCTTTGAAGGACTATAAGTAATCCCTCTTGGGTGGTTTGGTGGTTACCTGGGCTCGATAGTCTTCATGTTGATTCATACTGTCTTTCCCCAGTTCTTTTGCCGACTATGGTTTGATTTCTAAAATTTTTGCACATTTTAGATTAAGTCAGTGCTCATAAATGAACATGAACAAACTTTTAGTGCACTTAATTCAATGCTGATTTTACATGAAAGCTCCTTTTCTATGAACAGATTCATGAGAGAGAGTCATTCTCTATGTCAGAAATTTTATGTAGCTTAAAATGACGAAAAGCTGAATCTTTTTATCTGTGTCATTCAAAGGTAATGTGGACATTTTCCATATACCTGGAAGCGGTTGCAATTCTTCCTCAATTGGTTATGTTACAAAGAACTCGCAACATTGACAATCTAACTGGAAACTATGTCTTCTTTTTGGGGTAAGTTTGATTTTATGCAAATTTTCCTTAACAAAGACACTGTTATTAATGGATCTCTTTTTGCAGAACCTACCGAGGTTTGTACATGCTGAATTGGGTGTATCGCTATTTGACAGAGGTGCATTACCATCATCGATGGCTAAGTAAGTTTTGTATCTGTTTGCTGTTTACAAGAAGTGTCGAAGCATTCAAGTTTTCTTTTTGATTGGAGGAGCATTTTTCCTTTCTTTGGCAGCTTGGATATCAGGCTTCATACAAACAGCTTTGTATGCAGATTTCTTCTACTATTATGTGAAGAGGTAAGTGTTAGGCCTTTTCTTTGCATATATAGACATAAGTGAACGTTTTATCTTTCTTATTGGGAACATTGAAAAAGCTTATGTTTCTGTCGTTTCCCCCTACCTTTGCGGTCAGAAACATGTTTTCTTGTGTGCAAAATTTTTGGCTCATATTCACCTTAAAGAAATGACTCGCCTTTCTTTTGTGTTTTTTTGCATTTCGTGAATCCTACTCTCCAAAGAACATTTGAACTCAAGTCCTTGATCTCGGCTCCTTGAGCACCTTCCTGCATGAGTCATGTGCTCCTTCAAAGTTCAGACCTATCTACTTGGACACTTGTACACCTACCTACTTGCTCCGACCTGAGCTTTGTGGGCCTCCTATTGAAATGTGAAGGATCTATGAACTTTGGTTTTTTTCCCCTCGAATCTTGATGTTTGAAGTTCGAAGATTAAATGGATATTGTCGATTGAAATTATGTAATCAATGTTGATGTATAAACTTGAAAAGTATCTAATATACTAGAATGCATGGATATTGTATGTATTATGTAATATCATATACCATTATATGTATATCTAGAATCTAGATTCTAGATTCTATTTATATTATCGTTTTTTGTTTCCTACCACTTCTAGATTTTTGGAGGCACGAAACTCTGCTTGTGGCCGATCCGAATTAAACATCTCTAGTCGTGTTGATAACTATGATTGGGTTCTTGTCGAATTCACAAACCTTGATCGAGGCTTTAATGAAGATTTTAGTAGGTTCTAAGGTACAATCGCTAGTATCATATCCTTTCCAGTGAAAAGGTATTATAATCTTCCTTGATAGATTCTTAAATCACTCATTAACTTTGATCTTGATAGGTGGTGAAGGATTTGATCTCTCCGGTCTCAATGATAAAGTATGATACAACTCCAACATAGATACATGGAAAATTGGGTGGATTCTCAAGGTACTTGATAGTCGAAGCTTTAAGGTGATTGTGTTTATCTTGGCTAGAATGGTAAAATGACCAAATCTCTTCCAGTCTAGCTTTGCACAAGGCCTCAAAGCTTGCATGTTATCTCTAAGCAATTATACTTTATCCTCAACATGATATGATGGATGTTGAATGAGATGTTGGTATGCATAAATGCTTATATTGCTCTTGAGCCAATCGAATCTCTTTCTTGAATTCTTAATTGATGTCCATTAGGTATTGAGCCTTTTTTGTGATAGCTTGACTCTTCATATGGTTGGAAAGTTGTGCATCCATCCTTGGTATTGACCATGGTTTGCAAAGTGTGAGAGGTTTTGTTTTTTCTTTGATTTCCTTTCACATTTAGGACCATTAACATCCTCTTGATATGAGAGCTATTGTCTTATTCACTTTGAAATGACTTATGGTAAGGTTATCATGGTCGTGTTGAAATACTTAGATTCTAGGTTTTTGTGGAAGGATATACATCAAATCCTTGAAATATCATAGCTCATCATTTTCTTGGAACTCATTCACTTCATGCCCCTTTTCCTTCTTAGGAGTCAATTCATCTTGCCGTAGAGATTCATGAACTAATTGGATCAAGGTTGAATCCTCTTGATAGTTTGAAGAGATAGTTGCGAATTGGAGATGTACTTGCTCGAGTAGTACACTTTCTTATTGATAAAAAAAACTTCTTCCCCTTTCTTTGGTGAGAGGTAAGCTCTCCTCGACAAGGTATTTGACGAACATTGCTTGCATGCTTGACGGTATACGATGACAAAGTCGAACTTGGATAAGTAGTTACTCCACTGAGATTGTCTTTTGTTGAGGATGTGGCTGCTCATGAAGTACTCTATATTTTTGTTTTGTGTACACTAACTTTATGGGATTCTTCCTCTAGATGGTGATGCGAGGTATAGAAAACAACTACTATAGAAAGTTGTTCTTTATTATGGATTTCATAGTTTATCTTTGGAGGGGAGTTAATGGGATGTGATTGGATGTAGATGCCCATCATCCCCATGATGAGATGTAATGGTTGGGAGAATTTTCTTTACTGTGGATTTCGTAGCTTTGAAAGGAGGAGTTTTCTTGAATGGGATGTGATCGGATGTAGACATCCATCATCCCCATGTTGAGTCATCTCCATTTTCTTGATTGGATGTAGATGTGCATCATCCCCATGTTGACACATAATGACTCCGAAGGGTAAGGTGTGGTGCATTTGTCCCCAAGAAAAAAGGCTTGGTAGGATCAAGATGAACGAGAATAAGGATAGAGCCTAGAGGTGAATGTTAATTTGAGAGTCTAAAAGGCTTTCTTGGCTTTTTTTGGTCCATGATAAGTTTGAATTTTTTGTAAGCTTGGTAGTGATGCAAATATCTTGGGGTAATCCTTGATGCATATCTTGTAGAAACTAGCAAAGACTAAGAAGCATCATCGTACATAGTGAACACACCAAGATATTTTTCAATCAAGGATAGTCTCGATCTTCTTAGGGTACATGGAGATTTTTTTTTTTCGAGAGGGATTATACCCTAAAAGTTCCACTTTTGTTTGATGGAAAGAGCATTTCTCTAATTTTGCATGTAGTCCTTTTTCTTTGAGTTTCTCTAGAATTATTTTTACATGACCATCATGCTCCTCTAGTCTTTTGAGAATATCAAGATATCATCTAGGTACATGACTACAAAATCATCTAAATATCTTTGAAAGATATCATTCATTTTATGTTGGGGGATTGCCATACCATTTGCGAAACCAAATGCCATAACTACCTATTCAAAACGTTTGTACCTTGTATGGAATGTTGCCTTCCATTCTCTCCTTTAATCTTGACAAGGTTGTGAACCCTACAAAGGTCAATCTTTGTGATGAAATTTGCCTTTCCAAGTCGTTCTAAGAGATTTGATATAAGTGGCAAGGGATATCTATTTTCACAGTTATCTTATTTAGGCCACCTCACACGATAACCCACGAACATCTAGAGTGTTCCATCCTTCATTACACTTAGAATAGGGGCTGCTGAAGGGGAATTTGAGTATCTAATAAACCTCGTGGCTAGGTTCTCATTAGTGCTCTTATGCCATTTTGCAACATCCTTCGAGGATAGCCTATAGATTTGGTGTGAAGGGTGCTTGAGCTCCGTCTTGAAGTTCTATGGTAAAATCATAGGGTCTATATTATAGTAGAATATTTCCAATTTTTTTTCTAAAGACATCTTGGAAATTTTTATATTGACTAGGTCGTTTTAGTAGATCACTATTGTTGGAGTCTTGAGTTCAAAGTTGGTATGGGGTAGATCATGTATGTTGGTTCCTTTCTTCCCAAGTGCATGAAAAAATTGGCTTCTACATATGATGGATTCTCCGAAACATCTTGTTGAGTGGTCTTATTTTTTATGAAATTAATTTTTGGAATGTGTTTCTTAATCAATGATAATAGGATTTATGGACTTGATATTGCATTGAAGCATATGTGGGACTCATGATCACCAAGGTTTGGTAATGTCTCCATATGCTAGAGGCCTTTCATCTACTACTTCAACTTCCACTAGTTTATTCTTTTGAAGTATTGGTATTCTATGGCATCATGAACTTGACAAGGGCAAGGATGGTTTCTATGGGTGTTGCTTGAATTATGAGACCTTTTCTCATTTCGTTGTCGGGTTGTATGATCTCCTTTACAATTGGACTTCCTTGTTTCCCCCTTCCACAAGGGTGACTTCTACTCTAGAACAAGTCCTCTCATTTGGATAGTTTACTACAATATGCCAAGGGTTCCCATAATAGAGACATAACTTGTTACTTCTCTTTCTTTATTTCTCTTGTGGGGTTAGGGGTTGAAACTTGGTTATATTTACTTGCATAGATTTAGGCATATATTTTTCTTTGGGAGTGGGAATGAAGGATTTCCATTGGTGGGGTCTTCTTTTTAGTTGGTTAAGGCATTTGCTTTCAAAGAGGTGATTATCACATTGAATGGCTGGAGTTATGTAATCATCCATTCACTTGATCTCGTGCATCGTGAGTAAAAGGTCTTGTGTTGTTAGAAATGTGAGTGACCTTCTACAAGGGAGCTCAATGTGCAGAGAGATTTAAAAATATGTAGGTCAAACTATGGTCAAAGACAAGATAAAAATGGTAAAATGATCAAAATTTGGAAGACTTTTTTATGACATATTATGAAAGTATTCGACAAGAGCTTTACAATGCTATATAACATTTGTGTATTTAACAAGTGTAGCTAGACCAAAATTCAAATTCTAATTCCAAAGGCTGAAGGTGAAAAGCAATTTTTCGTTCAAAAGCACTTTCTATAAGAGGAACTCATTATATAACATATGATATGGTCATATAACATGATATATTATTAGAAAATAATTCTATTCTATAATTTTGAAAATTACGGTTTTGGAAAATTGCAAATCCTTGATTTTGATAATAACTTCAACAACTTACAAAAATACCTACCTAATATATTCCGCTTGTGTAAGGTTAGAAGGTGATTGTTAGAAATGTGAGCAACCTTCCACTAGGGAGCTCAATGTGCAGAGAGATCCAAAAGTTTGCAAGTCAAACTATGGCCAAATGCAAGACAAATATGGTCAAAATTTGGCAAAATTTTTATGAAATATTATGGAAGTACTTGACAAGAGCTTCACAATGGTATATAACATTTGTGTATTTGACAAGTGTAGCTAGACCAAAATTCGAACCCTATTCCAAAAATTGAAGGTGAAAAGCAATTTTAATAAAATAAAGTCTATTCCTAATGTTCAGAATTAGGTTTTTCGAAAAATGCAAAGCCCTGATTTTTGGCTTTTTTTGGGTATCAAAAGCTATGAAAAGCATTATATAAAGAGATCGTGTGTAGCTCATCATTTGGAGAAGATTTAGAGCTTGGAGAAGGTGGTCCTCCAAGTTTGAAGAGATGGCTTCTTCATCCTCCACAAGGTGTGTAGTAGTTTGAAGCTTTCTATTTGGAGAAGGTAGTCTTCAGCTATGGAGATTGTGGATTTATGGGCAGCTTGTTTCTCAAGCATATTCTTTATGCTACCTTGTAACTTCATGTTGGTTTTTAGGCCCACAATCAATATTGAGACAAAGAGAAAATAGAGACAAGATGGAGAATAGAGAAGACAAGATGGAGAATAGACAAGACAAGAGAGAGATACAGGAGCATAGCTCCACATATTGCATACATTCCAAACATGAAGTCAATGAAGTTACAAAGAAGCATTAAGATATGGATGATGAACTCCTATTGTGGCTCTTCATAACTCCATAATCTCCATAAGCTTGAAGATGATCTACTTTGAGAATAGATGAGCTTCAGAGCTGCCTCCCTTCTTATTGAAGAAAAACACAACTTCACCCCTCCAAGATGAAGGTAGATCACTTCTCCAACCAAGTTCTCCAAGAGCACTCGTGATAAGAAAATATCCTCGTGACCTTGTCCATAAATAGCTTCTGGCTGTTCACAAAAAGTCATCATCCAAAAAACGAAAAAACAAGTTTGTTGGTTGCTTTTCCATACAATTTTTTATATTTTTCAGGATTAGATTTTTTGCCGTGCTTTTCTTTAATCCTTTGGCTTTATTTTGTTCTAATCCTAGCTACTGATCTAATTCAACGAGATGATGATAAGTGGCAGCTTTAATTTTGACTTGTTGACAAGAAATTAGGGTTTGGATTTTGACCCTCCGAAAATTGTC